>CM019064.1:100564166-100909166 GCA_009667805.1 Leptobrachium leishanense
AATCCACTAATGCAGGAGGGAAATTATATCTACCTTAGTAATAATCACACGATATGCAGGAGGGAAATTATATCTACCTATAGTAATAATCACACTAATGCAGGAGGGATATTATATCTACCTATAGTAATAATCATAGTATTGCAGGAGGCAAATTATATCTACCTATAGTAATAATCCTAGTATTGCAGGAGGGAAATTATATCTACCTATAGTAATAATCACACTAATGCAGGAGGCAAATTATATCTACCTGTGGTAATAACCACATTAATGCAGGAGGGAAATTATATCTACCTATATTAATAATCCTAGTATTGCAGGAGGGAAATTATATCTACCTATAGTAATAATCCTAGTATTGCAGGAGGGAAATTATATCTACCTATAGTAATAATCACACTAATGCAGGAGGGAAATTATATCTACCTATAGTAATAATCCTAGTATTGCAGGAGGGAAATTATATCTACCTATAGTAATAATCCTAGTATTGCAGAAGGGAATTATATCTACCTATAGTAATAATCACCTAATGCAGGAGGGAATTATATCTACCTATAGTAATAATCCTAGTATTGCAGGAGAGAATTATATCTACCTATAGTAATAATCCTAGTATTGCAGGAGGGAAATTATATCTACCTATAGTAATAATCATACTAATGCAGGAGGGAAATTATATCTACCTATAGTAATAATCACACTAATGCAGGAGGGAAATTATATCTACCTATATTAATAATCCTAGTATTGCAGGAGGAAATTATATCTACCTATAGTAATAATCATAGTATTGCAGGAGGGAAATTATATCTACCTATAGTAATAATCATAGTATTGCAGGAGGCAAATTATATCTACCTATAGTAATAATCCCACTAATGCAGGAGGGAAATTATATCTACCTATAGTAATAATCACACGAATGCAGGAGGGAAATTATATCTACCTATAGTAATAATCACACTAATGCAGGAGGGATATATATATCTACCTATAGTAATAATCATAGTATTGCAGGAGGCAAATTATATCTACCTATAGTAATAATCCTAGTATTGCAGGAGGGAAATTATATCTACCTATAGTAATAATCACACTAATGCAGGAGGCAAATTATATCTACCTGTGGTAATAACACTTAATGCAGGAGGGAAATTATATCTACCTATATAAATAATCCTAGTATTGCAGGAGAGAATTATATCTACCTATAGTAATAATAATCCTAGTATTGCAGGAGGGAATTATATCTACCTATAGTAATAATCACACTAATGCAGGAGGGAAATTATATCTACCTATAGTAATAATCATACTAATGCAGGAGGCAAATTATATCTACCTATATTAATAATCCTAGTATTGCAGGAGGCAAATTATATCTACCTATAGTAATAATCCTAGTATTGCAAGAGGGAAATTATATCTACCTATAGTAATAATCACACTAATGCAGGAGGGAAATTATATCTACCTATAGTAATAATCACACTAATGCAGGAGGGAAATTATATCTACCTTTAGTAATAATCATACTATTGCAGGTGTATGATTTTTCTTTGTATGCTACAATACACTGATTATTACTATATATATATATATATATATATATATATATAATTCTTTGCATCTTGCAAAACTCAGATTATGTCATTATATATATATATATCAGTTTCAATATTATGTTCTGGTACATAATGTTGATTCTTCTAAACTAATATTGGAAATACTGTTTACTTCATCCTGCCAAAGTACATTGAACAATTTGACATGATGTCTAGGGGCATTTAAACTTTTGCTGGGCTTGTTATAAACATGTGTACTGTACATTCTCCAATCCTTCATCAAAGTCCATACTTCTGATGGAGCAGACACAGAGTCACTGAGCCACAGTAATAATCATTTTACTTAAACAACACATTTTTCAGTGTTATCCAGCGCTGGAGTCACTAATAAATTAGTTACATCGGACATCTGAGAAACTGTAACAGCCGAATAGTAACTTTACAGTGACTCTGATACAGTAACTGTATCTCTCCATGAAGTGTAACAGCAGACATCGGGCAGAGAGATACAGTTACTGTAACAGCAGACATCGGGCAGAGAGATACAGTTACTGTAACAGCAGACTTCGGCAGAGAGATACAGTAACACAAGCAGCTGATCTCTGGGCTCAGAGATGCATTTGATTTTCGGAGGAAAGAAATTCGTTTAAATACGAAAGAAATCTAAACGAATTTCGTGGGCAACTAAATAAATTTCATTTTAGGACGAATCCATTCGTCCAAAACGAAATTTTGTGGTGTGCACATGTCTAGTATTAAACAAGTCCCAAAACATGCAGAACTCCAAGACAGTATCTCTCCTTTAACCCAATCAATAACGGGATTGTGTTCCACCAACCAGGGGAAACCAAGTACAACAGGATTGGAAGGTGAGTGGATAACTTGGAATATGATCTTTTCTTTATGCAAGAGACCAGTAGTAAGAACTACTGTAACCGTATTGTGAGTAATCCTAGGGCAGGATAACGGCCTGCCATCTATGGCTTCAACGGCTAAGGGTGTCTCTCTTACAACCAGAGGTAGAGAAATGGAAGAAGCGTAGTTAACATCAATAAAGTTACCAGCAGCCCCAGAATCCACAAAAGCGGTATTATGTGTGGTCTTGGTCTCCCAAGCCAAGGATACTGGTAACATAAGTTTAGTGTCTTTGATAGGAGACATGCATGTCACACCCAAGGCCTGTCTCCTCAGCTGCCTTAGGTGCGGTAGTTTTCCGGCTTATCATGCATTTTAGGGCGAGTAGGACATTGAAATCGTACATGTCCCTCCAAACCACAATACAGGCACAATCCCTCACGAAAACGCCTTGTTCTCTCCTCCTCTGTAAGCCTAGTACGGCCTAGTTGCATAGGCTCTGAGGGAGGAGATAACTCTCTGGGTGGTGCTTGAAAGACAGGGGCCAACCTAGGTAACGGACTCTTGGGTCTCTCTCTTGGAGTCCTTCTATCCCTTATCTGATTATCCAGATCTATACAGTAATCAATGAGTTCACACAATACCTCAGGTAGTTTACGTGGAGCTAATTCATGTATCAACGACTCTGATAACCCCTCCATAAACGCCAGAACCAGTGTCTCATTTGTCCAGTTCACATCAGAAACTAAGGTTTTAAATTCTATGGCATAATCAGACACAGTCTTGTTCCCTTGACGTATGCGGAACAAGGATTTGCCGGCTATCGTGGCCTTTCTGGTAGGATTAAATGTACGTTGTAACTCGGCTATGAATTCTTTATAATCCCGTACAATAGGTCTTTCTGCCCCCATAAAGGAGTCGCCATGTCAACGCTCTGCCAGACAGATGGTTAATAATAAACCCCACTTTGGCAATGTCAGAAAAAAACATTTGTGGATTTAATTTAAAATGAATATCCACATGGACCAAAAATCCCCGGCACTCAGAGGGAGTACCGTCAAACCTCATAGGAGCGGTCATGTGTACCTGGGATGTCTGAACGACAGGGGGCACAGGTATAGCAGGCGGGGGTGCAACCCCAACTGGTTCCAGGTGTGCAGTACGATTCAGGATTTTGTAAGGCAATGGCAAACTGATCCATCCTATGATCCTGCTCATCCTGTCTGGATACAAAGGTAGCCAAGTGCTGTGTTAAATCTGCGGGATCCATATTGGCCAGATCGTAATGTCACGGTTCCCGGATCCCACCACGCAGTACTTAACCCCCAACACTCCACAAAACTCAGAAGCTACCAACAGTGTAGCTGTGAATGATCCCTATCTGTCTGGTCTTAGAATTGGCCAGTAAACTAGCTAGACAGAAAAGGGTTAACAATACGGAGAGGAGTCAGCCGAGCCAGAATCAGGAATACAGAGTTCAGAATGGTCAAATGGAATAGCCAGGTCGGTATCAGAGCAGTAGCGTAGTACAAGAAAATAGTCTAGGGCAACAGAAGGCAGAATGGTCAGAACACAAGCAGAGGTCAATAACAGGTTAAATCAATTTAGCAGTCAGGTACAAGGAGCTCAGGTATGGATAACCACGATCTGGCAACTTCTGAAACTATACTGAGGGTTTTTAAAGACCTTCACCAGACCACGCCCCCCCACTCAAGCCACACCTCATGCAATCACCTCCCTGCCTGTCTCCATTTAAACCGGCAGTGGTCAGCGAGCAGCATCAGACTTGCTGTCCTCAAGCACACAGGTAGGGCTGGAAGCCCCCAACGTTACAGTAGAGGTGACAGAGGTGTTGAACGTCCGCATCCTCCAGTGGTCCGAAGTGGCGAGGCTGCCCGAGGCAAGCTCCCCATTGCGAAGCAGAGGTCACACTTAAGAGCCAAAGCATTCCAGAATCTCACGGAGTTGAGTATGGCAGGACACATGGTAGTTAATCGTGGCCTATGCTCTTTCAGAGACCATATGTATATTAACAGGCATAGCTTGGAAAAAAGACGAGACAGAGGAGATATGATAGAAACATTTAAATATGTATCTATATCCAGAATTGAGGCAAGTCTGGAGCCATAAGGGCCGACTCTAGATCAACCTAGCGACAGACACCCACTGGGGAGTGCCAGGCCACAATTTGACAGGACAGGGTACACTGAGCAGATGAGACAGGAAGGGGTAAACAGGACAGGACACTGAATAGTGAATAACACAAGAAGGGTGGACAGGATAGATACTGGACTGGACACTGAATAACGAATAACACAAGGAGATACAGATGAACTAAAGCACACACTTACTGGATAAACAGAAGGTGGAGGACCAGGAGACACAGAAGGCAAAAAGGAATAAACAGTATTGATCAGGCGAGGTATTAGAAGGGCAATGCAGGAGAGTGGTCAGATAAAGCATAGGTCGGTGGCAGGCAGCTGGCAGAGGGTGGTCAAAGTCCAAATCAGAGGTCATGCACGGTTGGTCAATCGATTAGCAGATCTGAAGCAGTATTGGGAGTTGTAGATATAGTCTAGGGATGAGGGGGTCACAATAGGATACAACGATGAGGGGTTTCCACAGGATACAGCAATGAGGGGTTTCCACAGGATACAGCAAATGAGGGGTTTACACAGGATACAGCAAATGAGGAGTTTACACAGGATACAGCAAATTAGGGGTTTACACAGGATATACAGCAATGAGGGGTTTACACAGGATACAGCAAATGAGGGGTTTACACAGGATATACAGCAATGAGGGGTTCCACAGGATACAGCAATGAGGGGTTTCCACAGGATATAGCAAATGAGGGTTTCCACAGGATACAGCAATGAGGGGTTTCCACAGGATACAGCAATGAGGGGTTCCACAGGATACATCAAATGAGGGGTTTCCACAGGATACATCAAATGAGGGGTTTCCACAGGATACAGCAAATGAGGAGTTTACACAGGATACAGCAAATTAGGGGTTACACAGGATATACAGCAATGAGGGGTTTACACAGGATACAGCAAATGAGGGGTTTACACAGGATATACAGCAATGAGGGGTTCCACAGGATACAGCAATGAGGGGTTTCCACAGGATATAGCAAATGAGGGGTTTCCACAGGATACAGCAAATGAGGGTTTCCACAGGATACAGCAATGAGGGGTTTCCACAGGATACAGCAATGAGGGGTTTACACAGGATACAGCAAATGAGGAGTTTACACAGGATACAGCAAATTAGGGGTTTACACAGGATATACAGCAATGAGGGGTTTACACAGGATACAGCAAATGAGGGGTTTACACAGGATATACAGCAATGAGGGGTTCCACAGGATACATCAATGAGGGGTTTCCACAGGATATAGCAAATGAGGGTTTCCACAGGATACAGCAATGAGGGGTTTCCACAGGATACAGCAATGAGGGGTTCCACAGGATACATCAAATGAGGGGTTTCCACAGGATACATCAAATGAGGGGTTTCCACAGGATACAGCAAATGAGGAGTTTACACAGGATACAGCAAATTAGGGGTTTACACAGGATATACAGCAATGAGGGGTTTACACAGGATACAGCAAATGAGGGGTTTACACAGGATATACAGCAATGAGGGGTTCCACAGGATACAGCAATGAGGGGTTTCCACAGGATATAGCAAATGAGGGGTTTCCACAGGATACAGCAAATGAGGGTTTCCACAGGATACAGCAATGTGGGGTTTCCACAGGATACAGCAATGAGGGGTTTCCACAGGATACAGCAAATGAGGGGTTTACACAGGATACAGCAAATGAGGAGTTTACACAGGATACAGCAAATTAGGGGTTTACACAGGATATACAGCAATGAGGGGTTTACACAGGATACAGCAAATGAGGGGTTTACACAGGATATACAGCAATGAGGGGTTCCACAGGATACAGCAATGAGGGGTTTCCACAGGATATAGCAAATGAGGGGTTTCCACAGGATACAGCAAATGAGGGTTTCCACAGGATACAGCAATGAGGGGTTTCCACAGGATACAGCAATGAGGGGTTCCACAGGATACATCAAATGAGGGGTTTCCACAGGATACATCAAATGAGGGGTTTCCACAGGATACAGCAAATGAGGGGTTTCCGCAGGATACAGCAATGAGGGGTTCCACAGGATATACAGCAATGAGGGGTTCCACAGAATGCAGTGAGACTTCTGAGGAAGATGCAGATGCCCTGGGCTAAGGGTTGGATCTGGTTATATGGCAGTCCAGACCCAGCCCACACCTGAGGCTGGAATGGTGAGGTAAGACCAGGTATGGATTTCCAAGTCCTTGGACACTAGTCCAGGCAGTGGTAAAACCTGGTCTGGAGCTGGAACATAATGGGGAAATAATAGTTCACTTGGTCTTCTTCCTGCGCCTTCGGCGAGGAGCGTGACACTTATACTTTGCCCCAGTATATGCATATGCCGTTTGTACACCAAGACTATCAGGGTTATTCAAAGAGCACTGGAATTTCGGTGCTCTTTCATTCCCTGCACTTCGGGGGGAGTCAAATTCCCCGATCCTGCAGTGAATTCAGCATTCACCGCAGGGTCTCAGAAGTGCATGGAAAATCCGCCGAACTGAACAGAAAAAACACTGCAAAACTGCCAAAAAACATTGGATGCGATAAGCTGCTGAAAAGACAGGGGATCAATCGATGAGCCGCCGCATAACTGCTGAACACATCCAAAAAAAGCCAGCGATCCACCGAAAAAGAGCACTGACCAGCCGCCGGAAAAAGCACACAAGCCGTCGGATGGGGTAAAATAAAATGAAAAAAGAGAACTTTTAAAAGCTGTTTGCAAAAAAAAAATACTGAGCGAAAATGCCTGGAATTAATATATAAGGTTGTATGAATAATAATAAAATGGTTTATTTAAAAACAAATCGGAGAAAAATAACCTGACGAAAAAATCCCGAAAAATGCTTAAAAAATAAAGAGACTTTTTGCTGCAAATTAAATGAGTAAACCGTTTAATAAATATTTAATAAAACAAGTTTCACTATTAAAAATATTCCCTAAGGGACTCTCCTGATTAAAACTGTCGAATGAAACCACCGAAAAATGAGGGCATTTCTCTGCTGATCGGTGTTCTCTGAATAGATTAACCATCACTATGGTTCTCTATGGGGATTTCACTGCCGTCGAACAGCACCGTATTTCTCTGGCAATCCACCAATATGTTGCGAACTGCCTGCTTTTTCAATAGCTGAATGGCTTCGAAATTGCATCGTACGTGGAAATTCACTGTTTGGTGCAATTTCAGAGCCAATTCGGCTTTCTTTGAATAACCTCTTATGTATTGCAACAGATAGTGTCAGTGTATCCTGTGATGATTTTGTTTCAATACTGTATACAACAATTGTATCTACCTGTGATTTATCAATAAAAGTTGGATATGGTAAAAATAAAAAAAAGAATAAGAAAAAAAATCTCAATAATATTTTTTTTTACCCAAAGGCAAATTTATAAAACAAAAAAATAACAGAATGCACAGGGATCTATTTGGTTGTTTTTACACACCACCAAGGGTGTATTCTAGCATAAATTAAGAAGGCCAAGCATGGCAGTAAATTGATGGGGCGCAGGAATTTCTTTATAGGATGGTGCAAGGACTGCTATTTAGAGAGAGAAATGCAAAATATATATACAGTGGCAAGAAAAAGTATGTGAACCCTTTGGGATTACTTGGAGTTTTGCATGAATTGGTCATAAAATGTGCTCTGATCTTCATCTAAGGCTAGGGTCAGAGTGGGGCAGTCGGAACGCGCGTGCAGGCGCACTAAATCACGGCGGCAGTAGCAGCACATAACGGCCAATGACGGCCAATATACGCAGTACGTGCGTACGAAAGTGCGCCGACACCACGCAACCAGCAAATGAACGCATTTTTATCAGAACGTGAAACCGCTGCTACTGACGTACAAAGTGCGCTGCGGCCGCATAGCAGCGTGTGTGCGTGATTAGGAGATGTCAGACGCTGCTAGTGTGCGGCCAACATAACGTTCAAACAGCCGGATTTCCCTAGACTTCTTTTTACCCCACCGTCATGAAATACGTCCAGAATTGCGCATCGTCTGACCACTTAAGCGTATTCCGTGAAAAAATGCGTGCGCACGCATCGACGTACATTTTGACGGTGGCTGCAGAAAGTGCGCTCATCTGTCCCTAGCCTAAGTCACAACAATTTGAAAAACACAGTCTGCTTAAAATAATACAACACAAACATTATATGTTTTCATGTGTTTATTGAACATAACATGTAAACATTCACAATGCAGGGTGGAAAAAGTATGTTAACCCCTAGCCTAATGTCTTCTCCAAGAGCTAATTGGAGCCAGGAGTGAGCCAACCTTGAGTCCAATCAGTGTGATATTATTGGATGTGTTGCTGAAAGCTCCCTTGCCCTTTAAAAACACACACCAGTTTTGGGTTTACTGGTTTCAAGAAGCACTGCCTGATGTGAACCATGCCTCGCAGAAAAGAGCTCTCAGAAGACCTACGATCAAGAATTGTTGACTTGCATGAAGCTGGAAAGGGTTACAAAAGTATCTCCAAAAGCCTTGATGTTCATGTGTCCACGGTAAGACAGACTGTCTACAAATGGAGAAAGTTCAGCAAGTTTGCTACTCTCCCTAGGCGTGGTCGTCCTGTAAAGATGACTGCAAGAGCACAGCGCAGAATGCTTAATGAGGTAAAGAAGAATCCTAGAGTGTCAGCTAATGACTTACAGAAATCTCTGGCACATGCTAACATTTTTGTTGACACATCTACAATAAGGAAAACATTAAACAAGAATGGAGTACATGGGAGGACACCACAGAGGAAGCCATTGCTGTCCAAAAAGAATATTGCAGCACGTTTGAAGTTTGCAAAAGAGCACCTGGATGTCCCACAGCACTACTGGCAAAATATACTGTGGACAGATGAAACCAAAATTGAGTTGTTTGGAAAAAACACACAACACTATGTGTGGAGAAAAAAAAGGCACAGCACACCAACATCAAAACCTCATCCCCACTGTAAAACATGGCTGAGGGAGCATCATGGTTTGGGGCTGCTTTGCTGCCTCAGGGCTGGACGGATTGTAGTCATTGATGGAAAAATGATTTCCAGAGTTTATCAAGACATTTTGCAGGAAAACGTAAGACCATCTGTCCGCCAACTGGAGCTCCGCAGAGGATGGGTGATGCAACAGGACAATGACCCAAAGCCTACAAGTAATTTAACAAAAGAATGGCTTCAACAAAACAAAATACGCCTTCTGGCTTGGCCCAGTCAGAGTCCTGACCTCAACCTGATTGAAATGCTGTGGCATGCCCTTAAGAGAGCGATTCACACCAGACATCCCAAGAATATTGCTACACTGAAACAGTTTTGTGAAGAGGAGTGGTCCAAAATTACTCCAGATCGTTGTGCAGGTCTGATCTGCAACTACAGGAAACGTTTGGTTGAGGTTATTGCTGCCAAAGGAGGGTCAACCAGTTATTAAGTCCAAAGGTTCACATACTTTTTCCACCCTGCACTGTGAATGTTTACATGTTATGTTCAATAAACACATGAAAACATATAATGTTTGTGTTGTATTATTTTAAGCAAACTGTGTTTTTCAAATTGTTGTGACTTAGATGAAGATCAGAGCACATTTTATGACCAATTCATGCAAAACTCCACGTAATCCCAAAGGGTTCACGTACTTTTTCTTGCCACTGTAATTTTCAAATTTTTTGCCTCTTTTTTTTTTTTTAGAGGTCCAATATACTTGAAGGGCCATATTACATTCTCTGCGCAAATGCGCTCGCGCAGCGCAAATTTTTTTGCGCGCAGTGTCCAGCGTTATCGCCCGAAAATTAAAGTGATATTCGGATCCGAACGCATTTTCTCATCCGTCCAAAAATAATGTTAGTAAAAAAAACACGCAAAACGAAGTGTAATACGCGCGCAGTAACGTTGCGCATGTAAATCAGTGCGCGGACTGTTTTTTTCACGGGATTCAGCCAATCAGAATTAAGAACCATAATTGACATCAATTCACCTTAATTGACTCACTAACGTTTTTGCGCCTGTCAAAATAAATCTGAGTATATATGCTGCAGCAATAAAAAAAATATGCACGAAATCACAATTTTTTGGTTTGGGTATGTGTAGAATGTGTAACTATACTGTGCTGTATTTTTTTTTCGTGCTGGTGTATTTGGTTTCGTGCAGAACGTTCGGATTTGCAGTTAACACCAAGTTTTCAAAGACGTTAAAATTATGCGCGCAAACGTCGTTCGTAGGAAGTTGCGCATCTATTGAAATACCATCCACGTAATGAATTTGCGCTCACAATGTTAAGTATAGGACGCGCACAGTTCATTACGCTCGCGCAAGTCCATCCGCGTCAAACGATAACGCGCATCGTTTGAGCAAATGTTGAAATACAACGTTCTGCGCAAATGGTTTTGTCCTCATGCAAATGCGCATTTGCGTGCGCGCAAAACCGATGCGCGAGGAATGCAATATGGCCCGAAGTGTGCAAACGTATAACAGAGCTGCAAAGCAGTAACACTCCCAGCAATGAGTCTCGAAACTATAATTTCTTTTTAGAAAACGCTTACAGCAAACAAGATAGGGTCATGGCCGAAATTGTTGGCACCCCAGACATTTTTCCAGAAAATCAAGTATTTCTCACAGAAAAGTATTGCAGTAACACATGTTTTGCTATACACATGTTTATTCCCTTTGTGTGTGTTGGAAGAAAGCAAAACTCCAAAATGGGCTGGACAAAATTCTTGGCACCCTTAACTTAATATTTGGTTGCATACCTTTTGGAAAAAATAACTGAAATCAGTCACTTCCTATAACCATCAATAAGCTTCTTCCACCTCTCACCCGGAATTTTGGACCACTCTTCCTTTGCAAACTGCTCCGGGTCTCTCTTATTGGAAGGGCGCCTTTTCCCAACAGGAATTTGAAGATCTCTCCACAGGTGTTCAATGGGATTTAGATCTGGACTCATTGCTGGCCATTTCAGAACTCTCCAGCGCTTTGTTGCCATCCATTTCTGGGTGCTTTTTGACGTATGTTTGGGGTCATTGTCCTGCTGGAAGACCCAAGATCTCGGACGCAAACCCAGCTTTCTGACACTGGGCTCTACAGTGCGACCCAAAATCCTTTGGTAATGCTCAGATTTCATGATGCCTTGCACACATTCAAGGCACCCAGTGCCAGAGGCAGCAAAACAACCCCAAAACTTCATTGAACCTCCACCATATTTCACTGTAGGTACTGTGTTCTTTTCTTTGTAGGCCTCATTCCGTTTTCAGTAAACAGTAAAATGATGTGCTTTACCAAAAAGCTCTATCTTGGTCTCATCTGTCCACAAGACGTTTTCCCAGAAGGATTTTGGCTTACTCAAGTACATTTTGGCAAACTGTAGTCTTGCTTTTTTATGTCTCTGTGTCAGCAGTGGGGTCTTCCTGGGTCTCCTGCCATAGCGTTTCATTTCATTTAAATATCGACAGATAGTTTGCGCTGAAACTGATGCTCCCTGAGCCTGCAGGACAGCTTAAATTTATTTGGAACTTGTTTGGGGCTGCTTATCCACCATCCGGACTATCCTGCGTTGCAACCTTTCATCAATTTTTCTCTTCCGTCCACGCCCAGAGAGATTAGCTACATTGCCATGGGTTGCAAACTTCTTGATAATGTTGCGCACTGTGGACAAAGGCAAATCTAGATCTCTGGAGATGGACTTGTAACCTTGAGATTGTTGATATTTTTCCACAATTTTGGTTCTCAAGTCCTCAGACAGTTCTCTTCTCCTCTTTCTGTTGTCCATGCTTAGTGTGGCAAACACAGACACACAATGCAAAGACTAAGTGAACTTCTCTCCTTTTTATCTGCTTTCAGGTGTGATTTTTATATTGCCCACACCTGTTACTTGCCCCAGGTGAGTTTACAGGAGCATCACATGCTTGAAACAATCTTATTTATCCACAATTTTGAAAGGGTGTCAAGAATTTTGTCCAGCCCGTTTTTGGAGTTTTGTGTGACATTATGTCCAATTTGCTTTTTTTCCTCCCTTTTTTTGTTTTGTTTCAATACACACAAAGGGAATAAACATGTGTATAGCAAAACATGTGTTACTGCAATACTTTTCTGTGAGAAATACTTGATTTTCTGGAAGAATTTCTGGGGTGTCTACAATTTCGGCCATGACTGTACTTTACTTTTGTTCTCAATTAAATTTTATTTAAATAAATGGCTGTGATTACAGTAGTCATGAATATTTGTCTTAATTTCATGTTGAAAAATTTGTTTGATACAGGTGGACGAAGAATTTAGCATCTCTAAGGCAGCATGGCGATTAAATATGCCCCTGTTTACCACCTTATTGGCTCTTCTTTTAAAAGGTAAAGGCCATGAAAACCAGGAGGTTATTAAAAATTACAACATCCTCAATGAACGCTCGAGGTTGTACAGATAGTGTCTGTATATCAATCTATCCCTCATTCAGCATGTAATGTCCTACATTCCGTATCTTACCTCCAACTAGTAGGTAGCTGTTTGGGAACAGGTTTTTGGCTTGCATTAGGGCTCTTGCATGGCCTGAGTGAAAGAGATCAAATATCCCATCTGCATATACTCTAACGGGTCTGTCAACTGGAAAAGACAAACAGATGTACAAATACTGTATATATATATATCTAGTGTATTCAGACCCCTACATTTTTTTCTTCCCATAACCTTTTGTTAAAATTGTTTAAATTAGATTTTTTTTTACTCTAATCTACACCCAATAACATAAAATGACAAAGCAAATAACACATTCTTCAGAACATTGCAAGTTTATAAAAAATAAAAAAAAATATCACATTGACATACGTATTCAGACACTAAGAGGGACATTCTAGCTTCCTCCGTTCTCACAGCTGTCACTCAGCAGGCGGGAAATAAAATATTCCGTCTGCTGGGGAGCAACTCTGGGACAATGATGGGCCCTATTCCAAGGTTGGTGTACATTTAGCAACCACATAGATTTGGGGCACTATTACATTCTTAACGCTAGCGTTAGTGCTCATATAGGTTTTGATTAACTTGAGATACATGGGGGTTCAAATCCATGGCAATTGTTTGATTTTATTATATTTTTGTTTAGTGTTGGCGAGTCTGGTCATTGAGGCCACGTTTTTAGGTAAATTTAACATAAACAAGTATAAACACTCAGCCTTATAGTCATAGCGCAGCAAAAGAACACTTTATATTTTAATTGTTATTTTTGGTTTTGAATTCATTCTAACGTGTTTTATTACTTAAACCATGATAATGAAATAAAATGATTGTTCACCTCAATAACAGGTTAAAGAACTTTAAAGTTTCAAAGTTTATGTTTCAGCCACATCATTTATTTTATTTCCAGTTTCAAACAATACTAACACAATATAAATTTGCACAGCTGCTCCATTCTACCAGGATAAAACGGAAGAAACATTAAAATAACAGTGAGGACTAGCTTAAAATTAATACAATGGCTAAGAAGAAAAATGGACGCGGAGAGGAAGGAGCTGGCACCCCATATCCCCCCTGCTCAATCATATAGCAGGCTTCGGTAGAATGGATGAACAGTCTGTGTGCACTATTTTGACTTGCTATAGCGTAGTGGCCCATTGAAGTATAATCTTTGAAAAGAAAATTGCAGGATCCACCGTGCCTCGCCAAAGAAAGGACATTTTCATGGTACAATACAGTTTGTATTATCACAAAGACAGGGCTATTCTTCTTTTATATGCCTGTAATTTGTTTGTCACCTAACAAAGAAATTCCTTTCCAAATAAGAACTTGAGCAACATGTTAGTGTACTATTCCGGGTGCTCCCTGCCATCTGTGTTATCACTGATTATATGAACAAAATCTCAATTCTGCATTTTAAATGTTAAAGGGTGCATTTGAATAGTGAATAATAAATGTACCCCATTACATAATACAAAGTGTATTCATTCAGGTTTTTGCAGAAAAAAATTGTAACAAAAATTACTTTTTTTTTTTAAAACCAGAAATCTGTAATTTATTTTTTCAAATAGTATACAGTATGTTAGTATATTTCTATCAGAATATTTCAAGCCTTTGATTGTGGGGGAACACTGAAAACATATTTTATCTTGCATACATAAAACAACACAAAGTCCATCAGTAAATGTGTCACAAAACACACAGACAGTATTGTTTAAATAGCTCTATATTATTTGGATTGTGTACATAGAACAATTCTAGGGAAAACCAAAGCTGTACAAGCTAAGAGTTAAGCTAGAACATTTCATTAGATTCTATGTGGGAGTGTTTGCCACAATCTGAATTTTCAAAGACAGGAACATTCATTAAAAACATATAATTCATGAGTGTGAAGGAAGCCTCCGCCACCTTTTAAAAGACTTTAATTCCAAACTGGCTGCACAGGCGCTCACAGCATTGCCCGCGCTACTACATATTGACTGTGTGCCGTTTGGAGAAGAGCAGATGTCAGCCTCGTGCCTGCAGATTACGTGATTATGGCAAAGACTATTCATAGAGCATTTGGGAATTGTTGCGCTGTAGATAATAGATTTGTTTCAAACTTTGTTTCTGAGTTACAGTTCCTAGAGTTGTTTGTTTGTATTATTTTAATCTCCGCCTCTGAATGATTGTGGTGGACAGATACTCTTATCACTGGGAGGAGGGTGATACTCAGAGACAACAAAGTGCTATTGTTCTGGTCCCCTCCCAGACAGTAAGCATATATATTGGCACCTGTATAACCTATTCTTTTTCTGTGTTTACTAAAGATCAAGTCTCACTGGTGGTGTGTGGGGAAACTTTGCTTCACTGGGGAATCTTTCTGCAATTTCAGGGCTACCAGTCGGGTAATGTGGAAGGCGAATGTGGGTCTCCTGGCGTGGTGCTGGGACCGAGAAGGGACGGACAAATAAGGGGCTGCTTCTATTCCTGGAGTTTTGGACAGACCCCTGTGTATTTCCGTTACAATGAGAATCTACTAAGACATTTTTAACCAACAATGCAATTTGCCAGATCCTCTAGCCACAAGCAGTGGAACATATAATTCCAAGTGGACTTCAGTGGCTTCAGGGTAAACTCCTGCAATAACACTTCACTCCGTGGAGTCCTGTGGACTCTAGGAGACAATACAAATCTGGGCAGACTAGAGCCATTAATATCATGATGCAAACAGCTCACACACAAATTATCCAATTGTGAGTCATTATTAACCCCTTCACTACCAAGCACTTTTTGTTCAAATTGTTTTTATCATAACATTTATTTGAAACATGGGATTCAAAGTTAACAATTAAATAAAAAGTAAAATAGAACATTTGCACAGAAATTGTTCAGAGTTAAAACATGTAACTAATGTAAAAGTGTTCCTTTTTCATTTTTCATGTATTTATTTATCCTTTACAGAAATATTGTTGGAATGAAAGTTTCTGAATTCTTGATGGTGTCTCTTATCTAGCACAGGTTCACACGGGGTCTGCATTATCACCATACAGGCAGAAATGGTCTCTGTGTCAAAAAGAGTAAATGAGGTATAGCTATAACAGACATAGATACCAATAATTGTCCTTTATATTCTGCTTATGCGGATTTGTAGTGATCACAATGAGAGTATTAGCAATGCAGCTTCCAAAAATACAGATAGAATATAAAAATAATATCTGTATGTGCTGCATAATGCCTGCTCTGTGGCTGTTGTAATGCAGCAGCAAAGCTTTTGATTTTTGTTGTGACAATGGGTGTGACAGCTGCCTCTTGTAGCTTGTTTACAATAAGATAGGGTGGAAAGGAGAGAGAGAAGACAGTAGATTTTGTTTCTCCACAGGGGGCACACTATTCCTGCTTTTAAACGGACTGCAAGTGAGGTTTTGATATGCCAATAATTAGTTTTCAATGTATTACAATGTGAAATTGAGTTAAGTCAATTTTGGGAGTGAACGGGTTAATGGCTCAGTTGGAACAGAGCACCACATTTTCCTAATTATGATTCAAAGGTGATTCTGATTGTTTGTGTCACATGTAGACAACCAGGCATCTAGTGTCCAAGTACAACTTCGGTAAAACAATGTTGATTCCACATGAGATGACTACACGGCTCACATAGATTTTGACAGAACCAGCAATTTAGTCGGCATTTCGTAATCAAAGCTTTTCATAAAGTTTTTATAGCTTCTCTGAGTGATTGCTATATACAGTTGTTCCATGATTCTCTATTGATATTGTGAAGTCATTCTGTTTGATAGCTACCATTTATGATTATGTAATCCAGTATTGAGCTTGTACTTCTGATGTCTATTGTAGCAGTGATTTATTAGATACAAATTTTCACACACATGCTGTCAGTCTTTTTTTTTTTTTTTTGAGTATGGGAAATGACAAAGTCATAAAGGATTAATAGATAAATTGAGAAAGCTTGCTTTGGATTAGTTAACCCCTTAACGACGGGTGGGTGTCGCCTGTCGGGAGGGGGTTAACGCTGGCAAGGCATACTGGTACACCTCGCCGACAGGTGCCACCGCGGGCCTCTGAATCGGCCCTGCCCCGCAGCTTACGCGTGCCACGCGTCATTGGCTGAAGGGGGACGGCCTGCGGGAAGGGGTCGAGGGGTCCTATTGAAGTCTCCAAGGCCCACCAGGCACGTGGACGGCATGGTACATCGCGTGGCAGGAAAGGGTTAAAGAGGTTTGTGAGGGTCCTGAGAATGAGCAAAAGCCACTATGTGGCCTGCTCTGTGGTGAAAACCCGCTCAGGTCTCACAAGGATTTTGCTAGATTGTGTCATTAGAGACATGACTGCTCTATATGTAAATCAGACGGCTACACCCAGAAAGGGTGTTCAGTACTGAAATGCCAAGGACGTCACTCCTGCAGGAGAGATGCAGCAACCTCCGACGATCATTTCGGCCTTGTTAGGCCTCGTCAGGAGGGTATAGCTGACACCCCTCTAAGCACCTCGAGCAAGGGGTCCACTTCTGGATTACCCTGTATACGTATAGTGAAAAGAGGAGGTTTGTGAGGAATAATTAAGCATGTTATTTGTGATTTGGATTAATTAAACATGTTGATGAACACAAACAGTTAAGCAAGAATGAGGATTAGAACTTCTAGCTTTCTCATGCTCAACCTGGACTATTAAATTGCATCTGTATGGTTACTGAGGAGTGTAATGGTTGTAGACAAGCAAGCAAGCGTTATGATTAATGAGCATGCCGTTAGACGTAATGGCCTCACAATCATCAAGGTTTCTTTCCATTTCCAGCCAATTATTATTATTCTTTATTTATATAGCGCCAGCATATTCCGCAGCGCTGTACAATGGGCACAATATAGACAGGGTTAAAATATATTGAACAACAATTGACAAATCGGTAGAATAGTAAACGAGGGCCCTATTCCCGTGGGAACTCACAATCTAGAAAGGCAAAGATAGCTTGTGGCGTGGATATTGCAGCTGCCTGCTGCACATTTTCCCATTAGCAACTCCCCATCACCGGCTGAGCCTTTCGTTTTTATTGAGTAAATTATAAGTGCTCTCATGCAGATTTTACGTATGATTACATATTTTAATTGAGTCGTCAGTGGTATTATAACGGTCACATAAATACTGTTTTGCGAATTATCATTATGTATAACGAAATTACTTACTTGGTGTCCCTTCATGAGCTTGAAGAAAAGTTAATTTTTCATGTGGTGCTTTGCATTGGCAGCTTGTTTCTACAGCAAATGGAGCAGGCGTTGCAATGGTCTGTAATAGAAAATAATGAAGATATTTATTAGTAGTATGCATTAAAATATAACTTTTTAAAATAACTTGTTTCTCATCCTATTCATATTGATTACCCATAGAAAGTAATAATGATAATAAACTGGCCATCGCTGGAGTCTAAACGCACCCTTCACCTTTCCAGCCTGGTGATTAAGAGCATTTCTGGGAAGCTGCCACCCTACCTGAATAGACTGCTTCCCCCAGCTGTTCCCTCATCCTATAACCTCCGATCCAGGACCAGCACCTTACTTGCAATACCACAATACAAAATGACAGTGGCTCGGTCCTCATTTTCCTACAGAGCACCACAATTATGGAATAACCTCCCAGACACCATCAAATCTTCCCCCAGTCTAAAGTCACTCAAGAGCTTCCTATTAACATACCTCAATACAGAATGCACCTGTAAACATCTAACATAGTGACTATATTTCCTACATATTTATTTTCTGTTAATCTGTATATTTGTGTTGTTTTTTTATATCTTGCATTGTATTACTTTGTATTTCTGTAACTGTAACACTTCAATGTTCTTGAACCCAGGACATACTTGAAAACGAGAGAAATCTCAATGTATCCTTCCTGGTAAAATCCTTTATAATTAAATCATTCAACATGCGCGCCAACATTTTTGGTGACATCAATGCTGGCAAGCAGATACACAAGCGCAAAATATGCACAGTGACACGGTCTATACAGGTTAATGTAACTTAACCTTTCACTACTTAAAATGTATACATGTCATTGCATTGAAACGCAACAGCAAATTCTAATAATCTCATCGTGATCACTACAAATACCCTCAAGTATTGTATTTTACCATTTTTATTACCCATCTTTATCACATTTATTGTATTTGACTGGAGCTACTTTCCAAGCATCTCCAAACCTTGTAACCTAGGCATTCACATAAATGTTTTAAGTTTTTTTAAAAACAATCAGCACTTTGTATTGAAAGGGCTTAGTGGGCAGTAGGCATTATTAAAAAAACTTTCTCTAAGAGTAGAGAGAGGTGTGCCAAAAAACATGGATGTCCCGTTCCAATTCCTAAAGTCAAGATCGGGACCCAATAGCGGTATTTTTCCAGGATCGGCTTTTTCAAGCTTATTTTACCAGGAAAGATACATTGAGAATTCTCTTATTTTCAAGTATGTCCTGGGTACATACTGATGAATTTCCTGCAAACTCTTTCTTCCACCTCCATAAATGGGAGTGGGACGGTGGCATACTGGGCTGATGATTCCTTAATTTAGCAAACCCACATATAGATAGTAGGCGAAAGGTTAAAATTACCAGGAACTGCCTGAGAGTGAGTGCTTGATCTGCATCCTCCCGCGTCGGAGCTCATCACATTACATTATGTAGCTCACTCAACATGCACTACAAATAGACTCCCTGAGGTTTTCTCTGGTTGAACCACGCCGGACACCCCTTACTACTGCTCTCTGTATCTATCTCTCTGCCTATTTCACCTATACCTCCCTCTCCTCAGTTTCACCCCATTCCCCCCCCTAATTTTTTTTTCTCTCCCCCCTCCTCTTTTATATTTTATTTCACAACATCAAGGATGGTCCTTATCCCTCCTATACTAAATTTACCATGCGTAAACCACACAGATCTATTTTTCCGACCTGGCCGCATAGGAGGGAGAATCAAGGATACTCCAGATGTGGCTAATGGCGAACTTGTTTATTGAAATACACTGTTTTTATTTTCTGTGTTTATTGGAAGTTTAACTGTTGTCCTCAGGTCGGACCGACGAAATCACCAGTTTTTTCAACATGTATGATATTGATGACTATTCCTGTCACCTGTATAGCAACTATTTCTGTCTTCATATGCATCTGGACGTACTTTAACCAATAAACGATTTGAATATTAAAACTACCAGGAACTGGTGGATAGTAGTTGACTTGCCTTTTCTTCTCTGGGGGGGGTGAATTCCTCAGCAGGAAAATACATGTAATGAGCAGAGACCATCATTCACTGGACTCAGAATGCTGGCAGAGGAGTTAATTCAGAAGGAAATGATCAGTACATGACTAACAGCAGTTGGCATTTTAACTTCATATTCAGTAGCTTTGCAAGATACATATGACTTACTCAGCTCTGAGTGCATATCATTCTTTTTATTAACTATTCCAATTCCCGGAATAAACATTCCCTTTAAAAGGCATCTTCTTGTAGTGCTCAATTGGTTCCTAAATGTATTCTATCTACCAGAGGTGTAACTAGAAACCTCAGGGCCCTGGTGCAAGAATCCATGAAGGGCCCCCCCCAGCGAGAGAGTTTTGCATTTTTACTAAAAACATTTTGCAAAAATACCTGTATACATGTCTCCTGCACAATACAAAAATTGCTGGTTTCCAAACCTAATAATATTATAACCTATTGTCTAGTATCCCTATTATATTAACCCTTTCGCTGCTGAGGCTTTTCCCGCCCCTGTGCTGAGGTCATTTTTTACCTGTTTTGCACATCATGTTTAAACCTGTTTTGAAGGCTTATTTTAGTATATGACATCGACATATTATATATCGTTCTTTCCGTCAGACTCGGTAGATTCATAATATGTCATTATTATATGTATACGTTATGTCATGTTTGTATATTATAACAAAAAATGCAATAAAATATGTATTTTCAATAATTTACAGCGTGTAAAGTGTTTTTTTCCACATTTTAACATGCGAGCAATTGCGGTTATATTTTGTATGGGGTGCGCTTGTTAAAAAAATTAGAGATGGGGTCTCGTTACATTTTTTTTTGGGGAAAATGACACCATTTTTAACAAACGCACCGCATACAAAAATCGTTAATGCAGCATCATTGTTCACATTATAATTGAAATGGGAACAATATTGCTGCATTAACAAACCAAAAAAAATAAAAAAAAAGTGTTTATTTTTTTTTTAATTTTTTTTATTTTTATTTTTCTTTTTTTTTTTTTTACAATTTTTTTTACTTTCATGTTTGGTATCGTTGGAACGGCCATGCTCTGGCCGATCCAACGATATCAAAATTTAACCCTAACTGCCACGGATCGGGAGATAGGGAGTTCATTGGAACTCCCTATCTCCACAGTTCGTGGCAGTTAGGGGTTAATGCTAGGACTGGCGTCATCGTGCTGCGCACGATGACGCCAGTCCTCTGGGGGAGTTCCCGGAAGCTTGGCCGACATCCAAGATGTCGGCCAGCTCCCGGGAAGGATCGCAAATCGGCGCTTTTCAGCGCCGATTTGCGATCCAGCTCCCCAGGGGTTAATGCCAGGCATCATTTGGAAGGGCAGGCTGTGCCCTTCCAAATGATGCCTGGGTTAAGCCCCTGTGAGCCGCCGATCGGGAGGGAGAGAGGTCCGAAGGACCTCCCCCCTCCCTTTCAGGCGCCTCCTCCGCACATGCGGGGGGCGCGCTGAATTAGGTGTCATCGCGGGGGCGCGATGACACCTAATAATGGCGGCCACTGCTCCGGATGCCGGGCTGACATCCAGGATGTCAGCCCGCACCGGAGGGGCCAGCGATCGGCCGGAACCCGGCCGAACGCTGACCCCAATGCGAGGACGCGCTCAGCGCGTCCTCCGCATACCAGCGGGAATGCTGAGGACGCGCTGAGCGCGTCCTTAGCATTCAAGTGGTTAATATAACCATAGCATTAAATTCCATAGTTAATGGATATATAATAGGGATACTAGGTGATAGATCGCAGAAACGTTGGGCTGCATTGCCTTGGCTTTCAGGAGTTTGTACTGACCCACTTTATGTTTTGGCTGCTTTTTGCATCGTGCTTTTCCTAATATTGTATATTTCATGTGGTTCAGCTATTTGGTTATTCTTGTGTTTGTTTATTTTTGCTGAGCCTGTGGGGCCGCCTTACTATATGCTGCATATTGTGTACTGTAACTATATGTAACATTTGTGATACTTTACTCTTGTTACAGACATATATTTTTGTATTTATTAAGATATTTTTATTATACTTTTGGTTTTTATTATTTCATGGTTGTGCCCTCTTGATTTATTGAGGTTTAGTTACACATTCATAGGACCTTGGTGAATCCTTCTTGCAGATGAGCACCCTTTTTGTGATTAATTTTATGAAAACAGTGTGCAGAAGAACTACTTTGTTTCAAGAGACAGTTAGGGACCATCTCCCCATCAAACCAAGTTCGCGGTCTTGGAGTTACACTTGACTCTGCTCTTTCCTTCATCCCCCACATCCAGTCTCTTTCCTCCTCCTGCCGATACCGACTGCGTAATATTTCCAGAATTCGGCCATTTCTTACCGCTGTCACCACAAAACAACTCATACACGCCCTGGTAATCTCCCGACTCGACTATTGCAATAATCTCTTATCTGGCCTCCCTCTGTCCTGCCTCTCCCCCTTACAATCCATCCTGAACGCCTCCGCCAGGCTAATTCGCCTCACCCGCCGCTCTGTCTCTGCCGCTCCCCTCTGCGAGTCCCTTCACTGGCTCCCCATCCACTGCAGAATTAAGTTCAAAATCCTTATCCTTACCTACAAAACCCTCACTAACTCAGCGCCCCACTACCTGTCCTCACTAATCACCAAATACACCCCAGCCCGCTTCCTAAGGTCAAACAGTGACCTGCGCCTAGCTTCTCCCCGCATCACCTCTTCCCATGATAGACTGCAGGACTTCACACGCGCAGCCCCCACTCACTGGAACGCTCTCCCTCGTACTGTCAGACTTTCCCCTAACTTCCCTTCCTTCAAACGCTCCCTTAAAACGTTCCTATTTAGGGAAGCCTACCACCCAACTCACTGACGCAACCATCAATCACTCTCACCTTACAGTCCTCTCCTCCTGTTTCCAACCCCAACCCTCCTAGATTGTGAGTTCCTACAGGAATAGGGCCCTCATCTCCTCCTGTACTATTTGTCAAATGTTGTTCAATGTATTGTAACCCTGTCTATACTGTGCTTATTGTACAGCGCTGCAGAATATGCTGGCGCTTTATAAATAAAGAATAATAATAATAATAGGGACACATCACACTTGAGTGATCACAAGCAAGCGACCACCAGACCTGCAATGAGACACCAGGAAGTGTCAGACTCATGATGGATAGCCAGAAGAAAAATAACAAGACCTCTGCTGCCTAATTAACCTCTTAAGGACCAATGACAGAACTGTTCAGTCATAAATGCATTGACTTTAAAGACCCTTGGTCATTAAAGGGTTACCAGTGGTTCCACCACTGCCTGGGCCCCCCTCCAGTGGTGTAATGCTGCGACCCTTGTAGTTACACCACTGCTATCTACTACCAAAATAGCATAACGACTTTCTTTAAATCTTTGACTAGACTTGCCATAAAAAAAATTTTTTTTTACCATTTATAGTTGAATACCCCACGCTTTCAGCTTAATTGCTGACACATTCTGTCTCTATAATGACGTTGAAGAAATAGAATTAACTGCTTACAGACAGATAAGTAAATACTTTAAACTGACTAGCTGAAACGCTTCTCTTACCAGACTGGATTTATTAAAGCTTACTCTGGAAATCCACTAGTATGTCCCTTTAATAAAGGTCAGACACCCTTATCTGGATTTCTAAAATCTGGAAGACTCAGAAAACCATGAATTTTTCTCTTAGCCGTCTGGATTTTAGTAATTCTTGACCAAATGTGCTCCGTATGGTTGTTGCCGCATGGGAACTCTGCTCCCAAGGGTTGCAGCAGAATGCGGCACATGCTGGGAGTATCTGGGCAGCCCCAGCATGTGACATGCTGCATATAGTCACCCTGAGTCTGGGCAGCATGTCTGCAAGGAATCGCTGTGTGTTCAAACTCAGAGCTGCAGCAGGAGGGGATCAAGGATCTCCTTCCTCTAAAATATTGGATTCTCTCAAAATCTGGAAGAGTCTGTAATCTGGAATGTTCCAGGCCCAGAGTTTACGGGATTAGGCATGCTCAACCTATATACTGTACGTATGATATGTTACATTTTGGTTTTCTAGCATTGCATACATGAAACCATAAAATATGCAAAAGTGTGCTATTGTTTTTTTTATGTAGAAACATTTCACAAGACTAACTATTTTTCAATAACATGGTGACTTTCCATATATGTGTCATTTTGCATATTCGTAAATAAAAAAGGAAAATACTCTTGTTGCTAAAATACTTATTTCACTATTCTACATCTATTGAAGTTTATTTTAAAAAACAATGCAACTCTCCCTTTGAAAAACAATACCAGCCCAAAAGCAAAGTAATTTTCTTTTTCATTTTTGGTGTGTGATGTTTTTAAATTAATTTAATTAAGTGATTGAGCGCCTATGAAATTAGTCATTACTCCTTCATAAACTTACTACATTGTAGAATTCATTCTGCCGCTTTGTGCTACAATGTAACTACATGACCCACCATTGTGACATGTTAAAAGAGCTAAACTGGCCGTCGCTGGAATCCAGACGTACCCTTCACCTTTCCAACCTGTTTAAGAGCTTTTCTGGGTTAGCTACCTCCCTACCTGAATAGTCTGCTTCCCCCAGCAGTTCCCTCATCCTATAACCTCCGATCCAAGACCAGCACCTTACTTGCAATAACACAATGCAAAAAGAAAGTGGCTCGATCCTCATTTTCCTACAGAGCACCACAATTATAGAAAAACCTCCCAGACGCCATCAAATCTTCCCCCAGTCTAAAGTCCCTTAAGAGATCTCTATTAACATACCTCAATACAGAATGCGCCTGTAAACATGGAACAGTGAGTTTATTTCCTACATATTTATTTTCTGTTAATAGTTACAGTTACAAGTATTTATAAAGCACCAACAAATTCCTTAGTGTGTATATGTCTATTGTTTTGAAAATCTTGCATTTTATTACTTTGAATTGTTACAGTTGTTACAGAAATACAATGTTTTTGAACCCAGGACATACTTCAAAATGAGAGAAATCTCAATGTATCCTTCCTGGTAAAATACTTTATAAATAAATAAAAACATTTACCACCAGACTATAGCAAAAATATAAATTCACGTTTGTGTGATTTATTTAGCTTTCTATGTATCTAATAAAGTAGCTGTGCAGTATTAAGCAATATTAAAGAAAGAGCAGAAATATGGATCTATCAATTCCCTTTTTTTTTGGATTGCATGTATTATGTACAGAACCTGCTCGCTGTCCATGCAACACACTGGAGCACCTGCCCTGCAGGCTGAATTGTTTTATTACATAATGACTGTACTTTGATCCTCTTTTTATGTGAATCGACCTCAAACCGAGTCTTTATCTCCAAGCAAGGTTAAGATGCACTATGTATGATGGAGCCCAGTTCACGCTGGGATAAAGAAGAAGGTTGAAAACTTAAACTAATAATAAGTATGGTTTGGGTCTCTGCAGCCGGTAATCAGTTCCCATCCAGGCTGAGGATGTGCCCTGGGAGATTATTGGAAGAAAATAGGCCTGGGTTTCAACATTTGTTTTCAAACAGAGCAAATCGCCTGAGCATTATTTTAGGCCACTTTTCTATTCTAAAAAGAGATTTACCTGCAGGACTTAAGTAGATCTAATTTGCCACCAAAAAAGTCCACCCAATTGCATTTGACAGGTGGAGTCATCAAACACATCAGAAGGATCTGTGGTTAAATACACGTCAGACAAAAATTTAAGATATAGTTTTGCTGTTGCTTATCCAGGTTGACAAAGTAACACAAACTCCAGTAACGGGAAACCCTTCCACAAAATACACATTGTTATAGATGCCCCTTCTCCGTGATGAGACTCTAAGACTTTTATTCCCCCCTTCCCGTGATGACTCTTATTTTACTCCCTTTGGTCCCCCTCTGGATGCGCCATATTTTGAGGACTGTTCCTTATCTGTTTGCTTTCGGCGGCTAACACAGAGAATGCTTTTTGATACCCCCATTTAATTTAATTTGCTGAAATTTTTTGGCACTGCATTTTTTCTTAAGATTACTCTCTTTTCCACTGGATGAGACTATTATTATTAATTTTTTTTCTGTCTGTTCACCCTCTCTACATGGTGCCTCCCCATTTTTGTTTTATTAGGCTTCTCCGGGACACTTCGGGGACTGCAACCAAGGCCTGGCGCCTGGTTTGCCCCCCCCCCCCGGGTGCCCGGGCCTAGTGCCATTTACTCCCACGGTCTTTTGGTCGTTCGGTTCTCCGCCAGGGTCGGCACAGTTCTGGCCTTAGCCATTCCCCCCCCTCTTTTTTCTCTACTCCCTTCCCTTATACTAAGCTCACTCAGCTATGTTATATTGTTTCTGCAATGTTCTCAGATGACTAGTTTATGTATTTGATAACCTTTTTCTTTGATTTCATGGATGACGCATTTTGGCCCTGAATAGCCATTTTTCTTCTTAGGATGACCTGTTCTGGTCCTGCGCGACCATTCGCTTCGCTCTCGATGACATGTCTTGGCCCTGCGAGGCCATTTTTGCTCGCTTGTTTTGCTGACTACCTTTCATAATAAAATTTTGAATACGATAGAAAAAAAAAAAGGAAACGTTACCAATGTCTAGGGTAATCTGATGCTCATATTACGTTCAAGGAGAAGAACACATATTGGGTTATTCAGAGAGAGGTGAAAAGCAGGAGAATGGCTGGAGAATGGAAAATTCTAGGTCAAAATAGCCAAACCAGAAAAATTCTCCCATTCATCTCACTTTCCAAATCGGCAATTTTCCATTCTCCAGTCATTCTCCTGATTTTCACCTCTCTCTGAATAACCCTGAATCAGGTCTATTCACTAAAAGGTGAAACTCGGGAGAATTGGTGGGAGAAGAGAACAATCTAGACCAAATAGCTAATTTGGAAAGTGAGATAATTGACCTAGAATTTTCACTTCTCCAGTCATTCCCCTGAGTTTCACCTTTCTTTGAATAGATCTGTAAGTCAAAATAGCCAAACCAGAAAAATTCTCCCATTTATCTCACTTTCCAAATCGGCTATTTGGTCTAGATTGTTCTCTTCTGCTGCCAGTTCTCCTGATGTTCACCTCTTAGGACTGGCTGGATGGAGTAGAGGTAACATCACTGCTCTGCGTGGAGAGAGACTGTGGAGACACAGTTTTGATTCCGGCAAAAGCACTTCTCCAGTAAGTGTCCTTGGGCAAGACACCTAACGGTACAGACTCGCCACCCAGGACATACTTGAAAACGAGAGAAATCTCAATGTATCCTTCCTGGTAAAATCCTTTCTCCAAAAAAAAATACACCTGTAAGATACTTTTTCTCCTCTGTATTCTTAATGGAACCGGAAAGAAGATGCAATTAATTACGCTTGCCTTATTTAGGGACGTTTAACCCCACAAGCAGACGAACGTGGTAAAATAACCCCCCAAAAAATAGTATGCTTGAAAGTTTGAAAAAAACTTAGTGCAAAAAACACTACTGAACGAAAATGCCTGGAATTTACATATCAGATCCAATGAATGATAATAAAAAGTTCCGTTAGACAAAACGATTTTAAAAAAAAATGGACATAAAAATCCCCAAAAATGCCTAAAAGATCCTATTTTTGTTCTAAAAATAGACTTTATACTGCAGAATAAAATGATAAACGGTTTATTACATATTGAATTAAAACAGGAATATTTTTAACATTGAAGCCTATGGGATTCGCCAGAATAAACCTGATGAATGGGACCGCCGAACAGCAGGGCACTTCACTGAATTTTCTCAGCTGTTGGTGTCTCTGAATAGACAAACCATAGCTTCTCTATGAGGATTTCATTGCCCTCGAACAGGCACTGTACTGGCTGACAGTTCACCAAAATTTGGCGAATTGCCTGCTCTCTGAATAGCCGAATGGCCTCGAAATGTTCCCGTTTGCTGAAATTCAGTGTCCGTTTACATTTTGGCCACATTTCAGATCTCTCTGAATAACCCCATGTGTGTGTGTGAGTAAATATATATATATACATATACTCAAAATAGTAAACCTGTTACTCTAATTGTGAAGAAACAAACTAGCTTAATGTAAAAAAAATAAAAAAAATAAACAGTATGTCACCCATAAAGGGATTTACATCACTTTTTGTATATGCTTATAAAACATAATCTGAATTACTATATTATGTAAATCAAGTAGATCTGTCATTTTTCAATTCAGTTGCTATGGCAACAATTCTGTTCAACCTGTTAGATCCTTCTGCTTGTTCAATATGTCACATGGCCGCTACTTAGGAGCATTTGTTTAATTTTTATATGAATAGTTTAAGTACAGAGAGTTAGAAGGACCACTGAGCCATTAGAAAACTACTCCAGTTTAGCCAGTTTGAAGTGAGAAATAAAATCATGGTTATATGTCCTACCGGCAATTGTAGAATTGCAATTTAGACACAATCACAAAGAGATTGTGAGCTAGAAAGAAAAAAAAAAGCATAAAGAAGTCAATCATAGGCAAGAGAAAACATATGAGATGTGAAAGACACATATTCTGCGAACTGGAGTAATAATTGAGATTGAATAACCCTGAAAGTCTCACAATCCTCAAAGAGAATCGTTCCCTGCAATTCGACGCTATTTGGCGATCCTAGTTCGCCGACCCTGCGGAGTATTCAGCAAGCACCACAGGGTCGTCGTAGTGCAGGGAAAACCCGCCGCAAACCCGACGAACACTCACTGCAAAACCTGACGAACACTCACCAAACACTCACCAAAACCCGCAGAAACAACTGGATTAACCCCGCTGAACACGCCGGAGAAACCCGACTAGCCGCCAATCGCAGAGCAGCCGCCGGAAAAACTCAACACGCAGACGAATGAGGTTGGGGAAAAAAAAAAACAGTACGCTTGAAAGTTTGAAACTTGAAACACTGTTTGCAAAAAAACAACTGAACGAAAATGCCTGAAATTTACAGATAAGATCCAATGAATGATAATAAAAAGGGCAGTTACAGAAAAAAGAGAAGACGATAAAAAAAAACGGTGATTGTTTTTGCCAAAAAATGCCTGAAAGATCCTAAAGAAATCTATACAGAGACTTTTCTTGCAGAATATAATAATATTAAACGGTTTATTAGATATTGAATTAAAACAGGAATATTTTGAACATTGAAGCCTATGGGATTCGCCTGAATAAATCTGTTCAATGTAACCACCGAACAGCAGGGCATTTCGGCAACTTTTCACTGCTGTCTTGTGTTCTCTGAATAGACAAAGCATTGCTTCTCTATGGGGTTTTCACCACCCTCGAACAGGCACCGTATGTGCAGGCAATTCGCCAACATTTGGTGAACTGCCTGCTCTCTGACTAGCCGACTGGCCAGGAAAGGTAACCGTATGCTGAATTTCGGAGTTCTGTTATCTTACGGCCACAATTCGGATCTCTTTGAATAACCCTGTTTATATTGCCAATAATAAGTATTAAATAAGTGATGTTGACATGCAATGGGTCATGTTCCTGTTAAAACATCATAAATTAGGCAAAATTCAATGAAAAATTGAGATTGAAGGAGAGTTGTAACTTAGTTGTAAGAGATCTGCCTTTCAGGAGCCGAGGGAAGGACCAAGGACAGTTCCAAGGCCGGATTAAACAGATCTACTTATCTATATGGAGCAATGTACGCTCTCTTACATCACAATGGGTGAGTACCATGTATAGCAAGTAGACAGAGTTCTATGAAACTGTGTGTAATAGGTCTGTATGACGTATTCTACAAAGGTTAATGGTATTTGTCACGGAATGGCCCAGCACCCTCAGCCAGGGGCGGTTCATAGTGGCATTTATATACCCATAGACACTTAGGTGCCGTGGCACCCACGGAGTTTCGTATATTTTATTTAGATGTGGATTTGTGTGTGGAAAAAAAAGTGTCCCCGTTTTTGTATTGTGAAATGTAAATCCCTTTGTATGCCTTGGCCGCCGCCATTTTCCTGGTGCCTCGTGGATCCGGTCAGAATGATCGGATCGGAAAATAGCCGATTCGGACCATCCGGTCGAATCGTAAAATGGTCGATTCGGACCATCCGGTCCGAATCGGCAACTCCCCGATTCGTAACCTCCAATACGAATCGGGGCCCGGGTGCCTCCTGCCAGCGAGGGCCAATGGGACTTGTGTGGGCGGGCAGGGATTCCCCATTGTTCTGAGATTGTGTAAAGTTGATAAATATATGTGTTGTGTAAAAATAAAGCGAGATTTACTAGTGCATTCAGCTTCGCCTGGTGACTTTTATATCGGCTGTATTCTGAGATCCCGCGCGGTCTCAGAGTGCGGCATCCAGTTAAGATCCGAACCGAATACTCTGTGCCTGCATCCCGCATCAGGGCAGAGGTGCATGGTTCGGGCATCAACCGTCAGAATAATCGACCGAGGTGAGATCCGATCCGAAAGGCGCGAGCCGCGCACCGCGCTTCGGTATATCGAGCGACCAGTGATAAGATCCGAATATTCACTCGACGGGGGATCGACACTCAGATCCGAAGATTCACCCGATCCCGTAAGATCCGAATATTCTTCCGCACGTAAGATCCGAATATTCTTCCGCGGAAGGTCCGATCCCCGAATACGCACCGCCCGCTCCGCAGACGCTCCCACACACACACAAGGTCAGTGAACCAGCTGCTCGAGACGCTGAGTACCGTGTTGCTCAGTGGTCGGGCTGGTTCCACGCAGGGGTCCCCTCCACCGCCCGCTAGCCCTTCCCCAGGGTCCCTCCAGGCCGCACGAGACGCCGAGTGCCGTGCCACTCGGTAGTCGGGCCAGCGGTAAGCGCCGGGGGGCACGCAGATACGAGCACACCCGCAGGCGGACAACATCTCATTCCGTCATAGTATTGTCACGGCCCTGGGTGCAAGAAAGGCAGATCTAGTGCTGTCCCACCCTGAACTGGGTTTCTCCTGCTCTGCAGCAGACTCAAGTGTGTCCAATTTCCTGGCCCGGTACTTCCCTACAAAATGGTGGAGCACCCATGAGCCTGCGCTTCAGCATTGCGCAATATCCAGCTAGTATCCTGCCAGAAGGAAGCCTGAGCTGCTTACCTGTGCACCAGACCCCTTTTGTCTTGTCTACCGGATTGCTTCTCTGCCAGTCGTCAACCCTTGGATTGAACCTTGACTACTCTTTTGGACTACCACTATTTGTTTGACGTGACCCTCATTTGCCATCATAGATCCTCATCTGTTATCATGGACCCTTATTTGTTTGCCGTGACCTCATCTGTTATCCAAGTCCCTCATCTGTTGCCATTCCCTACCTTGCTGCCTGGTTTCCAGCCTCCTTGGACTCCCACTCTCAGTTCGCCTGTATGTCAGTAATCCTGTTTCTGCCCTGTCCATTTGTCTGCTAATCAACCCCTTCCTGTCCTGTCTCTCTGTGTGTTCCCCTTGTATCTGTCAGCACTGATCCATCCCTGTCCATCTGTCTCCAGTTAACCCCCTCTCTGTCCTGAGTTCCGTGTATTGCTGTAGTCAGCCCCTTTCCTGTCCGGTCTGTTTATCTAGATCTGTAACTGGCCCTATTCCAGCCTCACCCCGTGTCTTGTTCTGTTACCTCCAATAAACCTCCTTGTTGCCACTTCCGTGTCTCCAGCGTGTCACTGCACCCCTGGGTTCGTGTCCTCGCCCTCCTGGGTTGGCTGACCCCTGACAGGTATATCTTCTGACCTTCTGGGAGGAACTCAGATTTTGGAAATAAGGAATTAGGAACTGTCCTGACTCCTGCAACAGCCATTCTTGTTCAACTATTCCCAAAAGAGCTATCATATGCGCAACGAAAATACCTGGTGCATATACTCGCCACCACGAAACTCCTCTTGGCCTCTAAATGGTGATCTAAAACACTCCCTACCATTGCGGAGATACGCTGCAAACCAGGGGATGTTAGATCCCTAGACGCCATTGCCACCTCTGTGTCAGGTGTTCCTCCGACAAAAAGGGACTACTGACATACCAGGGATATATTTTTAATAACCGAAGTTTCCTGATGCTTTAAAAGTTGACTTCTTGGTCTAAGTAATTTCTCATATTTGTAATTTGTATTGTTGCACCATTATTTTATAATCATGGAAGGTGAAGCGTCTTTTTCTCTTCCTCTTCTCTTTTTACACCCTGTTCTACCTTTACTTCTCTATTCATAATTTGTATTATTGTAATATTGTATCTGTTATTTTTGTGTAATTACTCCTTTTTCTGAAAACCTAATAAATTTCATTAATAATAATGGGATATCAACAATAAGCGATGTCTGAGCTGACTCACTACAAACTAAGGCACTATTCCATAGTTGGCGCTAACGTTAGTGTCTCGATATGTAAGCGTTAAGACATGCCACCCATATTACCTTCCTGACGCTACCTCCATTAGTAATCTCTTTGCGCATCAGTTTTTGCACTAGCTTCCATCAGCTTACTGTTCTTTGTGCATCCTATACCAAACATGGGGAGCACAAACGTACATTAGCGTTTCGATAAGGAAGGTATTACAAAGTGCTAGTGCTAATTACTGGCGGGAAGAGCAAGGCAAAGTTTTAAAACCTTATAAAAGTTGGCGCTACATGACTGTGCATTGCAGACCCCCAATAAATCTGATACTAACTTATCATCCCGCGGCGAGAATGGTGGCCCAGTCCGCCACTTCTTATGGCTGCGAGTAGAGTGAGACTGGGAACAAATAGTTCCCAGTCTCACTCCACGATCACTCTGCGGTGCTGCGACCCAGAAGGGCAGCTCGCCATGGAGTCCTATGGACTCCAGGAGGTGATACTCATGGCAGGACGTAAGTGCTACTGCAACTATCCCAGCAGTTGGCGCTGTGTTCCAGGGCGAGCTGCTCAGCTAGCTCCTGCCCCAGAATATCGTGCTACCATGGGGATGCTTCAGGAAAATCTGCAGGCGCTGATTTTTCCCATTAGTGTCTCCTTGTTAGCGTTAAGGATGGAATAGGAACCTTAGACTTTAACAACCTTTAGACAAAATATATATAGAATTGAGAAGGTACTCGAGTATGGGAAATGAAGATGCATGACTTGAATTTGTATATGTGAATACATTTCTCCAAATATTGAGCAAATTTTCCACTGTGTGCATTTGTCCATGCATTATACGAAGGTCTGCAATAACGTGCCCTTGCTTCAGACTAGATTAGGGACTTGAAGGGCCTGGAGTTGAAGATTTTTCCCTCTTGCCCCATCCCACTCCAGCAAGAAGACACATGGCAGGTCTGGATTAACATAATATAGGAGTTGCAGCTCCAGGCACAAGCCACAAAAAGTTTACTTTTCATTGTGTCAGATCACATTGTATGGTTTGCAGCACATGGTAAAATGTGATAACTCCTATCAAAATTTGTGATTAGATTTGTTTTCTGCAGTGTTAGACTAGGGTCAGACGAGCGCGTTTTCTACGGACTGTGCGCCCGTGCAGTACGGACGCACTTTTTGACAGAAGATGCAGTAGTGGCCACACAGTCCGTTTTTGCGACTGACGCTATTTTTGACGGATGTAGGAGGGAAAATAAATTAAAATGAAAAAACATTTTGTCCGTCAAAAATGCTGGACGTATAAATGCAGTCTGTCTGACCACGCTCCATCACTCACACACAAAGCTATGCGGACGTTGCGCACTCTGCACGTCCGTCCTAGCAGTATTACGTTCTTGCCTAACCTGCGTCCGTTTCACGCATCCGTCATTCGTCCGCACTTCGTGTGTGGGGCTCCAATTACCACAATTGTATGCTATCACGGACGTGCAAATGTGCGGCAACACGGACGTGATCAGTGCGCTCGTCTGACACGAGCCTTATGGATATATATATATATATATATTATGGACCTGCATAGCTTCGAGATTCGATTCAAAATCGAATCGCTGGTCGAATTCGATTCGAATTCGATTTTGAGGCGTGATTCTGAATTTTTTCGAATCTGTCCGATTGCATACAGCGTGCCTTCCAGACGCACAGCACATGGCTGCACATGGCTGGGAAGGAACGGCACGCTGCTAGGCGCCGCCCACCTCAAGGTCCCTTCACAGTGGAGGCTGCGGTGGACTGGAAGGCAGCTGCGGTTGGAGCTCCTGCAGTGAAGTCTGTCTGGACGTGGTCGGAGGAGAGAGAGAGCTGCAAGCAGGCTGAGGGGGGGAGGGGGGGATCCAGGGGGCCCTGCTGAATATTAATGTTTATTTTATTCCTAGCTCTGTGGGAGATAATTATGGGGGTCACTCACTGCTGTCTGCTGCTCTGTGGGAAATAATTATTAATTAATTATGGGGGTCACTCATCGCTGTCTGCTGCTCTGTGGGAGATAATTATGGGGTCACTCACTGCTGTCTGCTGCTCTGTGGAAGATAATTAATTATGGGGGTCACACACTGCTGTCTGCTGCTCTGTGGAAGATAATTATGGGGTCACTCACTGCTGTCTGCTGCTCTGTGGAAGATAATTATGGGGTCACTCACTGCTGTCTGCTGCTCTGTGGGAGATAATTAATTATGGGGGTCACTCACTGCTGTCTGCTGCTCTATGGGAGATAATCAATTAGGATTTATGAAGTGAATGTACTTTGCTATAGGCCACTATATTAATTAAGCCCATCTGTTAGATTGTAGCGGTAACGTCAGCTGAACCTGTATGCACAAACAAAGCATACCTATCCAGGCTTTATCGTACACGAAATGCTCGAAAGCGGTATTTTTCAGAATTTTTTCGATTCGATATGCGTTCGAACCTAACAGCAGATTCGATTCGAGCGATAATTTATGATTCGCAGGTTCCTAATATATATATATTTTTTTTTTTTTTACAGCAATAGCCTTGGAGTGAGAAACTAACAGGTGAGTGTATTGGGCTAAAATCTTTAGGGGGGAGTTAACAAACCTACTACATATGTGTAGCCATCCAGAGTTTGGCCAAATTCAAATCCCAAATAGTACGGAAGCTCATTCTTATCTAACAGGGTCTTCTTTCCTAATATTCTGTGTGTTTAAACTTGTATGTATATATTTGTTATTCTGTTTCACCCATTGTACAGCGCTACGGATGTTGATGGCACTTTATAAATCCTTGTAACTGTATTTGGGTTGTTCTTGAAACCCTCATGTATCTTGACTATAATGATTGCATCTCGAAAGGACAGGACCATGGACAGTTCAAATAGGATTTCTTTAAACCCTATCTGTATGCCAGGGGTACAAAGTATACAAACGGACTAGTCTCAAAGTATAAAATGCTACTGAAGGTCTTACACTGGACTCTGATGCCAGGGTCTGTTACAGTACGGGCTCTATTCTGTTAGGAGCAGCAATCTGCGAGCACAAGCTTGCAGGATTACCGCTACATATAACCAGCTTGAGCGAGCAGGTTGCTGTGGCAGTTCTTGTAGAAGCCACGGCATTTTATGTCAAGCGCTACTAGTCCAAGTGGTGACAGTCACCATTGTGTGTTACCACTAGATTTCACGCAACGCAAGGTCCGGCGAAGGAGACAGAGGAACTATTTCTAAAGATGTGAGGGATAGATTTTACACTCGGTATAAAGTCATTTTGCTTTCACAATCAACTCACACCTGCCTTTTGTAACGTACTGTCGCGGTATTCTATGCGCTCACAACCCGACAGACAAGTGATATGGAATCTATTGTCATTCCAGCAGAGTAATTACAGTATGTGCAATCCAGAGGTATAAACATGCAAGAGCTGACTCAGAATGCGACACCGTGCGGGAACAGTTGTGTGAGGCTCCGCAATCATTACCGCTTGTCACGTGATCATTACCGCACCTAAAGGAATAGAGCCTTATAATGTTTTAGAACTTAATTAAATATATTTAGAGCTTCTACTGACCAATACATATGGCAGAAGACATATAGGTGTTGTTTACCCACACATTCTATTTGCTTAACTAAAATTCCACAACCAAGGAAGTGTTAAACCTTATGTATTTATCTGTTAGTGTATACAATGTATAATATGAGTTATATAGGATCACTGTTGTGTTTATTTTCTAGTCCATTTCTCATCACGATTGGCACTGGGATGCATTAGCAATGCACAGGACAGGAATAAGGTAGTATTACATATGGAGTGGATGCACGTGTGCTTACAGTTCCTCTGTAGGTATTCTATTTACATAAGAAAGAATTAAAACATTTGTTTAATAATAAATGACTTTATAACCAGCCCTGCTCATGAAAAAAAAAATCAAGTTGAGAAAACAAAGAAAAAGTAAAACACATACATGTACCCAGCCAAAAGGTGTTCCATAGGTGCATAAACCCTGAAATATCTTGCAGGAGGTACCATCTGACCCTTAGAGCCCAGAGACCTTTCCAGGTGTACATCAGAGATAGAAAAATGTCGGCAGATAAGAACCTTTCATCCCCATCTAGTCTGCCCAATTACATGGATACTTTACCTGGATTTATCTTTTGTTTAGGATAGCCTTATGCCTATCCCATGCTTGCTTAAATTCAATTACTGTTTTGGCCTCTACCACTTCAACTGGAAGGCTGTTCCATGTATCCACCACCCTCTCAGTAAAATAATGCTTTCTGATGTTACTTTTAAACCTTTGCCCCTCTAATCTAAGACTATGTCCTCTTGTTTTGCTACTTTGTTTCCTTTTAAATATCTGACTAAATATCTGACTCCAAATGTTCTGTTCAACTTTATAGAACACCAAAGATTCATTAAAGGACAACAAAATACATAAAGTAAATTGAAAATTATTTTTAATTTAGAAATTAAAAACTTGATATTGTAAAAACCGATAATTTCATTTTAAGATGATCTCGCATATGTCTGAGATCCAGAAGAAAACGGACTCATTTGTGTGGAGCTCCTGAGTCTTCGCTTCTTCAGGGAAAATATGGATACAGATTCGCCCCTATACCCAGGGCTCTCCGGCAACAAACTGCCAGGTACAAGGCAAGACATATACATGTGGCCATCTTGTGTGGCCTAGACCAGTGGTTCTCAACCCTGTCCTCAAGTGCCCCTAACAGGCCAGGTTTTCCAGATATCTGAGCAAAGCACAGGTGATATGATTTGCTGCTCAGTGATTGCAGGATTCAGTCTGCATTTCCCCAAGGTGATCTGTAAAACCTGACCTGTTAGTGTGTTGAAAAACATTGGCCTAGACAATCATGCATTCAGTATCATGGATTTTTAGGTGATGATTTCTCCCTGCTGTTATGGAAAAAGTGGAAAAATCATGCTAAGGTTGCAGAGAGCCCCTACTTCTTCGTGGGATGCTTACAGCATTGCAAGCAGCCATCTTCCAGAGCTCGGAGACTTCAGCTCCTCTCTTGGTTGTGCTGCTTGATTCCCCTGCTACGATGCCATCTCAAAACTCTGATCTTCTGACCACTAGGAGAGATATCAGAACCCTCCTAAATGATGCCCATCCCTTGTGGCAGGATTTGCAGCTGGTGAGGTCAGATGCCCCCACTTTGCAGTATGGGCTTGTGGAGGACCCATATGCAGGAGGTGGAGAGTGCGCAGGCCACCACCGCTGCACAACTTTTGGCACTACAGGCCCAGGTTGATGGGCTGCAGTCAGCCAAGGCAAACATTGAAGCTAGGCTTCATCTGAGGAATTCTGTCCCAAAACGCAACACTTGTCATTTGTGAATGGTTTAGCAACTTCCATCCTTCACCTGCCCGAGTCGCCATTGTAATATGCTTTGGGCTATACCGGCCTGTTTGCAAAAAGCCTCTTTAAACTCCTAGGGCCCCATCACCTCCTTAACGCTAGCGTTCACATAAATGAACGTTAGTGTGCCACACAGATCACCTTCTGATCACTAACGGGTTAAAAAACTCTTTAGTGCATCGCATTGGTGCTATATAAGTGCGAGCTTACTGTACTTTGCACTCCCCATGTTGCAAATAGGGAGAGCAAAGTGTAAGCAATCAGTAATTAGCGTTAGGATCACAAAGTCCTAATGCCAATTACGAACCACTGTCGCTATCTCAAAAAGGAATCAGGACATTGCCGCAGCCGCAGAGAAGGCTATTTTGGGTCAATGGATAGTTGCCCCCCCCCACGTTCTCGATGTTCTACTCGCGGTTTTATAATATCTGCAGGCATGATTGGGTGGAAACGAGTCTTCATAAAGAAGACAATGTGGGCAAGTTTTTTGAGGTTTGGGGGCCATTTATACAACACCTACCAGATGATAGTTTGTCTAGAATCAGAACGGATTTCCAATTTACAGAATGGTTTCTGGCACGTTCGCTTATGGGACCCCCTCTACTGCTGACATCATGCTCCCGGTCGCATGAACGCTTTTTGACTTCATAAATGACACAGCCTAGGCATGGTTCTGAGTTGTGGGGTTGTGTTGTCACTGTACTTATTGTGTTATAATGTTCTCGCACTGTGTGTTATTGACCTTATTATATGCTGTACTGCTTGAATCTAAAATAAATACATTTATAAAAAAAAAAAAGGAATCAGCAGCAGCTGGAACCCCCCCCCCACAAAAAAATCACATACTCACCTCTCATCCCGCGGCAAGAACGGCGGCCTGATCTGCCACTTCTGGATGCTGGGGGCAGAGTGAGACTGGGGAGAAAAGGTCCCCAGTCTCCCTCTGCGATCGCTCCTAGATTCCGTAGGACTCCATAGAGGATCGTGCTGCTGGGTCTGGTACACTGCAAAATCAATAGGCAAAGGCACTCAGCAGCAAGGAACAACCTGAGGACAAATGAGCACCTCACCACTGAAGGTGCAAGTTTAAATAGGGAGCCATTCAGCAGGAACGACACCCCTGGGGATAGCAGCAGCTTCCAGCAGGAGCCTCCATAGGTCAAGGGAGCATCATGTTGCCATAACAACCTCTTCTGGCTTATCCCGACAGGAACCCAACCCCCCCCCCCAGGACAGTAGACCCTCCCTCTGCTTCCGCTGGCTCCAAGAGAAAGAGGCCGTGTCCCTGCACCGAGACTGTGAGGTTGCTTCCATGTCTGGCGTCCCCGCTGGACGGGTGGTCTCCGAGCCAGCCGGCCAACGAGAGGAGCCTGAGCTTGATACCTCGCAGTACCTAGAGCACTGCAAGTGCCACACAGCCTCCGGTCACAGCCCGGCCGTGAGGCTTGACAGATATGTGTGTAACCATTAACATTTGGCTGCACTGTGGAGTAACATGAGGCTGCTAAGTATAGGAGCGAATAAGTACAGTAAACGCAACGAAGTTTCAAGGCCAAACTTAAGCAATAGCCCCGCTGAAATAGCAACTCATGCCGTTAATATTATATCTGCATTAGTAAACATCATTGACTGACAGCTAGATTAGAAAAGGGCCTTTAAAGCCTTATAACTGATAATAATGCAAACGTTGAACAGCCATTTAAAGGAGTTAGTTTGGTAACAATAGTGCACTCCTTGCTTTGTGTGACTTGTAACTGGGAATAAAAAAATTACCCCGTAGCATATAAAATATTCCCACATTCAGTACAAATTATAGTATCTCTGTATATTCTGAGAGCTTGGTCTTTAAGTGCAACAATTAATGTTGGTCACATTGAAAAAATTATTTATTTTGCCCCAGTTTTCAATATTTTTCACTAGGAGTTACATGTGCATGTATGGTAACAAAAGAACGCCTGAATACATACGAGGAAAACTATTTTTAAGAAAATAAAATATTAAAGAAATGTCACTTTTCAAATCTACTATTCTAGCAAAATATACAAATTTGACTTGTTCTCCACCATGCACAAAGTTCATATTTGTGTGTAACTGAAATCGTTACATTTACTTCTTGATGCTTAATTGCAATCTCACTGCAAATGTTTGTGTAATGAAGCCATTTAAAGTTCACTTTTACACTTGTTTCAGTTAATCAAACCAAATGTAGTCAATATTTAGAAAAACATTTTCAATGTCCAAATGTCTGCAAATCTATACATTATGGGCCCTATTACATTCTTCGCGCATTTGTTTTGAGCGCGCAAATGCGCATTTGCGCGAGTGCAAAACCAATTGCGCAGAACGTCGTATTTTCCTGCGCGCATCCTATACTTAAAATTGTCAGCGCAAATGCGTTCATGTGCTGGTACGCGGATGGTATTACAATCTTCGCGCAACGAAAGTTTGTGCGCATTTTCGTTACGTCTTTGAAAAGCAGGTGGTAACTGTAAATGTGATAGTTCTGGGCGAAATGAAATACACCAGCACAAAAAAAAAAATACAGCACAGTACAGTTACACATCATACACATACCCAAACATTAAAATTTATAAATTGTGTCATTGTTAAATTTTTTTTCCTTTTTTTTAGTTTGTAAATATTTTATTGGAAATGGGTGATTGATGTTGGCTGAAACCCGTGACAAAACAGTCTGCCCACCGATTCCTGCACGCAACGTTCATTTGCGAACAGCTTTGCGCACGAAAAATCTTGGAAGATGAAAAAATGCGCTCTGATCGTAATACCACGTTAATTTTTGCGCGATAACGTTTTTTTTAGTGCGCAAAAAAAATTGCGCAGAGAATGTAATAGGGCCCTATTTGTTTAACAGTGGAGATATTTGCAGCTAAAGGTAAGAAATCCAACCAGTTACACAAAATCAAGAGAATATGGGATACATATAACAAAGCTCTTTTAATTAATAGTGGGCAAATTAAATACTGTAGCTAATACTAAAACCATATAATTATGCCACACATCACATGACAATAATATAGCACAATTTCTCATTTCCGCTACCTCTGTAGTTTACATGCTTGTGTACTTTTGATAATATAAAGGAAACTTTAATTTCTATTCTCCAAACTGCGCAACTCATTGGTCTTTTAATTGATACAAAATTCAACATTGTTTCCTAATAACAGTAATATTGGTATAATTATTAATATTTATTAACTGTGTCACAGTGAAATTATCACTCTGCATATTGTTATAGTTGCAATTACAAAATAGCAAAAAAAGTTACTACTAAGAATTACATAACTACTAATCACATAAAACAATATTTCGCTGCGGCTGTCCCTTAGAATAATTACTTTTGCAGTACTCTGGGGAATGCAAGTAATGTTTTGTTATGCTGGTGATGCCTGATGCATTGCACAGCAAGTCCCATGATGCCTCTTGTTGGCTAATCACAATGGGAGTTACAGTGTAGGAGTACATGGCCTCGCCCTAGTTTTCTGAATCTAGCACTTTTATACCTCGATCCAGAGGTTTCATTACTCTCCAAAGCTAGAGATGAAGGATCATGTCTGTTTAATAACCTCAGCCAATACTGCAAGAATGAGAAATGTGTTGGTCTTCTACATTCCAAGATGTATCACATATGTAGCACTGCAGAAAGCACATACACCACATGATCAATATCAGGAAGCCAGTCTCAGACCTGCCTATTAACTGCTGTCTCACAATCCAGGGCTTATCATTGCAGATGCTATAAGGAGCACATCAGGCGAACCTGTCTGCCTACACAATGCATCAGCAAAGCATCCTTTGTGCCTTGTTCGCAGGCACATAGAACATTATTTTCAGTCTACTTACCAAGCGAGGCTGAGGACAAGTGTGCTCTAATTCCTCCATTGCTTTAAAGGGAAGCTCATCACAAAGGGATTTTGGGATAGCGTTTTCTGACTCAGCATCAATGCTGAGAACTGGCATGGCCAGATCAGGCTTCTGTCAGAGCTCACCAATCTATAAATCTTTCCTCTAGGGAATTCCGCGTGTTGTATTTTTTTTCCCTCCCCTCTTCTTTCTTCTGATTATCCCTTGGGAGAAAGGTTGCTGTGAATCACTAATAGTGAAGAGCTGGGAGGCTCAGGGCCTCTACCTCTGTAACAAGCAGCCAGGCAGCCAGCAGCAGTAAAGCACACACAGAGCTGCTGCTTAGATTTGCATGGAGCCTTGTGGTTGGCTGCTCTCATGCGAGCACAATTCAAACTGCATGATGTTTCTCCTGAACAGGATCATTTGTAATGCACCCTGCATTCATTATCACTGGAAAGTAATATTTACAATACAGACCTTGCTTCATTGTCACAAAAGAAAGATACAATTCTATAAGCAAAACAAACTAATGCTTTTGTTTGTAAACATCTTGGGCTCAATTTGGTAATATTTGAAGTTGAGCCTTTATCAGCTCCACGGCCATTCTAAGTCAAACTGTGAATTCTATCGCAACTTGAGGTTCGCTTTAGGCTGGGTTCAGACGAACGCAGTGCGAACGTGCGTGCAGCCGCACTTTACTATGCCGTATTAGCAGCAAATGACGTCCAATATACGAAGTACGGCTGCACAAAAGTTCGCCCGCGCAATGCAAGCGGCAAACAAACGCATTTTTTTGAGAATGTAGAACCGCTAGTACTGACGTACAGAGTGCGCTGCGCCCGCATAGCGGCGTGTGTGCGTGATTAGGATACGTCAGATGCTGCTAATGTCCGGCCTACATAACGTCCAAATTGATTTGGTTACTCATATTTCTCGTTTTATTGAAGATCCGTAAAAAATCACGCACGAAAATGCACATCGTATGACCGCTTTCGTGTCTTCCGTGAAAAAATACATCAATGCGTTCGGATGCACTTTTTTTACGGACGATGCGAAAAATGCATTAGTTTGACCCTAGCCTTAATCCAACAACTATTTTTTTGGAAAAATATATCAGAGAATTTCAAACGATTAATTGAAACACTTGAAAAAAAGTATTCAGATCTGTAAAAAGAATGGCTGGTAAAACACAAAAAAAAAGCATATTTTTGGCCAGAATCATATACGTGTTTTCTGTTAAACACTCCTATTATAAAAACATGATGTTGAAAAATATAAAGTTTCAGTTTGATTTTCCCTGCCTTAAATACATTTTATAAACGCCTTTACAGAAATAGACGCATCAATATTTTTGGAATTGAATCGCCAAGTTGAAATGTTCATCGAGAAATTTAGCCGTGAATGCCGATATTCCAACTGAATTTTTATCGGGAATCAAAATGCCAGTAAACTCTTCTTTAAATCTCCCAAATTGAAAAATGGCTGAATTGTCGCCACAAAAGCCGCCGATTTCAGTGATCAAGCCGAATTAAATCAAGCTCTTGATCAGAAGCTTAAAGAGCACCTGTCATGGCCAAGAGAAGTTGGGCTTACTTGTCAAGGATTCACTCTATATAGATGTTACCATTGTTTTGCTAACAAATATATGGGAGAAATTTTCGGTCAAAAAAATCTCCCTTTCATTTACCTATTTTACTTGTTACGTAGCAACGTAGCAGTACCATTCCTTCCTCCGCTGTTCTTGTTCAGTTCAACAAAATGTTACCTTATGATTCATCTTGAATAAAATGTTTAACAATCATAGTGAAGGAGAAAGAAATAACAAAAAGTGCTTTGAGTTAGAATACAACATGAGTTTACAATCCGTATTTGCAGTAGCAGGGAACAAAAACTGGAAAATTAAAGTAACTGGTTACCCTTAGGCTGGGGGCACACTAGGCATCTTCTTGTGCACACTAGCGCACGTTACCGCCCAGCGCCATGGGCGTACGCAGAAATTTTTCCAGGGGGGGGGGAAATTTTAATGGCATCCATATTCTGCCCTTTTGACAATGTCATGAAAGGGACGGTCATAAAATAAAGCGTAGTAACAGAGGCTGCAAAACATGATGCAAGTCCAATAGAAGAATAAAGGTGTAAGTGTCTGATCTGAGTGTTGCATTTTCTAGTCTGTTAACGCCATTCAATGCACCACACTAGTCACACACCCAGGATCAAGGCACTAAAGTAAGTGGTTTTTAAGGCCATTTCTGTATACACAGAGCCAACTCTGTATACACAAACCATGACCCCCCCCCCCACACAGATACTGGCACACACACCAGGCTCCCCACTCCAAATATATATATATACATACACACCAGCCCCCCTTCCACCACACACACATACTGTATATATATATATATATGATATATATATACACTCACCTTCCCTGCATACACACACATATCTCCTCTCCTCAACCCTCTCTTAGATTGTAAGCTCTTAGACAGGGTCCCCCTCCTCTTAGATTGTAAACTCTGGAACAGGGTCCCCTCTCCTCTTGTGTGGTAAGCTCTTGGACAGGGTCCCCCTCCTCTTAGATTGTAAGCTCTGGGGCAGGGTCCCCTCTCCTCTTAGATTGTAAGCTCTTGGACAGGGTCCCCTCTTCTTCTAGATTGTAAGCTCTGGAGCAGGGTCCTCTCTCCTCGTAGATTGAAAGCTCTGAAGCAGGGTCCTAAGAGGAGAGGGGACTCTGCTCCAGGGCCTACAATCTAAGAGGAGAAAGGACCCTGCTCCAGAGCTTACAATCTTTCTCCTCTTAGATTGTAAACTCTGGAGCAGGGTCCCCTCTTCTCCTAGATTGTAAGCTCTGGAGCAGGGTCCCCTCTCCTCTTAGATTGTAAATTCTGTAAACTCTCATAAATAAAGACACTGGCATCAAGCTTAATTAAAAAGTATTTATATGACAATCATTACCTTTTTTCCTGTGGCCCATAGCAGCAGCTGCACCTGCGTCTCAGCCCTGCCTCTCCCAGCATGCAAAGTGAGTGAGAGCACGTGGTGGGTTGGAGGTGGAGTGGGGATGTGATGCTGGTGCAGCCTAGTGGAGAGCCCAGGAACTGCAGCATGCAGTGAATAAATTATAATAATTTAAGCCTGTTGATCCAGGGGGGGCGAGTGCCCCCCTTGCCCCATGCTGTGGACGCCCATGACCGTCGCCCGTCGCAGCATTGTGATGCTGCGGACGGAGCCGGTCACATCCTTGCACAAGCGGAGATCATCACTGTCGATGCGCTAGGATGCGCATTGACGGGGCTGCAAAGCGCGATCCTCCATAGGTGGATCGCACTTTGCAGCCTTGTGGAGGGGGCAGGCGGGCGTCGAGGGGGGGCCGGTGCGTTAGCGTTTTCTTTAAAGAAAAGCGTTTTTCTTTAAAGAAAACGCCTAGTGTGCCCCCGGCCTTAACGGGTCATAACATGAATGTATTTGTACGTTCACGTCTTAGGCCCGTATCAGACAAACGCAGTGATCACGTCCGTGTTGCCGCACAGTTTAACGTCCGTTGTAGCATAGAATCAGGAGCAATAGAGACCCACACACGAAGTATGGGTGCACTGAACTGCGCCCGCACAACGCACGTGGCAAACGGACGCAGGTTAGGCAAGAACATAAAACTGCTAACACGGACGCGCAGCGTGCGCCACATCCACCACGTCCGCGTAGCGTTCTGTGTGCTTGATGAGGAGACATCAGACACAGCGCATTTGCGACGTCCAGCACCTTGATGCACAAAATGCCTTTTCATATCCTTTTTCATATTAATTTTATTTCCCATATTTCCCTTTTTTTCTACGTCCGTCATAACAAACAGACTGTGTGGTGTTTACAGTATCTTCCGTCAGAACGTCCGTCCGTTATGCACGCACGTAAAGTGCGCTCAGACTGCGTTCGTCTGACTCTAGCCTTAATCAGGACTCTGCTAAAATGCTCATCCAAGCTATTATTATCTCTCACCTTGACTACTTTAACCTCCTTCTCTCTGGCCTTAAGAGATCCCAGATTCTCCTGTGCTAGGCTCACCCACCTCACCTCCAGCACCTCTCCTCTTTGTCAATCTCTACACTGGCTTTCTGTCTCTTATAGAATCCAATTCAAAATACTGGTGCACACATACAAAGCTCTCCATAACCGCACCCCTGCCTACATCTCCCTTATTAACAGGTACATCCCATCCTGTCCGCTTTGCTCTGCTAATGATCTTATACTCTCAGATTCACGTACCCAAACTACCAACTCCCGCATTCAAGACTTCTCCCAAGCTGCCCCCTTTCTATGGGACTCCCTCCTCTGCAACATTAGACTCTCCCCGTCTCTCCAGTCCTTCAAGAAGCCTCTGAAAACACATAACTTTAGTGAAGCCTATCAGCGCACTTCCTAATTCCTCTCTGTTAATTTTTTACTGCATCTTCCCACCCAGCCCACATGCACCCCACTATTTCATATTCTCTATCTACCCTCACCTAGTGTGTCACCCCTCTCCTCTTATATTGTAAGCTCTTGAGCAGGGTCCTCTCTCCTTCTGTTGTGTGTTGAACCTGTATGTATACAGTGGCAAGAAAAAGTATTTGAACCCTTGGGGATTACGTGGAGTTATGCATGAATTGGTCATAAAATGTGCTCTGATCTTCATCTAAGTCACAACAATTTGAAAAACACAGTCTGCTTAAAATAATACAACACAAACATTATAGGTTTTCATGTGTTTATTGAACAGAACATGTGAACATTCACAGTGCAGGGTGGAAAAAGTATGTGAACCCCTAGCCTAATGACTTCTCCAAGAGCTAATTGGAGCCAGGAGTGAGTCAACCTTGAGTCCAATCAGTGTGATATTATTGGATGTGTTGCTGAAAGCTGTCCTGCCCTTTAAAAACACACACCAGTTTTGGGTTTACAGGTTTCAAGAAGCACTGCTTGATGTGAACCATGCCTCGCAGAAAAGAGCTCTCAGAATTGTTGACTTGCATGAAGCTGGAAAGGGTTACAAAAGTATCTCCAAAAGCCTTGATGTTCATGTGTTCATGGTAAGGCAGACTGTCTACAAATAGAGAAAGTTCAGCACTGTTGCTACTCTCCCTAGGCGTGGTCGTCCTGTAAAGATGACTGTAAGAGCACAGCGCAGAATGCTTAATGAGGTAAAGAAGAATCCTAGAGTGTCAGCTTAAGACTTACAGAAATCCCTGGTACATACTAACATTTTTGTTGACACATCTACAATAAGGAAAACATTAAACAAGAAAGGAGTACATGGGAGGATACCACGGAGGAAGCCATTGCTGTCCAAAAAGAATATTGCAGCACGTTTGAAGTTTGCAAAAGAGCACCTGGATGTTCCACAGCACTACTGGCAAAATATTCTGTGGACAGATGAAACCAAAATTGAGTTGTTTGTAAAAAACACACAACACTATGTGTGGAGAAAAAAAGGCACAGCACACCAACATCAAAACCTCATCCCCACTGTAAAAAAAGGCGGAGGGAGCATCATGGTTTGGGGCTGCTTTGCTGCCTCAGGGCCTGGACGGATTGTTGTCATTGATGGAACAATGAATTCCAGAGTTTATCAAGACATTTTGCAGGAAAACGTAAGACCATCTGTCCGCCAACTGAAGCTCCGCAGAGGATGGGTGATGCAACAGGACAATGACCCAAAGCATACAAGTAATTCAACAAAAGAATGGCTTCAACAAAACAAAATACTCCTTCTGGAGTGGCCCAGTCAGAGTCCTGACCTCAACCCGATTGAAATGCTGTGGCATGACCTCAAGAGAGCGATTCACACCAGACATCCCAAGAATATTGCTACACTGAAACAGTTTTGTGAAGAGGAGTGGTCCAAAATTACTCCAGATCGTTGTGCAGGTCTGATCTGCAACTACAGGAAACGTTTGGTTGAGGTTATTGCTGCCAGAGGAGGGTCAACCAGTTATTAAGTCCAAAGGTTCACATACTTTTTCCACCCTGCACTGTGAATGTTTACATGTTCTGTTCAATAAAAACATGAAAACATATAATGTTTGTGTTGTATTATTTTAAGCAGACTGTTTTTCAAATTGTTGTGACTTAGATGAAGATCAGAGCACATTTTATGACCAATTCATGCAAAACTCCACGTAATCCCAAAGGGTTCACATACTTTTTCTTGCCGCTGTATTTGTTATTCTGCTTCCCATTGTACAGCGCTACGGAACTTGTTATCACGTTATAAAAACTTATAACTGTATTTACACTTTATTGACTGTGCTTGGGTATTGACGTGAAGGAGGGAGTACCACTTGGTGGGCAAACAGGTACAGTCTTTTTTTTAATTTTTATTGTCCCAAGCAGTAACAAAGATTAAGAAATATCCAATGCATACACCTATTTTTATTTTTACACAATGAGTTAACGAGAGCAAGAAAAACAGTATAACAAAATAGGAAAGAAATAAGTAACAAGCAAACTTGCCCGGTTATGATTATCTTAGCTAAGGAACCTTATCGTCAAATGGACCTGAGAGTGGTTATTAAATAGGAAGCCTCGAAGGATCTCGGTCCGCTACCATCTCTGCAGACGACTTGGCTGTGTATTGTGAGGATGATTGGATAGTGGACAGCATAGTGGGTATTAGGGATGAGAAATAGCTTAAAGTTCCTTATTAATCAAAGTATGTCCAGCTGTCAGTGTCTACACTTCTTTCTCTTATTACTCTTACTAATCCCAGGCTTCTAATTCCCAGGCAACCATCAATTACTCTCACCTTGCAGTCCTCTCCTCCTGTTTCCGACCCCAACCCTTCCAGATTGTGAGTTCCTACGGGAATAGGGCCCTCATCTCCTCCTGTACTGTTTGTCAAATGTTGTTCAATGTATTGTAACCCTGTCTATACTGTGCCTATTGTACAGAGCTGTGGAATATGCTGGCGCTTTATAAATAAAGAATAATAATAAAGTATGTAAACAATCCATGTGAAAGAGATGGTTTTGAAACGGGAAAGTGGTATTAGGGTTGGGTTAACTTTTGCAGATGAGTGTTTTCCAAACATTTTGAATATGAGAAAAGACAAAAATATTATTGTATGTACATACAGAGGTGTGTATATATATTTACGTATTCTATACATTCACATAACTAGAGCCTGAACTGGCTCTAGATAGAATCGCCAGTTCAGGCTTTAGTTATGGGAGTGTATAGAAGACGTAAATATATATATATATACACACCTCTGTACGTACATACTACGCAATAATATTTCTGTCTTTTCTCATATTCAAAACGTTTGAAAAAGACTCATCTGCAAAAGTTAACAGAATAAGGGCCATATTACATAGTTGGTGCTAACTTAACCAGAGCTGTTGTAAACTTTGCAGAGCCATTATAGCCTATGGAGGTTTTAAGTTTACAACAGCTCTGGTTAAGTTAGCACCAACATTGTAATATAGCCCTAAGTGTATGTATTCCAGATTCCTTGGTGCGCTGTACCTCGTCCACTATGAAACCCAAAAAGACAGGACAATAAAGTCTGCTCCAGAAGCAGTGATGCATATCAGCGCTGATTTCCAAACATTTGAAGCACGATGGATCAGATTTCCATCCCATATGAGATAAGCGACTCGGGCGGCGTGTAGTATGCATGGTTGATTGTTTCCAGGAACATTTCATGGTATGAGAGAGGTGGCAAAATGTTAATCATGTAGGCATGTGCAGATAAGAAGGCGTCAATTGTGTTGAAGGTAAAGGAGTAAGCTATTGTGCTGGGTCTGACTTGACTTTAGACCAATCTACCTTATGGTGTAAAATGGAATAATCATTTAGTGGTCTGATCCCAATATAATTGTCCAGACTGTTGGACCAATCATGATCACTGAAAGTAGATATCGTTTGATGTAAGCATGAGCGAATTTGAAAATATGCATACCATGGGAACGGCAATGTCAGATAATTGTTCCTTATGACTTATAAAGGAAGAATGGCTCATGTGTTGGTATCTGAGAATTGGTATAACAAACGAAACCTCCCTTCCTCCAAGTTGTGAAGGGTGTACGCTGTAACCCATTACCAAATTTTGGATTAGCCATAATAGGGAGGAAGAGAAAGGATGTAGGCTTTGCAGACATCTTCAGGTGAGGTAGCTTACAAGAGCTGATGGTGGTGCTGAAAATTGGAATGTTTATATACAGAAGGCAGAATATATTTGTATGGACAATGTAATAAAAAGGTGAGACAAATAGTGGGGTAGAAGGAGGATTCGAAGACTACATCAGAAAATTTAGAAAGATCTTTAATCCAATCAATAGCGTGTCGGCACTGGGCTGCTAGATTGTATTCTTTAGTATGGTGTAAATTGACTCCACCATGAGGTTTTTGGAAAGATAAAGTTTGGTAAAGTGAGGTATATATATTTAAGGCAGACTACAACAGGGAAAGGAGGATGAGTGGAAGGCCATTCAGAAGGTTGTTGCAGTAGCCTGGGGTGGGGGGTTGTAAGGGAGTGGATAAATTGTTTGGTGGTGTCAGCAATTTGTTCTCATGTGGGAAAATAGAAAACCTATAGTGGATGGGGGCTCATGAATTCCCAAGTGGCCAGCTCGTCTTATTGTCTAGAAAGCAACATAGAATTCAGGCACTCCCATCATGCAAATGGGAAATTAATTTGGATATTGGCAACATTTCGTCTCACTCTGCTGCCTTTTTAGATATATATAACAATAAGTAACCACGTACCCCGCACCTCATGCACAGGGTATGCGCATATATATATATAAGTGATGTGTGCCGATTATGTTCTGAAGTAAGTTATACCATTAACTGAATGTAAACGTTGACATTCAATTAATATCCTCCAATTTTGTTAAGAAGACCCAGGAGTGCTTGTCCATCAATCAGTACATTATATTGTTTCCGATGACTGAACCCCTAGACAATTATTTTTGAATCCCATGAGAGTTGCTGCTGTTGTATTTTTGGAGGTTAGAGCATATACCCCTTTCTATGCATGGTTCTATTTAAAACCAACTGGTAACTTTTGAACCACAGGTTTGCTTTTGCTTAATTTTATTTGCTTATTTTCAACTTCGGTGATTTTGCGGTTAAGGCGGTAATTAAGGTGGAGTGTGTAAAGACTATGCAGTTGTCAGATGATGAAACAAATAAAATCCTGTGGACCAGCACAGAATTGCACAGTTTGAAGACATCCAGAGATGTATACTTGAAAGTATTACATCCTAGGAAAAAGGAAGTGAACCATGACCTACATGGTCTGTTTTTGTCTGATTATTACGTATTCAGATTCCCCAAGAGTTCTGTATGACCAATATGCCTACCTTGGGTAGATGGAAACCAGAGGTGTGCCACCACAAATAGATTGCAGTGTTAAAAAGATGCTCACTTGACCTCATGCTTATAACCATAGAGGATGTGGCCAGTGAATTATATGAAGTGAGATAAAAATTGATTGAGACTTTCAATGAACATGATATATTGCTCACATTGTTAAAAGCAAGTAACATCAAGACTAAACGGAAGAGTAGGTTACAAAATACATGCAAAAATTGAATAAATTCAAAAAGGCAAAAAATAGCGGTAGTCCAAATGAACTACACAGAGCATTGTATATACAGATGGCTTGGAGGTAACAAGTCCATGAGTCATTCGTACATGCAGTAGCTGGTGTTCTACTAACAAGTTGTACACAAGGTGTTGGGTAATTGGATACTTCTTAAAAAAAATATATACACTATATTGCCAAAAGTATTTGCTCACCCATTCAAATAATCAGAATCAGGTGTTCCAATCACTTCCATGGCCACAGATATATAAAATCAAGCACCTAGGCATGCAGACTGTTTTTACAAACATTTGTGAAAGATTGGGTTGCTCTCAGGAGCTCAGTGAATTCCAGCGTGGAACTGTGATAGGATGCCACCTGTGCAACAAATCGAGTCGTGAAATTTCCTCGCTCCTAAATATTCCACACTCAACTGTAAGCTGTATTATAAGAACGTGGAAGTGTTTGGGAACGACAGCAACTCAGGCTGGGGTCAGACGAGCGCATTTTTAACGTGCGTTCTGGCGCACTTAATCACGGCCGCACTAGCAGCAAATGACGGGCAATGACAGCCAATATACGAAGTACGGTCGCACGAAAGTCCGGCCGCGCAACGCAAGTGGAAAATGAACGCATTTTTTCGAGAACGCAGAACCCCTAGTACGGACGTACAGAGTGCGCTGCGCCCGCTAGCGGTGTGTGTGTGTGATTTGGAGACGTCAGACCCTGCTCGTGTCCGGCCAACATAACGTCCAGACGCAAAAAGTTTCCTGGTTTGGATTCGTAAAACATACGCACGACAATGCGCATCGTATGACCGTTTTCGTATATTCCGTGAAAAAATACATCAATGCGTTCGGAAGCACTTTTTTACGTTCGCGTGTAAAAATGCTTTCGTTTGACCCTAGCCTCAGCCACAAAGTGGTAAGCCACGTAAACTGACAGAGCGGGGTCAGCGGATGCTGAGGTGCATAGTGCAAAGAGGTCACCAACTTTCTGCAGAGTCAATCGCTACAGACCTCCAAACTTCATGTGGTCTTCAGATTAGCTAAAGAACAGTGCGCAGAGAGCTTCATGGAAGGGGTTTCCATGGCTGAGCAGCTGCATCCAAGCCATACGTCACCAAGTGCAATGCAAAGCGTCGGATGCAGTGGTGTAAAGCACGACGCCATTGGACTCTAGAGCAGTGGAGACGCGTTCTCTGGAGTGACGAATCGCACTTCTCCATCTGGCAATCTGATGGGCGAGTCTGGGTTTGGTGGTTGCCAGGAGAACGGTACTTGTCTGATTGCATTGTGCCAAGTGTAAAGTTTGGTGGAGGGGGATTATGGTGTGGGGTTGTTTTTCAGGAGCTGGGCTTGGCCCCTTAGTTCCAGTGAAAGGAACTCTGAATGCTTCAGCATACCAAGACATTTTGGACAATTCCATGCTCCCAACTTTGTGGGAACAGTTTGGAGCTGGCTCCTTCCTCTTCCAGCATGACTGTGCACCAGTGCACAAAGCAAGGTCCTTACCCACCTCGCTGCGGAGGACGCGCTCAGTGCGTCCTGCCGCAGGAAGGGTTGGCTGCGGAGGATGCGCTGAGCGCGTCCTCCCGAAGCAGCCTGCGATCGGCCGGATTCCGGCCGATCGCTGTGCCCCCCGGTGCGGGCTGACATCTTGGATGTCAGCCCGTCAATCCGGGACCGCCGCGGGCACAATAGATGTCATTGTGGTGGCGCGATGACATCTATTTCAGGCGCCCCCCCGCGTGTGCGGAGGAGGCGCCTGAAAGGGAGGGGGGAGGTTCTTCGGACCTCTCTCCCTCCTGATCGCGGGGGTCCTGAGCTTAATGCCAGGCACCGTTTGGAAGGGCACAGCCTGCCCTTCCAAACGGTGGCTGTCATTAACCCCTGGTGAGCCGGATCACGAATCGGCGCTGAAAAGCGCCGGTTCGTGATCCTTTCCCGGAGCTGGCTGACATCTTGGATGTCGGCCAAGCCGACCAGGAACTCCCCCAGAGGACTAGCGTCATCGTGCATAGCATGAAGACGCCAGTCCTGGAGTTAACCCCTAGCTGCCACCAATGGTGGAGAACCCCCTATCAATGAACCCCCTATCTCCCGATCCGTGGCAGCTAGGGGTTAAATTGTGGTACTGTTGGATCGGCTAGAGCATGGCCGTTCTAACGATACCAAACACGACTGTAAAAAAAGTTTTTAAAAATAAAAATAAAAAAATATTTTAAAAAAAAATTATAAAAAAAAAAAGAAAAAAGTTTTTTTTCTTTTTTTTGGTTTGTTAATGCAGCAATATTGTTCCCATTTCAATTATAATGTGAACAATGATGCTGCACTAACGATTTTTGTATGCGGTGCGTTTGTTAAAAATCGCGTAATTTTCCCCAAAAAAAAATGTAACGAGACCCCATTTCTAATATTTTTAACAAGTGCGCCCCATACAAAATATAACCGCAATTGCTCGCATGTGAAAATGTGAAAAAAAAACACTTTACACGTTGTAAATTATTGAAAATTCATATTTTATTGCATTTTTTGTTATAATATACAGACAGGTCATGACGTATACATATAATAATGACATATTATGAATCTGCCGAGTCTGACGGAAAGAACGATATATAATATGTCTGGGTCATATACTAAAATAAGCCTTCAAAACACGTTTAAACATGATGAGCAAAACCGGTAAAAATGAGCTCAGCACAGAGGCGGGAAATGCCTCAGCAGCGAAAGGGATAAAGACATGGATGGCAGAGTCTGGTATGGATGAACTTGACTGGCCTGCACAGAGTCCTGACCTCAACCCGATAGAACACCTATGGGATGAATTAGAGCGGAGACTGAGAGCCAGGCCTTCTCGTCCAACATCAGTGTGTGACCTCACAAATGAGCTTCTGGAGGAATGGTCAAAAATTCCCATAAACACACTCCTAAACCTTGTGGACAGCCTTCCCATAAGAGTTGAAGCTGTTATAGCTGCAAACGGTGGACCGACGTCATATTGAACCCTATGGATTAGGAATGGGATGTCACTTAAGTTCAAAGGTGAGTCAAGGCAGGTGAGCGAATACTTTTGGCAATATAGTATATATATATCGTCGACAGGTCTTATCTTAAGACGATAAAGGCCTCGAGCTGCTGGGGCGCTCTAGGGTGAGTTGATCCTGTAAATGCAGATATGGTCAATTAAGATAAGACCTGTCGACGATGGGGTACATTGGTGACGGAGACAGGCTTAAGCAAACTATGATCATACTTTGTAAACTGAATCCCCATCATTTATTCCCTCAGTCAGGTTTTTTAAATTTTTTGAAACTGTGTTTTTGCTGCAGAAAATTATGGAAGAAGGTAGTCATGGATATGGAGTGCTCTTTCCTGGTGTTTTTTATTATATGTCTTAGATGCACCCGCTGTTGTTGCTAGTTTAGGTTGAGTGCAACCTTCCTGTGGTTTGTAATATATATATATATATATATATATATAAAATTTGATATCTGTGTGTGGCGGATTTGTCCTGGAGAAAGTTATACCAGTAAATGTTGGCATTCAATTAATACATTCCAATTTTTGTGAAGAAGACCCCGGAATGCTGGTCCATGCATCTGTACTTTATCTATCTACTAGGTTTGCATGTAAAAAGATTATAGAAGAGCAGTTAGAAAAAAGAGGCAAATGAATGGGACCTAGAAGAATTAAAAGGTGGATAGATCCCATTTGACCATATACATCCTGCTCAAATGTATTTGGCGCGTCATTCTCCCCATGACGGTGTACCAATTTGTGCCTTTCTAAAGTGTTGCAATAACTATTTGAGTTGCCGTTTTGGCATGTTATGTTCTCTAATTTAATACCCTAATCAGTGCACTGGTCAGCACCATAGCATAAAAATATACAAATGAATACAACCTTATGATTGCAACGGTGTTACATTACTGTAAAGCTTACTATAACCTATTTAATTAATCGGTACATAAATACTGAAAATATGAAAATAAATCACAAAAATATATGTTCCACCATGAACTACAAGTCCATTAAACTGATGAAAGAAAATTCATGGCGCTCTGGTCTTTCCTTTTTAAAAAAACATTGTCAGCCACAGATTTAATAGAAATGTAATATTCCCAAGCATGATTTTATAGTATGAGAATGACTATTATGTCAACACCATGCAAATCTGTTCAAATCACGATTTAATAGATGGAACGGACGCTGAATTTAAGAATTGTTTCATACTGGGCAGTTTCCAACAGTGAATGCATTAGTGTTTTACATTACCCTCCAGAGTCGTATCTGCTAAGAAACACTTTGGAAATTTTCTTATTTGTGCTGCAGATTTGCTGATTATAATTCTACTACTCAAGAACATTTTTGGAAACCCTCTTTAGCCAATAATGTGATTATAATGACATGTTTTCTGTATGACCCAACCTCATTTCCTAAATGCCTGATGGTTTTGAACCTATAAGCCTATTAGCGAGCCAATGAAAGAGCATCCTTTACAATATTCTATAGCATCTCTCGCTTTTTTCTTTCTATTCTGTTGCATAGCAATTTTACATCTGCACATTGCCACTGTTGGTGCTATCGGGCATATGAGACTCGAGATCAAAGCGAGATGACCTCTCTGTAATTGACTGAGTGGCTAACACCCAATCCATCACTGTTTATTTCAATCTAAAGGATTTCTTTTATGCCGTTGCCCATGCAGACAGTTAACCCATCATTTTAGAAGACAATTTGGACAATTGTGGTTCGAGAATAAGAGCTGTATAGAAAAAAGAAAACTCAAAGGCTTGCTACTGAAAAGAACTCAAACCGGCAACTAATGGCGCATTACAGTAACCTCGTCCTGGATATGCTGTACCGTTATCAGGAAAACGGCACGAAGGCTAGTTAGAAAGTAAATAAGCCATTCAAAAGCATCGAAGATAGAGCTGAAAATACTTAGTTGATTTGCTGATTCAAAATTGCTTCCAAATAGCGCTTAATGGCGATATCCCACTGTGCTCAAATCATTCAGAACCTCTTTCAACTGAGAAAACCTTTGTTAATGTTAGACTGAGGGGGAAAGAATACCGCACCATTCTATGTGTGACCTGAATATGTGGAATCTAGAGTTTTGTTTGGTCAAAAGGAGTAAGCATCTTATTAGTTAAAAGCATTCTATAGAAAGATAAAGAAGACATAGTAGGGTGGAAGAGAAGTCAAAATATTTCTGGGTTGTAGTTGTATGCTGTATTCTCCAAGTTGTCACTTGTCTCCATCCTCTCTTCTTTTCCTGTCTGAAGTATTCATCCCCCTCCCTGTAACTGTAACATTTAGCCATTTACAAGACCCTGAAAAAGAAAAAAAAGACTCTTATTTTCCCTGTTTTGCCAAATCAAACTTAGTATTTAAGTCGTAATGTTTCCCTTTCTTTGAAAATGTGTCTTTACTTACTGTTATAATAAATCAGTACTTAGAACACCCGTCAGTTGTAAACCAAAGACAGATTACATTAACCTAGGTTTTGCAAGTTGGCTTTAAATCCATTTTGATGAATAGTCCCTAAACGGCGTATAATGGTGCTTCAGATGACATTGAAAAATTCAAGTCTAAATTTTCAGACTACACTAAAAAGAGAGAAACAAAAATGCAATTCAAGATGCAGACTGGCTGGAACACAACCAAAGACAGCAGGCACTGTATGAAGGAGCACCGGCAACAGATACAGGAAAGTTGAAGCATTAATCGCTACTATTTACTTATTAAGGCTGCAGCCATAAAAGACAAGGGGCACTATTACAATCTACACTTGCAATCTGGAAGACATCGTAATGAAAAGATTTCGAACACACTTGCAACAGGACGAAGAAGCTATATATAAGGACAGACCTTCTATACAAGACATTTCACTGATATTTTTCACCAGAGACTATCTGAGGACACTTACTGAGGAAGCCGGTAGGCGAAAACACGTTTTAAGTGATCCCCTTTTACGATTACTTTTTAAATAACTTTTTTAATTATGCATACCATATGGTCTATTTTTATATGAATTTATAGGAATAAATTTTTGAATATAGTAGCATATCGTCCTGCTGCATATTTATTACTTTAGCGCCTGTCTATATAAGGTTTGCTCCCTCCCCTCCTTGAAATTTATATAGCACCTCCATATACCATCGAATGAGCTAATGAATAAACGAGTCACCATTGGGGGAAAAAAAAGCTAACTCCAGAGGATTTGCCAAGGAGGAAAGGAGGAAGATAAAGATACCATCATTACTAATATAAGTATTCTGATTTCTCTATTTTTTTGAATTTGATTGAATTTTTTTAGTGTTTTCAGTGTTAAGAGGAAAAAAAAAAAAACTCAATATTTTTTACCCACTGTTCACTTACAATTGTATCATACATATTGTATTCTAAAACAATGTTCTAATATACAAGGTGCGCCAGGAATTTATGTTTTGTTCCTTTTATATTATTTGTGTCCTTGGAGGTGTGTGGACACTGCACATTCCACTACGGCAGCACCTACCCTAATTAATATCTATTTATTTTGCACGGAAGCGCTGCCTTCACATATACACGGTTTTCCATTATTAAGGCTGGAGCCATAAAAGACAAGGGGCACTATTACGATCTACACGCTAAAACGGGGACGCTTGGGAGAAAAACCTGTGCCTGCAGGTTTCTCCTTTGCACCCCCGTTTTAGCGTGATATTACAATGCAGGCGCTAAAAAAGCTGCCTGCATCGTAAGCCTCAGGATGCGCGTGGTAGCGCTAAGCGCCGCCACGAGCATCCCCTCGATGGAGTCCATAGGACTCCATTGAGGCAGATGCTGCCGGTCACATGACCTGCCGGATCTAGCCTCGCGAGATCCGGCAGGTCGGGGTAGTGATCTGCAGAGGGAGACTGGGGAACTTTTTCCCCCAGTCTCTCCCTGCTCCCGGCGTCCAGAGGAGGCGGTTGGAGCCGCCGTTCTCGCCGCGGGATGGAAGGTGAGTATTTGATTAATTAGGGGCATTTTTGGCTGGTGCTGACGGATTCTGCAGCAGCGGAATCTGTTAGCACCAGGTCCTGGCTGTGGTTAACCGCAGCCGGACGGTAATTAGCGTTAGTACATTAAAATCCTAATGCTAATTAACTCTTTGCCCTCCCCATGTTAAGCATAGGGAGCGCAAAGTACAGCAACCTCGCGCTGAAAAGCGCAAGATCCAAATCACGAACGGGTATTTTAAACCGTTAGCATTTTGATTGTAATATGGTGCGCCCACGCTTGGGCCACCAGGGCTAACGTTAACGCTCACACAGGTGAGCGCTAACGTTGGCGTGAAGAATGTAATAGGGCCCAAGACATTTTGTATGATGTCAACAGGTAACACAATGGGTTGAAATACTTTTCAAAAAGACAGTACAAATGATATATATTGTCTATGTGTTGTATGCAATATATCAACTGGACACTTGAGTCACATTGTACCATTAGCTATATCAATTCAGCATGTATTTAATCAATACAAGCATTTCCCCAATTTACATCCATTTCATCTAAGCAGAAAACACAACCGGCCAAGGAAAGGATGTCAAAGAGGAGTATTATATAGGTGTACCATACTTCCCACTGGGCAATAGCATTCGAATGCACCTAAATGTGAGTGTACAAAATGAATCACGTGCACAGGCGTCCCTTTCATGACGCTTAGGAGATGTATCATTGAAACGACGAGCATTCGGTGTCAAACGCTGTAAGCAACGCTGCTTTTTGAGAATGTACAGTCAGGTCCAGAAATATTGGAACATCGACACAATTCTAACATCTTTGGCTCTATACACCACCACAATGGAGTTGGATGTACATACCCTCAAATTAAAGCCGACAGTCTGCAGTTAAAGCACATTGTGTTTGTTTCATTCCAACTCCATTGTGGTGGTGTATAGAGCCAAAGATGTTAGAATTGTGTCGATGTCCCAATATTTCTGGACCTGACTGTATATGCAGCGGGAGGACCAATAACATGGGAAAATCCAAAGGGTGCTGAGTGCTGTAGTGCAGCCAAGGATGTAGGTTACAAAGACATGGGAGCCGTGACACATACTTCTTGCACTATAACTCCACTCTATGTTTATAACTTGTGGTCCAAGGATTACATGACTAGACCCAACAGATGTGTCATTAGCTTACACATCTCAAATACCCTGGAGTGTATAGTTTGTACAAACATATACTTTTGTGTAGTGATTTTGGATTACTTCACAGTAACATCATGACAGATTTTTACAGTAATAAACCAAAGATTCAATATCACACATATGGGGGTGATCTTAAATTCCACAGAAAAATGGGAGAACTCTCATGACAATATTCCATAGTTGGTTCTAACATAACCACAGCTGCTGTAAACTTAGCAACTCCATAGACTATAACGGCTCTGGTAATTTTACAACAGCTCTGGTTAAGTTAGCACCAACTTTGGAATAGGGCCCTCAGTTATTAAGGGGTTAAAATATTCAGTATAGCTTTCAAATTCCATATTTTGAATATTGTTCAGAAAAGAGACAGTGCCTAAAATTATTTTTATTTTAGAGCTAGCCAGCACGGTATTGTTACTATATAACTGACCCAGTTTTCCAACAGCATTGATGTTTGGAACGAATTGTGAAACTAAGCTCATGCTGGAAAACTATTCTTCGGAACAAAGGCTACATTTTTTGACTGAAAAATGAAAATACGTCAGTCCACATCCAAATCATTACTTTGAAGTGCAGTGACATACAAGAGGTTGACAGACTGAGAATTTTTGCAAGACTACAATTTACCAGAAACATAAACACAATGAACTTTACTAAAACAGACTTCATGCAGTTCTGACCGACTGAGGAAGGATCTGGTATTTGTTAACCAATACTAGTTTTACCGGAATTGTTTCTGGCCCTTCCAAACTTAAAAATATAGATTAGAGGGGTAGCGTAAGGCACAAGAAGATGAGAGGGGAAAAAAAAAAGAGGATTAAGGATTTAAAAACACAGCCATATACTTATTTATGAAAGACAAAAATCACAATTTTAGAAGAGGAAGAATGGCAACTGGCTTGTGAAAGGACCTAGGATTAGTACCAAAAAGTCACTGTTCCTCTAATAAAGCTGGTGATGGCTGGCCAACCCACACCAGGCAGACACTTCTATTAAGTACAAACTAGGGATGCACCGATGCCGATGCCGATGCCGATACTGGGTCCTGCACGAGTACTTGGTACTCGTGCTGATGCCTCCGATACATCAACCAATACCGGAAGCCAGCGCTGGCTTCCCGGCCGGTGTCTGAGGGGCAGGCGAGGCTGGCAGAGTGCTCTAATGGCTCTTCCTTTTTGTATTGTGATACTGCAAGTAAGGTGCTGATCCTGGATCGGAGGTCATAGGATGAGGGAACTTCTGAGGGAAGCAGCCTATTCAGGTAGGGTGGTAGCTTCCCAGAAAATCTCTTAAACACCAGGTTGGAAAGGTGAAGAGTGCATCTAGATTCCAGCAATGGCCAGTTTAGCTCTTTTAACATGTCACAATGGTGGGTCATGTATTTACATTGTAGCACAAAGCGGCAGAGTATTCAATAGCTGGCATAAGCATTTGTTGTACAATCTGCTTTCTTACTGCGGGGCTCAGGCAGGATTTGTTTCTGTACAGGGCACCTAGTTTGGGGTAAAGTTTAGATGAGAGTTTTTCGATGTGTGGGGCCAAAGGATAGATTTGGGTCTAATCACATACCTAGATATTTGAAAGAAGTGACTGGTCAGTGTGTCATTTGATTTTGTCCTGACACATAGATGGGGATTTTGAAATTTATGTAGTTTAGGTACTATTCCAAAGAGCATTGTTAGTTTTGTCAGTATTTAGAAAAACGTTGGGCAGATCATTTCTCAATATCGTGAATAGCAGGGGGCCGAGTATCGAGCCCTGGGGTACACCGCAAGTGACTGGGAGAGGGAGGAGCTGCCAGAAATGGACACATATTGCGACTGATCAGATACATATGAATGAAACCATTTTAGTGTGTGATCGCCAATACCGGAGTTTTTAATTTTTTGTAATAGAATGCCATGGTCTTCTGTGTCAAAGGCCTTGGCAAAGACAAGGAAGATGGCACCAGTTAGGTCTCCTTGTTCCATGCCAGCTTGGATATCATTGCAAACTTTTAGAAGGGCAGTTGTAGTTGAGTGATTTGGACGAAAGCCGGATTGATCTGGGGTTAAATAGTTTGAGCATTGATAATAATCACGTAACTGCGTGTACACACATTTTTCCAAAATTTTTGACATTACAGGGAGCAATGATATCGGACGGTAGTTGGATACTGAAGTGTTGTCTCCACTTTTATGTATATGTAGCGCTCACTCCCGGAGGAGCCGCTGAATTTAAACCTCGGGTAAGTCTCCCCGCACTAGGGAATAAATATACACCAGCACCATTGTGGATTTTATAAGTTATATAGTTTACTGAATAAACTGGCATATAAAGAGCAACACGGTAGACGTATATATATTTACAGTAGTTCGTAATGCGAGAAACGCGCAGCGGAAAAGAAAAAGGAATTTTAACCACTTCGTGGTTGGAGTGTGAGTCCCGTACAGGTTGTGTCCCAAGAAAGTGTACGTGTATGCGTGTATTGGTACCCGGGTACAAGATTCAACTGGCCAGTGAATGATTTCAATGGGTCTTCGACAAGTCATGTTGGGGCCCTGTAGGTTTTGACAAAACTGCAGCGTGCTTTATTATTTTTACTGTGGCCGGGAAGGCCTCTCACCCATCCGCCAGATACTCTGTGCTCTGCTCGACCCAGGACGTCTCTCCGCTCGATCTGACTGGGACTCTGTGTCACCGGATCCGCTGTCTTGCTTGTCTGTTTCTGCCACAAGATGCTCAGCTCACCGCCTGCACTCCCATTAGATCATCTGCGGTCTCCTAACTCGGGGTCCTTCAGCATACTCTGTATCTGTGTAAAACTTCTCAGCGGTGGATCACTAGGTCTTTGGCAAGTAAAAGTGAATCGATCTCCAGCTCCGCAAGGCAACACCTGCGCTCCGGCCTGGTCACGATCGTTGTCTCTCTCACGTGCGTCTTACGCTCTTCACTCCTCTGCGCGCTCTGACTGTTCTCTCCACGAGGCTGCGGATGTAAGTCTCTCCTCGCCACCCACTTCCTGTTCCCGCCGCAAAGCATGCTAGAAAATGTAGTCCCATTGTCCAGTGTCTTACATTGCGCTTGTCTCCCTCTGGTGGCCAAAAATAAGTACTACAGCAACAGTGTTTTAACCCAGCGCTACACTCTCCCCCTCCTAGAACTCTTGGGTCTCTCCAAGGAGGTATAACAGTTGCATTACATTTCCACATAACATTAGGCAACATATACAGGCTCAGCAGCAAGCATACAATGGGTCAGATACACTTCCTCAAGTTGACTCATGCTTGTGACTACCTCAGCTAACATAGCAGACACTTCGGGGAACCTTCGCACTGTGGTGACGGCCTCTTCAGTGCTATGTCCTGGTGAGTCGTAGGTGAGTCTCTGGGGCGGTCGAATAGAGCGTTTTGGTTCTGTCTCAATCAGTTCCTTTTCAGGTGGAAGTACTATAGGTGCGGGTTCAGTTCTTCCTTCCACAACTGGAACAGACATCTCTTCGGAGTATGATCCTTCCAGTGAAGGCATAGAACTGTAGTCATAAGACTCGGCTTCAGGAACTACAGGGATTTCCGAAGTCTCGGGAACTTCCAATTGGAATTCAGGAGCCTCAGGCCTCAAGTTACTTTCCCACCGTGCAGGAACTGGAATGACCTCTTCAGGCTCTGGTGAGCGCATCCAGTCCAGACAAAAGCTTTCTTCCTCACTGTCCCTTTCACTCTCTTCGCCAACCCGGGTCTGCTGAGACCGAGTAACGGGAGTCAAACGTGGAGCAGGCGGGTTCAGCAGAGAAAGTTCGTCCCCAACTGGCATCCTCACAGCCTCTCTCAAAGGTAATAGATGATTCCGGTGCCAGTTCTTAAGAGGCCCAGCCTTTCCATCCGGTCGGATTTGGTAAACTGGCAGACCCGGTAGTTGCTTGCAGACAATGTAGACCTGAGAACTCCATCTATCCGCTAACTTATGCCTTGCAGCAGCACCCAAGTTCTTCAACAAGACCCTATCACCGGGTTGTAGATCCTGTAGCCGAACTTTCAAGTCATAGTTCCGCTTATTCCTTTGTTCCCTGTTTCCTGAGGTCAAGCGGGCCTGTTCAAACGCAGAGGCCAAGTTCTTCCGAAGTCTATCCACATAATTTCTATGAGAAGCTACCGACGTCTGGTCCAGAGATAGCCCAAACGCCAAATCAATCGGCAGTCGAGCTTCTCTTCCGAACATAAGACGGTACGGTGAGTATCCAGTAGCGTCACTCTCCGTTCTGTTGTATGCATGTACTAGCATAGCTATGTGACGACTCCAGCTCTGCTTCTCTCTGTTTGACAGTGTCCCCAGCATATTTAGCAGCGTGCGATTGAACCTTTCGGGTTGAGCATCACCTTGAGGGTGATATGGTGTAGTTCGGGTCTTCTGAATTCCCAGCAGTTCCAGTAATTGCCCAACAAGCCGGCTTTCAAAGTCTCTACCCTGATCAGAGTGTATTCTCCTTGGTAGGCCATAGTGAACGAAGAACTTTTCATTAGAACCTTCACCACCGTAGGAGCACGTTGGTCTTTCGTAGAAAAAGCTTGGGCGTAATGTGTGAAATGATCAGTCACTACTAGAATATTTCCCTGCCCACTAGCATCCGGCTCTAAGCACAGGAAATCAATGCACACCAAATCCATGGGTCCTTGACTTTGCAGATGGCTCATTGGAGCGGTTCGGGTCGGTAGGGTCTTCCTTTGGATACACCTCAGACATGAATGGCAGTAACTTTCCACTTCAGCTCTCATGCAAGGCCAATAGAATCTGTCTCGCACCAGTTTAAAAGTTCTCTCTGCGCCCAAATGTCCATGTTCATCGTGTAATGACCGCAGTACACTCATTGTTTGAGCAGCCCCTTCGGTAGACCACCCCATCCAACATCTTCAACCGTTCCCACTCTTTGTATACCAATCTGGCTCCATCTGGGGAATTGGTCAGCAGAATTTCCCGTTGGTTCGGGTTTAGGGCCTTTATGGTTAACGCAATCAAAGGGTCTCTAGCCTGATCAGCTCTCAGGTCCTGTTTCGAGAAAGTAAGCAGACTTTCATCCCTCAGCTGCGTAGGATTACAGTAGAACTCTGGAACAGCCGCAGCCATAACTCCTATGGCTTCCGCTTCAATCCCTCCCTTGACCGCTGCGCCGTGACATAAAGCTTGCACCCCGTCTGGAGTTAACTGAGTCCATTCTGTAGTGTAGGGTCTTCTCGACAAAGCATCAGCGTCTCGATTATTCACCCCAGGGCGATACTTCAGGCTGAACCGAAACCCTGACAGAGCGGCCAACCACCGATGTCCCGTCACGTCCAGCTTCGCAGTAGTAAGGACGTAGGTAAGAGGATTGTTATCCGTCTTTATCACAAACTCGGCTCCATACAGATAGTCTTTTAGCTTGTCTACCACCGCCCACTTCAAGGCTAGGAACTCCAACTTGTGGGTAGGATAGTTCTTTTCAGAAGGCGTAAGGCTCCGGCTCACATACGCTACAGGCCTCAGCAGTCCACCATACTCTTGGTACAGGACTCCCCCTGGACCTTCTCTGCTGGCATCCACATGTAGTTTGTACGGCTTGTGAGGATCCGCGTAAGCCAAGACAGGAGCTCGAGTTAGCACCTTCGCATTGACTAGTCCATTCTCCCTGGATAGACTCTCGAGCCTTCCTTGGCCCTGGAGCCGACGGATTTCGGTCAGAGGCCTTGTGGCCTTCTTCTGTGTCTTCCTTCTGTAGGAGCTTGTTCAGTGGTTGAGCTATCTTGGCGAATCCTCCTACAAATCTTCGGTAATAGGAGCAGAACCCCAAGAAAGATCTAAGTTCAGTAACGTTTCGGGGTCTAGCCCAGGAAGCTACGGCCTCCAACTTCCGAGGATCTGTCGAAACGCCTTCTGCTGAGACCACATGTCCCAGATACGTAACAGAAGGTAAACAGAATTGACATTTCTCCAGAGACAGTTTCAACCCTTCTTCATGGAGCCTCTTCAAGACCTTCTCCAACCGTTGCTCATGTTCTTCCAAAGTCTTCCCGAACACAATTATGTCATCCAGATACACTAATACTTCGACCAGGTTCATGTCCCCGACTGTCTTCTCCATTAACCGTTGGAACGTGGCTGGAGCCCCCGTAAGGCCTTGAGGCATTCTGTTGAACTCAAAGAACCCCAGTGGGCAGATGAACGCAGTCTTCTCTTTGTCTTCAGGATGAATCAGTATCTGGTGATACCCACTCCGCAGGTCTAGTACACTAAACCATTTTGCTCCAGACAAACACTGTAAGGCATCTTCTATCCGAGGAGTGGCATATTGATCTGGGATGGTTCTCCGATTCAACGTGCGATAGTCTATGCATAGACGGACAGAACCATTCTTCTTCCGGACCATTACTATTGGAGATGCATATGGGCTCCTGGACTCTTGAATCACCTTGGTTCTTTGCAGTTCATTCAGCTGTTCTCGTAGATCATCCAAGTCTCCCAGCGGAACTCGTCTTGACCTTTCATGAAACGGCTTGTCTTCCTGTAATCGAATGCAATGCTCAGTACTCTTAGCTAAGCCCACATCAAACTCATCTTTTGAGAACAAGTCCCACCACTTTAGGACCTGGGACTGAAGACGTTTCTTCCATTCAGGTGAGATGGGAGCGTCCTTGGGGTAGAACCTTTCATCTGGAATCTCTTTATCCACTCCCCCTCCTAAATCGGTAGGATAGAGAGGCGTAGCAGACGCTACTTGCCCGATGGAGAATCAGACACATTACACACACTGACTGAGACTCTTCCTCGTGTTCGTTTCAAAACTTTAGTGGAGATTATTTCAGGGATTACTTCTACTCCGGCTTCACTCCCATGATTAAAATTGGTTTCCAGCACCACATAGGGGCCTGGTTGAGATCCGTTCAACTTGACTGAAGCCCAGAAACTCGTTACTTCTCCTGATTGCAGAACCTTCTCTGTTCCTTCCAATCTCCATAGGCGCCCCACCTCAGCCGGTGCCTTCTGTTCTTCGACCATTCTCTGATAGACTGGACGTAACATTGGGTGTACTCCCTTGGTAGAACCTTCCTCCAATACTATAGGAGTCAGGAGACGTCGCACCAGATCAGTATTCGTCCCCACTATCATGGAACTTCTGTTTGCCCCTGAAGGCCGAGGACACACAATGGCCAATGCATCACAACCTCCAGACTGTCCGATGACTTCGGATCCGATCTCCAACTTCACCTTTAGATACCCGTCATAGGGGAGTTTCTCAGTTCCGTTACCCCAGATTTCCAGATCCTTCAATTTCTGTAAAGGTATGTGCTTCAAGTGTTTCTCATAGAAGTCTCGGTAGATCAATGTCACTTGAGCCTGAGTCCAACAGAGCTTTAGTGTAGACTCCCTCTACTTGGATTGGCACAATGGGAGAAGGACCTATCAGCTGGTCAGGAAACTTGGTTGTAGTAACAGGAGGGTTAGACCCCGTTTGTTGTACCCTGGCCTTCTTCTTGGCCCGCGTAGGTTTTGGGTGTGCATTGCTTCCCCATGACGTAGGACCGGATGCTAAGGGAGTGACTCTAATCAGTCCCGGTAGGCTCAGCAGTTGGCAAGACTCTGGGCCCTCTCGGCCTTTCATTTCTGACTTGAAAACTGGAGCGTTTTTTTTTAGCCGGGCGCCTGGTTTGCTCCCTTACCAGGGCCCTCTGGAGTTTCCCACTTGCAGGGTGGACAACAGTTTCTCCTCGGCCTTTAGGAGTTCTTCGACCGGTTTCTTTTCAGCCCTCCCTTGTGGGCATTGAGCCCTGAAATGGCCGATTTCCCCGCAGCCAAAACATTTCTTACTCGGGAGTGTGGGCATATTTCCTTCTTGTGGTTCATTTGGAGACCCCCTGTTTGAGGCTACAGCAACCCCCTCAGTTCTGGTGTCCTTAGCCGACAGCAATGTCATTAACTCCATCATTTGCGACATCTGAGTTTTTAAAGCCAGCACTTCAGTCTGTATGTCTGCTACACAGAGAGTTCCTACTTCTGCAGTCTCGTGCTCTGGTATCTAGTCTGAAATTTCAACATTATGGGATCCAGTGGGAGTTCGAATGACATCTGAAGCAGGACCTCTTAGGCTCTCGATCAACTTTTGTCTCTTCACGGTGTCAGCAACTTCCCATTCTTCCACTGCTTGCACTGCCTGATCTATCCAAGTCTCAAAATCCTCTTCTCCAGTTGACACAGGGACCTTACCAGAATAAAACCGTAACTTGTGATATCCGTAATTGGGAGACGCAGCAGAGTTTTGGGCTAGTGTTTCCACCCGTTTCCCCATAGTGGTGAAAAATGTGGCAGGAGGGAACCCTGTAGTTGGGGTAACATCGGGAACATTCGCGTGATCACCACGTGGCGTACTTGGCTGGACCAGTCGAACTTCCACATCGTCGGTCAGCTTCACACTTGCGCCATGAAAACACACTGGAACACCCTTTCTCCACTCAAAAAGAACATACGTGTGAGGGGTATCTGGGTTCACTTTAATGTCCAGGATTAACCTCCGATTATCTGGTGTCAGCGCGGCCACGGCCTGGCGAATCTGATCTTCGGCCCAAGTGTCTGCAGGAATATCCATAACTATACATAATTCTATCTGACTACTGTGCTCCTCACACCATTTGGCAGCAGTGTGTGGATCCATATTTAACCCTTTAAATGCGATTTTTCCAGAGACTGGATCCCGGACGAGCCCCCACGTGTAGCGCTCACTCCCGGAGGAGCCGCTGAATTTAAACCTCGGGTCAGTCTCCCCACACTAGGGAATAAATATACACCAGCACCATTGTGGATTTTATAAGTTATATAGTTTACTGAATAAACTGGCATATAACGAGCAACACGGTAGACGTATATATATTTACAGTAGTTCGTAATGCGAGAAACGCGCAGCGGAAAAGAAAAAGGAATGTTAACCCCTTCGTGGTTGGAGTGTGAGTCCCGTACAGGTTGTGTCCCAAGAAAGTGTACGTGTATGCGTGTATTGGTACCCGGGTACAAGATTCAACTGGCCAGTGAATGATTTCAATGGGTCTTCGACTAGTCACGTTGGGGCCCTGTAGGTTTTGACAAAACTGCAGCGTGCTTTATTATTTTTACTGTGGCCGGGAAGGCCTCTCACCCATCCGCCAGATACTCTGTGCTCTGCTCGACCCAGGACGTCTCTCCGCTCGATCTGACTGGGACTCTGTGTCACCGGATCCGCTGTCTTGCTTGTCTGTTTCTGCCACAAGATGCTCAGCTCACCGCCTGCACTCCCATTAGATCATCTGCGGTCTCCTAACTCGGGGTCCTTCAGCATACTCTGTATCTGTGTAAAACTTCTCAGCGGTGGATCACTAGGTCTTTGGCAAGTAAAAGTGAATCGATCTCCAGCTCCGCAAGGCCGCACCTGCGCTCCGGCCTGGTCACGATCGTTGTCTCTCTCACGTGCGTCTTACTCTCTTCACTCCTCTGCGTGCTCTGACTGTTCTCTCCACGAGGCTGCGGATGTAAGTCTCTCCTCGCCACCCACTTCCTGTTTCAGCCGCAAAGCATGCTAGAAAATGTAGTCCCATTGTCCAGTGTCTTACATTGCGCTTGTCTCCCTCTGGTGGCCAAAAATAAGTACTACAGCAACAGTGTTTTAACCCAGCGCTACACTCTCCCCCTCCTAGAACTCTTGGGTCTCTCCAAGGAGGTATAACAGTTGCATTACATTTCCACATAACATTAGGCAACATATACAGGCTCAGCAGCAAGCATACAATGGGTCAGATACACTTCCTCAAGTTGACTCATGCTTGTGACTACCTCAGCTAACATAGCAGACACTTCGGGGAACCTTCGCACTGTGGTGACGGCCTCTTCAGTGCTATGTCCTGGTGAGTCGTAGGTGAGTCTCTGGGGCGGTCGAATAGAGCGTTTTGGTTCTGACTTCCTTCCACAACTGGAACGGACATCTCTTTGGAGTATGATCCTTCCAGTGAAGGCATAGAACTGTAGTCATAAGACTCGGCTTCAGGAACTACAGGGAGTTCCGAAGTCTCGGGAACTTCCAATTGGAAAATAAGTACTACAGCAACAGTGTTTTAACCCAGCGCTACATATATGTACCACTCTCGTTGTCTTCCAGAGTTTGGGTACGTATCCAGTCGCCAGTGATTCATTGATTAGGGTTGCGACAGGTTTTGCAATTGCCGGTGCACTGATTTTCAGCAGCAATGCTGGGATTTGATCAGGTCCAGAATGGAATTTCATTTTTTTGATTACGGAGAAGTTTAGTAACTACACTGACAGGCACTAGTCTAAAACTGAATTTCTCTGTATACACACACACACACACACATATCCCTACAGACCTGTGTATGTATATATATATACAGTGGCAAGAAAAAGTATGTGAACCCTTTGGGATTACGTGGAGTTTTGCATGAATTGGTCATAAAATGTGCTCTGATCTTCATCTAAGTCACAACAATTTGAAAAACACAGTCTGCTTAAAATAATACAACACAAACATTATCAGGGTTATTCAAAGATATCCGAATTGCTTGAGAAAGGTAACCGAACGCTGAAAATCAGCGTTCGGTTACCTTTCTTGGCCATTCGGCTATCCAGAGAGCAGGCAATACGCCAAATCCTGGCGAATTGCCTGAACATACGGTGCCTGTTCGGTGCCTGTTCGAGGGCAGTGAAATCCCCATGAAAAAGCACTGCTTCGGCTATTCAGAGAACACAAACCAGCAGTGAAAGGTTCCCGAAATGCCCTGCCATTCGGTGGTTTAATTCGGCAAATTTATTAAGGAGAATCCCATAGGCTTCAATGTTAAAAATATTCCCGTTTTAATTCAATATCTAATAAACCGTTCATTATAAAATTCTGCAGTAAAAAGTCTCTTTATTTATAGATTTTTTAGGATATTTTAAGCATTTTTCTGGATTTTTTTTTATTTTTAAGTTTACTTCTTTTTTCTGTACCAGCCCTCTTTATTATCATTCCCTGGACCTCATATGCAAACTTCAGACATTTTCGCTCAGTAGTTTCTTTGCAAACAGTGTTTCACTTGTCAAACATTCATACAAACTGTTTTCCTAATTTATTCACTGACCTCTGTCTGCGATCTCGGCTTTTTCCGGCGGTTTCGCTGCGGGTGCTCGGCTCCTGCTCGGGTTTATCCGTGGTTTTCTGCATGTTAATCCAGATGTTTTTGAGGGTTTTCGGCGTGCATTCGCTGGGTTTTGCGGTTCGTTTTCGTCGGGTTTGCGGCAGCTTTTCCCTGCAATTCGGGGACCCTGTGGTGTTTGCTGAATACACCGCAGGGTCACCGAAATGGGATAGGCAAAAGGAACCGAATTGAAGAGAACGAAAAGTCACCGAACGTGCGGTGACTTTTCGAAACGCTTTGAATAACCCTGTATATGTTTTCATGTGTTTATTGAACATAACATGTGAACATTCACAGTGTAGGGTGGAAAAAGTATGTGAACCCCTAGCCTAATGACTTCTCCAAGAGCTAATTGGAGCCAGGAGTGAGCCAACCTTGAGTCCAATCAGTGTGATATTATTGGATGTGTTGCTGAAAGCTGTCCTGCCCTTTAAAAACACACACCAGTTTGGGGTTTACAGGTTTCAAGAAGCACTGCCTGATGTGAACCATGCCTCGCAGAAAACAGCTCTCAGAAGACCTACGATCAAGAATTGTTGACTTGCATGAAGCTGGAAAGGGTTACAAAAGTATCTCCAAAAGCCTTGATGTTCATGTGTCCACGGTAAGACAGACTGTCTACAAATGGAGAACGTTCAGCACTGTTGCTACTCTCCATAGGTGTGGTCGTCCTGTATAGATGACTGCAAGAGCACAGTGCAGAATGCTTAATTCGGTAAAGAAGAATCCTAGAGTGTCAGCTAAAGACTTACAGAAATCTCTGGCACATGCTAACATTTTTGTTGACACATCTACAATAAGGAAAACATTAAACAAGAATGGAGTACATGGGAGGACACCACGGAGGAAGCCATTGCTGTCCAAAAAGAATATTGCAGCACTTTTGAAGTTTGCAAAAGAGCACCTGGATGTTCCACAGCACTACTCGCAAAATATTCTGTGGACAGATGAAACCAAAATTGAGTTGTTTGGAAAAAACACACAACACTATGTGTGGAGAAAAAAAGGCACAGCACACCAACATCAAAACCTCATCCCCACTGTAAAACATGGCGGAGGGAGCATCATGGTTTGGGGCTGCTTTGCTGCCTCAGGGCCTGGACGGATTGTTGTCATTGATGGAAAAATTAATTCCAGAGTTTATCAAGACATTTTGCAGGAAAACGTAAGACCATCTGTCCGCCAACTGAAGCTCCAATTGAAGCTCCTGATGCAACAGGACAATGACCCAAAGCATACAAGTAATTCAACAAAAGAATGGCTTCAACAAAACAAAATACGCCTTCTGGAGTGGCCCAGTCAGAGTCCTGACCTCAACCCGATTGAAATGCTGTGGCATGACCTTAACAGAGCGATTCACACCAGACATCTCAAGAATATTGCTACACTGAAACAGTTTTGTGAAGAGGAGTGGTCCAAAATTACTCCAGATCGTTGTGCAGGTCTGATCTGCAACTACAGGAAACGTTTGGTTGAGGTTATTGCTGCCAAAGGAGGGTCAAGCAGTTATTAAGTCCAAAGGTTCACATACTTTTTCCACCCTGCACTGTGAATGTTCTGTTCAGTAAAAACATGAAAACATATAATGTTTGTGTTGTATTATTTTAAGCAGACTTAAACTGTGTTTTTCAAATTGTTGCGACTTAGATGAAGATCAGAGCACATTTTATGACCAATTCATGCAAAACTCCACGTAATCCCAAAGGGTTCACATACTTTTTCTTGCCACTGTATATATATACACACACACCCCCCCCCCAAAGACATACATACACACATAAATACCCCCAAATAGATATATATATGTCTTTGGGGGTATGTGTATATATACAGGTCTGTGTGGGTATGTACAGTATATAGGTCTGTGGGGATATGTGTATATATACACACCCACAGACATACACCCCCCAAATTATATACAGTTGTGTTCAAAATTTTTCAACCCCCACTGAAATTGAGTGTTTTGGGCAGTTTGACATTGATTTTGATCATTCAGTCATCTTGCTTACAATTAAATCAAAGAGGCACGTGTAGGTCAGACAAATATAACATAACATTTATAATGAAATAACCACAAATGTCTTTTCTGTGCTCACATCATTATCAGTTTTATTCAACCCCCAAGTGACATTCAATCTTAGTACAACATCCTTTTACAGTTATAACAGCTTTTAAACGTGAAGCATAACTTGACACAAGTGTCTTGCAGCGATCTACGGGTATCTTCGCCCATTCGTCATGGGCAAAAGCCTCCAGTTCAGTCACATTCTTAGGCTTGCGCACTGCAACTGCTTTCTTTAAGTCCCACCAGAGGTTCTCAATCGGATTTAAGGCTAGGGTCAGACGAACGCATTTTTCGCGCTGTCCGTGAAAAAGTGCGTTCGAACGAATGGACGCATTTTTTCACGGAATACGCGATAGCGGTCATACGATGCGCATTTTCAATCGTGATTTTGTACGGTTATCAATATAACACTTTTTGCGTCTGGACGTGATGTTGGCCGGACATTAGCAGCGTCTGATGTCTCCTAATCACACACACACGCCGCTAGCGGACGCAGCACACTCTGTACGTCAGTACTAGCGGTTTGACGTTTTCGAAAAAATGCGTTCCTTTGCCATTTGCGTTGCGCGGCCGCACTTTTGTGCAGACGTTCTTCGTATGCTGCCCGGCATTGGACGTAATTTGCTGCTAGCGCGGCCGTGATTTAGTGCGGCTAAACGCACGTTAATACTGCATTAGTCTGACCCTAGCCTCAGTCAGGTGACTGCGATGGCCACTCCAAAATGTTCCAGCCTTTAATCTGCAACCATGCTCTAGTGGACTTGGAGGTATGCTTGGGATCATTGTCCTGTTGAAAGGTCCAACGTCTCCCAAGCCTCAGGTTTGTGACGGACTGCATCACATTGTCATCCAATATCTCCTGGTACTGAAGAGAATTCATGGTACCTTGCACACGCTGAAGCTTCCCTGTACCTGCAGAAGCAAAACAGCCCCAAAGCATGATTGACCCCCCACCATGCTTCACAGTAGGCAAGGTGTTCTATTCTTCATAGGCCTTGTTCTTCCTCCTCCAAACATAGCGTTGATCCATGGGCCCAAACAGTTCTAATTTTGTTTCATCAGTCCACAGAACACTATCCCAAAACTTCTGTGGTTTGTCCACATGACTTTTGGCATACTGCAGTCGACTCTTCTTATTCTTTGGAGACAGCAAGGGGGTGCGCCTGGGAGGTCTGGCATGGAGGCCTTCATTACGCAGTGTGCGCCGTATTGTCTGAGCTGAAACTTCAGTACCCACATCTGACAATTCTTTTCTCAGTTCCTCAGCAGTCACACGGGGACTTTTCTCCACTCTACGCTTCAGGTAGCGCACAGCAGTCGAAGTCAGCATCTTCTTTCTGCCACGACCAGGTAGCGTTTCAATAGTGCCCTTTGCCTTGAATTTGCGAATGATGCTTCCTATGGTCTCTCTTGGTATGTTTAACATCTTTGCAATCTTCTTATAGCCATTGCCCTTCCTGTGAAGAGTAATCACCTCTTCTCTTGTCTTCCTGGACCATTCTCTTGACTTCACCATGTTTGTAACCACACCAGTAAATGTCTAGAAGGAGCTGAGTATCAGTCATTTTAAAGCTGCCTAATTGGTGCTTATTATGCTTTATTGCTGCTCCGTGACATCCACAGGTGTTTTCAATACCTGATTGAAAACACTTGAATGAACCTCTGTTCTTCAGAGTGGTAGTCTTTAAGGGGTTGAATAATTGTGTCAATGAAGAATTCACAAAAGAAACATTTACTACTGTATTACAAAACCAATTGATGTCATTTTAGTTGCATATGGTTCTTTAAAAAGTCCTTGTAGGATTTCATTCTGAATACAATTACAAATGTATACTAAATTCCCTAAAACCCTTTACAGCATTGGGGGTTGAATAATTTTGAACACAACTGTATACACATACGTACACTGTATATACAGGTGTGTGTGTGTATACATATCCCCACACAGGGCAGCCATCAGAAATGATGGGGCCCCTTACTAAACCTCACGATCGGGCCCCCCCGGCACTCCCTCAAACTCTAACAGCTTTTCTCCCCTTCAAAAAAAAGGACATAACATAGCACCACAGCAATAAAACTCCCAGTAATGTGCAGTGTGTATGAGCGTATCACAGAATCCACAGCAATAAATCTCACAGTAACGGGCTGTATATGATGGCCTCTGGTTTGGGCCTTGGGGTCTGGGCCCTGGGCTTTGTGATCTGGGCCTTGGGGTCTGGGCTGGGCCTTGGGGTCTAGTCTGGGCCCTGGGTCTGGTCCCTGGGGTCTGGTCCCTGGGCCCTGAGTCTGATCTGGGGTCTGGGCCCTGAGTCTGGCCTGGGCCCTGGGTCTGGGCGTCTGGTCCGTGGGGCTGGGCCTTGGGGTCTGGACCCTGGGTCTAGGCTGGGCCTGGTCCCTGGGGTCTGGACCCTGGGTCTGGGCCTTGGGGTCTGGTCCCTGGGTCTGGGCCTCGGGGTCTGGTCCCTGGGACTGGGCCTCGGGGTCTGGGCCCTGAGTCGGGTCTGGCCCTGAGTCTGGCCTGGGCCCTGGGTCTGGGCGTCTGGTCCGTGGGGCTGGGCCTTGGGGTCTGGACCCTGGGTCTAGGCTGGGCCTGGTCCCTGGGGTCTGGACCCTGGGTCTGGGCCTTGGGGTCTGGTCCCTGGGTCTGGGCCTCGGGGTCTGGTCCCTGGGACTGGGCCTCGGGGTCTGGGCCTGAGTCGGGTCTGGGCCCTGAGTCTGGCCTGGGGTCTGGGCCCTGGTCCCTTGGTCTGGGCCTTGGGGTCTGGTCCATGGGGCTGAGCCTTGGGGCCTGGGTCTAGGCTGGGCCTGGTCCCTGGGTCTGGTCCCTGGGTCTGGGCCCTGGGGTCTGGGCCTCGGGGGTCTGGGCCTCGGGGGTCTGGGCCATGGGGTCTGGGCCATGGGGTCTGGGCCTTGGAGTCTGGGCTGGACCCTGGCTCACCACTCCGCTGTCTTCTTTTCTTCTCCTTCTCTTCAATCTTCTTTTCTTCTGCTCTTCAGCCGGGCCCTCCAGCTGAGGCGCGCAGCTTTACTGAGTGGAGGGGGCGGAGCCAAAGTAACGTGCTTGGGAGGCCCCCACACGCTGCTTGGCCCCGCCCAGCCAGCCAGTGAAGCTGCCAGGAGCCGGAGGAGACACAGTGTCTCCTCCGGCTCCTGCTGCAGAGACACAGCTCCGGATTCGGACTCCTCGAGTCCGTTACCGGATCTGTAAAAGGGCGACGCCGCTGCCGAGGGCTTACGGCAGCATGGGGCGTAATGCCCTGATGGCGGCCCTGTCCCCACAGATATACATACATACATACATGTACATACCCCCACAGACCTGTGTGTATACACACACACACACACATACTGCCAAAGACATACATACCCCCAAAAAGATAGATTATATATATATATATATATATATATATATATACACACACATATACACCAAAAAGACATATATACTGTATACACACACATCCCCAGATATATAATCTATATATCTGTTCTTATTGGAAAGTGGTCACATGACATTAAATAAAAGTATTGGTACTCGGTATCGGTGAGTACTTGAAAAAAGTGTTGGTACTTGTATTCGGTCCTAAAAAAGTGGTATCGGTGCATCCCTAGTACAAACACAGAATGTTGAGTGCTCAACTCCAATCACACTCAGGAGGAGCTTGCAACAGAATCATTCAGCCCCAACTCCTACACAAGAAAAAAAAAATTGTCACAGTTGCGCTAAATCTAGTACAGTCTACAAATTGAGATTTTTAGTTTATTTGCAATGGCCATTATAAGAATAAGCTCTCCTGCCACGACAAGGCAAATCTCGTGAGGAAAAAATAATAATTGTGAAGAAAAAAGACAAAAAAGTGCAGCTTATGACAAAATATCTGGAAAAACCCCACAGAATTGCCAATTATGGAGATTAACTCTCAAATAAATTCCACTGAGTGACAGTAACTTCTCTCTGTGCTATTATATGTGCAACTAAGAGCGTTACTATGAATTCTATTAATACCAGAGATAATGTTTAGTTTCGAAAACTGTGCAGCAAATAACCCCTTCACGGCATACAGACACCTATGTTCTGTAGTCACCCTGTGGTGCTGGCGATGTGCGGGTCTTGTTAATGCGATTCCTTACCTCTCCAGCATTCCAGTAAAGGAGCAGGGCCTTCTCTCACCCCTCCTGAGCCAATGATGTCAGGGATCATTTGGACCCCACTAGGTCAAGTGCTATCGGGGTTAGGCTAGGGTGAATCGAAAGCATTATTCGCAGCGACCGTCAAAAAGTGCGTCCGAACGCATTGACGTATTTTTTCACGGAATGCGCGAAAACGGTCATACGATGCACATTTTCGTGGGTGATTTTTTATGGATCGTCAATAAAACACTTTTTGCGTCTGGACGTTATGTAGGCTGGACATTAGCAGCGTCTGACATCTCCTAATCACGCAAACACGCCGCTAGTGGACGCAGCACACTCTGTACGTCAGTACTAGCGGTTGTGTTCTCCAAAAAATGCGTTCATTTTCCACTTGCGTTGCGGGGCCGGACTTTCGTGCGGCCGTACTTTGTATATTGGCCGTCATTGCCTGTCATTTGCTGCTACTGCGGCCGTGATTAAGTGCGCCTAAACGCACGTTAAAAATGCGTTAGGCTGACCCCAGCCTTATTCAAAGAGCTCCGAATTGTGGCCGAAAGGTAACTGAACGCTGAAATTTAGCGTACGGTTATCTTTCCTGGCCATTCGGCTATTCAGAGAGCAGGCAGTTCCCCAAATCTTGGCGAATTGCCTGCACATACGTTGCCTGTTCGAGGGCAGTGAAATCCCCATAGAGAAGCAATGCTTCGTCTATTCAGAGAACAAAAACCAGCAGTGAAAGGTTGCCGAATTGCCCTGCTGTTCGGTGGTTTCATTCGTCAGGTTTATTGAGGCGAATTACATAGGAATATTTTTAACATTGAAGCCTATTTAAATTCAATATCTAATAAACCGTTGATTATAATATTATGTAGTAAAAAGTCTCTTTATTTTTAGATTTTTTTAAGATCTTTTAAGCATTTTTAGGGATTTTTTTGCGACACTTTTTTTCTAATAATTTTTTCTTTTTTCTGTAATAGCCCTTTTTATTATCATTCATTGGACCTCATATGTAAATTCCAGACATTTTTGTTCTGTAGTTTCTTTGCAAACAGCGTTTCACTTTTCAAACATTCAAGCGTACGTTTTTTTTTTGCCTCACTCCATTCGTCTAGTGTCGGGTTTTTCCGGCGGCTGCTCTGCGCTGTGATCGGCTCCTGCTCGAGTTTCTCCGGCGGGGTTAATCCAGATGTTTTTGCGGGTTTCGGTGTGCCTTCGCCGGGTTTTGCGGTGAGTGTTAGTCGGGTTTGCGGCGGCTTCTCCCTGCAATACGAAGGCCCTGTGGTGCTTGCTGAATACACCGAAGGGTCACCGAAATGGGATCGCCAAATCGCACCGAATTGAAGAGAACGAAAAGTCACCGAACCTGCGGTGACTTTTCGATTCTCTTTGAATAACCCTGTATGTCATTGAAAAGGCCAGTGTCAGATATACACATGGTTTTAGTTTTGTGTCCACAACTAGTAATGAAAAGAAGAATAATACATCACTTTTAATTTTTTTTATTTAAATGTGTTGTAGGGCACTTTCTGGTCCACCACAAACCTGAACCTGCAGTACATATGCACAGGGTACAGAAACGGTTACAGTTAATAGTGTCAGTTTATGTACAAGCTGCTGTGACTCTAAAGAAAACCACTGTGACAAGTGAAAATGTCCCTAAAAAGGGACACACATTTATTACAGTGGAGAAAATAAATGGAGGTCATTCGCTAAATGGAAGAAATAAAGGTGTCCAGAGATATGAAACTGCCTCCATGAACTTTGACTACCATAATAAAAAGTGCAGATAACGTGAAAGGGTCAATACAACATGCTATGCCAACAATACACCACAAGCAAACGTTTCCAAAATAAAAATGGAGAAGTTACTCTCCCTGTGAGTTGACGACTTAAATAAAAAATAAATTCCATTGACTCGAGCAGTTATTACTGACAAGGCAAAGTCAATTATAGATCTGAAAAAGAAGGTTGAAAGGAGTCATTTTTGTGTAGTAAAAGATGATCATGAGATAGTGGGCTAGGCAAGAGTAGGAGCCAGCCTGGACTGACTCAACCACTGGAAATCTGGTTCTCTTGTAGATTTCACGGCTGGAATTGTGACATGCTGCAGCATGAAGCCAGCTGAGGAGGCAACAAGGGCAGATGTTGAGCATTGTGACCAGGGGGCCCTGGAAGATGAGGTCCACTTCCTCCTACAGTGCCCCAAGTATCAGCACTGAGGGGCACTCACTTCCAGAGACTCTCTCCGCTCTCATCCCGGACTTCACCTCTATAGAAGAGACGAGGAAACTCCACATCATACTGGGAGAAGAGGAGCCGGCGGTGAAAATATCTGCCCAATACGTCGCAGAATGTCAGACTGAGAGGAACATGAGAGATCCCAGACTTATAAATCCCCAACACGGACTCGCCCCCATCACATTATCCCTTACCCCTGATAATGTCCATGGACTTGCCCATTACCCCCCATATATATGTCCCACTACACCCCCTCCTCCCCATATGCTTTGGCAATGATAAAATGTATTTGGTCCTGCCAATATAGCTTATTTTGATTTGATTTCAGTCGGGTCTGAGTTATACAGAGGCCGCCTTTAGGGAAATTGATTGGTCAAGTGACCACATGGTGGTGACGTCTCCTTGATACCCTGTGATTGGTTTCCCCCGGATGGAGCAGGCATTAGAGGGTTGGCCAACTCACTGAAACAGCTTAGGCTGCAGTCACACAAGCGCACTTTTCACGTCCATCTGACCGCACGGTTTGCTGTCTGCGGTAGCTTTTCAAAGGAGTCAATAGAGAACACACAAAGTACGTGTGCTGTTTTTCACGCATGGGCAACGCATGTTGCAACGAACGCCAAAACTTAATTGACGTGAAAAAGCTACAACGGAGGTAGAGAAACCCCTGCATACAGCTTTTTTTTTCACGTCAGTCATAACTGATATAAAGTGCATCCATTTCAAGGGACGCACTGTGCGCTCTTGTGACCGCAGCCCAAGGCTTGTAACAGACGAGCGTTTTCACAAGATTGGGGCTACAGCCTGGCCACTTCTTTTATCCCTGTTCTTTTTCGCTCATCTTTTCTCTATTGCCATGCACTGATACTCTTTGGCCCAGGGACTCCCAAACGCGGAGGTCCCTGACATTTTCTGCACAATTTTGCACTCCAACGCTACTTGCGTAGCAACTGAAAATTGTGCACTGCAACAGGACTTATGTACTTTACCTACACAAATTCATAGCGCATGTGCAGATCAATGGATCGGAGCTGTGCTCCCAAGCAGATCCGATCCTTCGGCTGCCTCTGCCATTTTTACGAAAAAAAAAAAGGCACCGCTTTGAAGGGCAGTGGTTGCCTTTTAAAGCGGTGCCTTTTTTTTAAACCCATTGCAGATCACGATGCAGCGCCGTTCGGCGCGATTTAACTCCGGTGGGGGCCGCCATCTTGGATCGCGGCTCCACCGCCGGGTTTCCCCTCGCCTACTGATGTATTGCGCATAGCGAGATGAAGTCAGATGGCCGGGAAACGGAAACCCCTAGCTGCCAGGGGATTTCCCAAGGAAATCCCCTGGTGGAGATAAGGAGTTCCTTTGCACCCTGATATCTCCAGAACCGTAGCAGGTAGGGGATCATGGATGGTGTCTTCCAAAGGCCTGAGCACGGCCTTTCCGAATGATACCAAACATGACCATGTTTAACGTAAAAACAAAGTTAAAAAAAAATGGTTTTTTTGGTGTTTTTATTAATGCAGCAATATTGTTCACATTTCAATTATAATGTGAACAATGATGCTGCACTAATGATTTTTTTCTATGGGGTGCATTTGCTAAAAATCACGTAATTCCCCCCAAAAAAATTTAACGAGTCCCCATTTCTAATTTTTGTACAAGCGCACCCCATAGAAAACATAACCGCAAATGTTCATGTGATGAAATGTGAAAAAAAACACTTTACACACTAGATGATTAAACATTCTAATTTTATTTAATTTTTTTTTATAATATACAGCCAGGACATGACGTATACATATAAAAATGATATATTATGAATCTGACGAAAAGAACGATATATAATATGTCTGGGTCATATAATAAAATGTGGCTTCAAATCCCGTTTAAACATGATGAGCGAAAGCGGTAAAAATGAGCTCTGTAAAACTGTAATTTGTATAAAACCCTCATACAGAGGCTGCTTGGAACAGCTCTCGATGAGGAACCAGATCCGACACATCACTGGGGACATTAAAATTCCCTGGCTGCTTGTGACGCTGGGTGGGGTGTAGGAAACTCCTCCGCTTCAACACTGTAAACACCCACTTATAATGACAAAGTGTTTAGGACGTGTAGAGTGGCCCATTAAATCCAATACAATGGCAGCAGCAGCAGGTAACCTCACATTCCAGCAGGAGACCTCCTTCCTGGAGGGCATGAAACAGAGTGGGATTGTTGGCGTAACACGGAGGAATCACAGGGATGATCAGCAAGCCAGAAATAAACTCTGTGCGCATGCTCAGTGGGCTGATTCTGGCTGAGCATTCCTGTTTCCCAGTTTTGTGAGCTAAGCCCACACTGAGGAACAGGGTCCCGGGAAAGAGACGGTGTCCCCTCCTCACATTCACCCGCCTGCACCGCTATGGCTCTGACCCCGAACACGAAACATTTCGGGGAACGCGCACGCCGAGCGACCTCCGTCCATCGACGCGCTTACGTCATCTCAAAGGCCGTGAGGCGCGCACTCTGTTCCTATTGGAGAGTTGGATAGCAGCCGCTCGCTGTGATTGGCCGGCTCCGTCGCGCCAGTTCGATTGCGGCGCGCTGTACGTGAATGTGTTTGTCCCTGCTCCTGTGTCAGGTTTTGGCGCCACGAACCTCTGGTTTCCATCCCAGCCCGAAACATGGCGCCGGTTACCAACGCAGACAGCAGCGACCAGCACGGTAAGCCGCCTGACGCGGTGTACAGGGCGTGGACTCGGTGACAGGCTTGTGCAGAGGCATCACATGACTGTCAGTGAGGTGCCCGGAGCTGTCACTCTGATGCCCCCCCCCCCAACCTATGGACACTTTACCTGCTGCGCACTGCCTTCTTCTGGCGAATGGCTCTCCGAGCATGATAGGACTTGCAGTCCGTCCACGTTAGTGTGGCCAATTACAAGAGCCTCTATAGGAGGGGGTGCAGAGCAATAGCCGGAAGAGCCACAGGTTCAGCCTGTCACATGGAAATACTGTGAAGGAGCTGCTCTGTAAACATGGCTGTGAAGTTCCTGAACTACAAATCCCTTGCTTCCCTGCTCATTCTTTGCATTCAAGGAATTCTGGGAATTGTTGCCAATCAACATCTGGGGGGGCGGAGTTTGAGATCCATGCTGTGAGCTGTAGGTCTTCCTGTCACTGGCCGCCTCATAGACCCACTAGCATCTAGATCTCTGCTTCCTCCTAGATGGTTTTGAACTACAGCTCCCATAATTCCCTGGCCATCTGTTGCATTCAAAGAGTTCGGGGAAACATAGGCCATCAACCTATGTGTGGGCTGGAGTCGGAGATCACAGTCATAACCCGTAGATGGAAACTTTGTATTTAAAGGCATTTATACACTATGGGGGTTAAATAACAAATGCAACAATGTAAACGGTGACAATCACAATACATTTTGACCATCTTGAGAGGGAAATGGCAAGGGCAGCAGGGGGCGATTCATTGATGAAACTTTGCCCACTGTTGTTTGAATTTCCCTTTCTGGATATCTGAAGTTTATTAATGCTTCCACACCTGCAATGTTTCCATTGTGCGCCATGACGCTAAGCAGCAGCCGTAGTGGGTAACCCTGTATGTGACACGAGGCTGAAGTTAGTTTCTTATTCGGCCAGTTACTTATTCGTGGAAGTTGGTTTCTGATTCGGTTGAATTCTAAGTATGTAAAATTTCAATAAAAACCTGATTTTAGATGGTAAATTGCCATTGTGCCAATGATTTTAACATGGATTTATATAGAGGTGGATGCCCTCTACCAAACAATGTCAAATTTAGCCTGGCCCAACTGCAATTTGGGCAGAAAAATCAGTGCCAACTGTGCCAAGGGTGTTGATTTTTACTATTTTGAATAACTGATTTTTTCAAAGGGTTAATTGCCATTGGGCCACTGAATTCAACATGGATTTATATAGAGGTGGATGCCCTCTATCAAACACAATTGTCTTCAGCCTGGCCCAATGGCAAGTTTGCCACGTAAACAGTGCCAACTGTGCCATGGGTGCTGATTATTACTGTTTTGAATAAGTAACTGATGTTTTCAAAGGGTTAATTGCCATTGGGCCACTGAATTCAACATGGATTTATATAGAGGTGGATGCCCTCTATTAAAATCAGTGGCACAATGGGTGGTGTGGTTAAGCTCTGACATGGCTGCCTGATCTCTGAGCTTCTGCGCAGGTGGCGCTTCCACAACTGACAGTAGCCTCCACTGATCAGCCCTGGACTTCATTGTAGCCTGTGGTGTTTAGCTTCCATGCCCAGGAGAAAGTTGAACCCCCAATCGAGCCAAGTTGAAATTGCCCAGTATTTTCCCCTGCTGTTGGCGGTGGTGCGTTCAGAAGCTGTCAGGATGGCGTCGTCGTGAGTCCTTCTGAAGCGAAAGGTGAGCCTTGTCCTCGATGTGACAAGAAAGCTCTTGCTCACTATGAAGGATGACCTTCAGACTGACCTCAGGGCGGGCCTGGAGAGGCTACGGACGGACATTGGCGCACTGGGGACCCGCATAGCCAAACTTGAGCATTAAGTGGAGACTGATCACGCCGAGGCGCAGGCTATATTACGAGAGGTCTGCGACAACTACGTGTTGCTTCAGGAGGAAGTAGAATACCTGGACAGCAGGTCCCGTCGCTCCAACCATTGTACCGGAGATGTCCCGGAGACAAGTTGTTCCACACCCTGTTGTTCATGCCACTCCGGAGGTGGAGTTGCGCCTAAATAGGATCCATAGAGCCCTGCGCCCATGCTTGGGTCCCAACGAACCCCCGTGGGACGTGGTGCTCAAGTGCTGGTATTACTCCACCAAGGATGCCCTGCTGCTTGCAGCCTGTTATGGTGCCTCCTTGATTGAGGGGGTTGCCCAGAATCTCTTCAACGATGTGGCTTCTTCTACGCTTCCGAAGAGAAGAGCCCAATGGCCTCTTACAGAGCTTCTTCCGCACAAGGAAGTCCGCTACCCTCGAGGTTTCCATTTTGCCCCATGATGGGGCCTTCATATCCCTGCGCTCACCGGCCAATTACACTTGACTGTTGGAGGCATTGGGGATCCCCATGCCAGCAGATCTATTCGTGCTCCTGGACAGAGGCCGTGGAACGGAGGTACCGGCCTTACCACAACACCAGGCCTGGGTTAACACCTGTCATCCCCACCATTGAAGCTCCTTGTAGCTCCCTCCGCTCCTCCAGTTTTGTGCTCCCTTATTTGCCGGGCCCTCGTCTTCCCGTTCTGCCGTGCTCTCCCTGGTCCCATACCCCTCAACCTTGCAATCCTCCATGATTTTTGATTCGGACGTTTTCTTGGTCGACTGACCCTCCTATTGCTCTGGTTTGTTGTGATGGTACAGGCTGCAGGATCCCACCACATTTAAAAACTTTTTGCCTTTGTTTTGCCCTGCACCTTTTTTGCCCCATTGGGCCCCTTATTTTACATCCTGTTTTCACATGCCCATATGTGTGTTTCTGTTCCTCAATATTCTGCTTGCTCGGAAACTGTGTTTTTCCTGCCCACTGCTTACGTGCATCAAGCCGCCACCTGCTGCGACCCGACTTTGGCCTTCGAACCATCTCCAGACTGGACAAGGGCGACATTCCACAAACTGGGCAATGGCTGAGGCTGTGGTGGCCATTATATTCAGGGACTGGGGAATGGCTGGAGGCAGTGGTGCTCCGGGATGTCTGAGGGTGGGCAGGAGGGTGAACATTAGGGACAGCTCCATATAAGTATGACCTGTGTTTTGCACAAGAAACAGATTCTGTTTGCAATTCAACCTAAAATGTGTCTTGCTTCGTTCTTGGGGCAAAACCTGCAGCTATAAGACACACTCTGCCCAGTAGTTGTATGTGCTACTATTGGGCCCTGACGCTGTGTATCCGGCAGCCGGGGTACTCCGTGATCGGCACATTTGTGCACTTTCTCATGGACCCTAGCCCCAGGACTTACTGATGCCAGAGTGGCGGGGGTGAAGGGTGCACGGTGAGGATGAGCCTTTATGGGAGTGGACGCTCTTTCTTTTTGTATTATTCACATGACTATCGCATGGATCGCACTATATATAGCGGTTTCAGTATGGATGACATGGGATGGGGGGGTTTGTATTACTTTTCTGTCTGTGGGGATACTGTTATGTTCTGCTATAAGATTTTGGGTCTATGGATGTCTGCCTCGATTGGGACGGGGGGGTTACAGTTTTTTCTTTTTAATCCACATGGACATTGAGTCACGTCCAGTGGTCCTGGGGGTGCCCATGCCTCGTCCGGTGTCCCAGGTGGTACCCGGCAGCGCTGTGTTCGCTTTTCGCTGGCTGGGTGCCTATTGATATACCGGCTCGCGGCGGTCACATGGGTGGCCAGGAGGCGCCTGTTAACCCTTTCTGGCTGTTATACCCTGCAGATAGTAAGCTTTACCAACCATTCAAGGATCGGAGGGGTTTATAGGGTTCTGTATACAGGGACCAGCATCGTAGTTCTACTGGGGATCCGTGACACATTGTATAGTTCAGACTGTCAATAGTGGGTTACTTGTTGAGATAGATGGCATGGGAGGGGGGTTTAGTATAAGAGCACTCCCATAGGGTCACCCCACACTTGGAATGGGAGGGGGAATGTGTTCTTTATGCTAGTATGTGGGGTCACTGTTCTGTATTGCTATACTGAGGGTGGGGGGGGGGTTGCTTTCATTCTCTGTACGGAGGTGCCAAGGACACAGCTGGATTTAGGGTTTTTCTTTCCTCATGGGGGGTCGGGAAGGGGTGGGATTTTTTGGGGGGTTTTTCCGGGAGCTTCTCTCTTTTGGAGAGGTGGGGGTGGAGGGGACGCATATATATGAGAACTGCTTGTGATTTGCTCCAAGGGGATTCAATGTCTTCTCAGCTCACGGTGGACGTGCAGTGTTGAGCCTCAGCCTTGTTGCCAAAAAGGATCTTTGTTTCTGTGCCAATCTGACTATTGGGCCAGGCAAAAGACAACTGTTTTTAACGAAGGGCATCCAACTCTATATAATTCTATGTTGAAATCAGTGGCCCAACCGCATTTAACCCTTTAAAAACATCAGTTACTTTTTCAAATTTATGGGAATTGGTGCCAATGGCAGTGTTGGCACTATTTCTGTGCCAAACCGACCATTGGGCCAGTGTAACAAAAACAGTTTTTAATAGAAGGCATCCAATTCTATATAAATTCATGTTGAAATCAGTGGCCCGACCGCATTTAACCCTTTAAAAACAGTTACTTATGCAAACTAATGAAATTTGTTTGCCTGGCACGGTTGTCACTGTTTTTGTGCCAAACTGACCATTGGGCCAACATAATGACAACTGTTTTTAATGGAGGGCATCCAACTCTCTATAGATCCATGGTGAAATCATTGGCCCAATAGCATTTAACCCTTTAAAAACTAGGGATGCACCGATACCACTTTTTTAAGACCGAGTAAGAGTACCGATACTTTTATTTTATGTCATGTGAACGCTTTCCAATAAGAACAGACCTCATATAAAAATGCCCCCAGCTCTCATTGATTATGCCCCAGCTCTCATGGATATGCCCGCAGCTCTCATGTATATTGCCCTCAGCTCTCATGTATATTGCCCTCAGCTCTCATAGATATGCCCTCAGCTCTCATAGATATGCCCCCAGCTCTCATGGATATGCCCCCAGCTCATAGATATGCCCCCAGCTCATAGATATGCCCCCAGCTCATGGATATGCCCCCAGTTCTCATGGATATGCCCCAGTTCTCATGGATATGCCCCAGTTCATGGATATTGCCCCCAGCTCTCATGGATATTGCCCCCAGCTCTCATGGATATTGCCCCCAGCTCTCATGGATATTGCCCCCAGCTCTCATGGATATGCCCCCCAGCTCTCATGGATATGCCCCCCAGCTCTCATGGATATGCCCCCCAGCTCTCATGGATATGCCCCCCAGCTCTCATGGATATGCCCCCCAGCTCTCATGGATATGCCCCCCAGCTCTCATGGATATGCCCCCCAGCTGTCATGGATATGCCCCCCAGCTGTCATGGATATGCCCCCCAGCTGTCATGGATATGCCCCCCAGCTCTCATGGATATGCCCCCCAGCTCATGGATTATGCCCCCCCAGCTCATGGATTATGCCCCCCCAGCTCATGGATTATACCCCAGCTCTCATAGATTATGCCCCAGCTCTCATGGATATGCCCCCCCAGCTCATGGATATGCCCCCCCAGCTCATGGATATGCCCCCCCAGCTCATGGATATGCCCCCCCAGCTCATGGATATGCCACCCAGCTCAGTGTGTGTATGTGTATATATTACAGCAGGGGTGTGGGAATTATATCGCCCGATGCCCGTTATATGAAGATCCGGGCGCCGGACAAGTAAATAATTTTGAGATGCAAGGGAAGACTGCTCCCAGCACACGAGCGCCGTCGGGAAAGAAAGCGCGATCATCCATAGGAGGATCGCACTTTGTACACTGATCGCAGAGAGTGGAAGGAACGCCCACTCTCACGGACGTTCCTTCCTCTCTCTCACAGAGCGGCGCGATGAGGGGAGGGGCCGGAGCTACGGCGCTTGCACACAAGCTTTCGATCCACACTCCCCATCCTGCACTGCTTCTATACCCGCCGAGAAGCATGAATATGTAACGGGGTGGCTGGGAGGACGTTTGGGGGGGTTGCAGAGGCTGCCTGATACAAAACAGGCCCTGTGTCCAGGTGAGCAGCTCTGCCACGCAATATGCCAAGCAGCCCTTTACCTCGCTCCGTGAGCGTTTATCGTGAGGAGGGTGGAGCGGGATCTCCTGGGGTATAGTAAACAGAAAGCGGCGCTGGCACAGGGATAAAAGCGAGCAGCTCGGAGGCCGTGGAAATGCCTTACCCAAAGAGGATCTGAGTTAACCCTTGCCACTGTGCCCTTTAAATGCCCAAATCACTAGGTCAAACGAGGTTCAGTATTTTCCTGGCACACAAGGCTGGCCACGAGGCAGCGGGCACTCAGCATGGAAATACCCTGGCTAGATTATAGGAGAGGGGGAAAAAACATGTCCACATTCACTGTATGGCATGTCCACATTCACTGTGGGCATTATCTGGTCTGAGGTCTATATCTGTGGGCATTATCTGATCCGTGGTCTATATATGTGGGCATTATCTGGTCTGAGGTCTATAACTGTGGACATTATAAATTATGTGCATGCTGTTAACAATAAAGACCTGGAAACACTATTTTGTTGAAATAATTTTGCTTATCAGGACAAGTAGATCGGACTACCACTTAGTCCGTTGGACAAGTAGATATTTTTAAAATTTCCACACCCCTGTTACACATACACACACACACAGACCCCAGACCGGACATAGGGCGTCTGTCCGAATGCTCCATCGGCATTCGGACAGGCACCTGGAGCTCTCCGTTCATACTTACCATCCAGAGCGACGCCGGTAAAGTTTCCGCGCGTGCGCTCGTTGGAAGGCCCCCAGCCGCGATCACCCACGTGAAACTTTACCGGCGTCGCTCAGGATGGTAAGTATGAACGGAGAGCTCCAGGTGCCTGTCTGAATGCCGATAGAGCATTCGGACAGCCGCCCTATCAGCATTCGGACAGGCCCTGCAGCTGCTCTCCGCGTACATACATACCTTCCTGAGCAACGCCAACAAGGTCTTTGCGCGTGCGCTCGTTGGAAGGCCCCCAGCCTCGATCACGTGGGAGTCCCTGGTGATCGCGGCTGGGGGCCTTCCAATGAGCGCATGTGCGGAAGCTTTACCGGCGTCACTCAGGAAGGTAAGTATGATCACGGAGAGCAGCTGCAGGGCCTGTCCGAATGCCGATAGAGCATTCAGAAAGCCGCCCCAGCCCCTCGGATGCCGGCAAGTCGGCTCAATGCTGGCTTCCGGTATCGGGTGAAATATTGGGGGCACTGCATGAGTACCATGTACTTTTGCAGTACCCGGTATCGGCACTGATACCGATACTAGTATCGTATCGGTGCAACCCCATTAAAAACATCAGTTACTCATTCAAAACAGTAAAAATCAGCACCCATGGCATAGTTGGCACTGTTTTTGTGGCAAACTTGCCATTGAGCCAGGCTGAAGACAATGGTGTTTGATAGAAGGCATCCACCTCTATATAAATCCATGTTGAATTCAGTGGCCCAATGGCAATTAACCCTTTGAAAACATCAGTTACTTATTCAAAATAGTAAAAATCAGCACCCTTGGCACAGTTGGCACTGTTTTCGTGTCGTGGCAAACTTGCCATTGGGCCAGGCTGACGACAATTGTGTTTGATAGAGAACATCCACCGCTATATAAATCCATGTTGAATTCAGTGGCCCAATGGCAATTAACCCTTTGAAAACATCAGTTACTTATTCAAAATGGTAAAAATCAGCACCCATGGCACAGTTGGCACTGTTTACGTGGCAAACTTGCCATTGGGCCAGGCTGAAGACCATTGTGTTTGATAGAGGACATTCACCTCTATATAAATCCATGTTGATTTCAGTGGCCCAATGGCAATTAACCCTTTGAAAACATCAGTTACTTATTCAAAATAGTAAAAATCAACACCCTTGGAACAGTTGGCACTGATTTTTCTGCCCAAATTGCAGTTGGGCCAGGCTAAATTTGACATTGTTTGGTAGAGGGCATCCACCTCTATATAAATCCATGTTAAAATCATTGGCACAATGGCAATTTACCATCTAAAATCAGGTTTTTATTGAAATTTTACATACTTAGAATTCAACCAAATCAGAAACCAACTTCCACGAATAAGTAACTGGCCGAATAAGAAACTAACTTCAGCCTCGTGTATGTGACTGGCAGCGGGAGATTTGAAAATATTTTGGTTTGCAAAGTAGCAAACTTTAATATAAACACAATGTAGCCTTTTTGGCTGACCTGGCAATCCTAGGGATATGTTTTCCTGAGCCGCGTTCAATACTTCAGCCGCTGCAAGTGCTAAATTAGCAACTTGCCATTGAATGCCGTTCAACCGCTCAGCGCTCAGCAGTGCTAACCTAGCACTTGCAGCGATCCGAGGAGATGGTGCGAGTAGCTGAGTGTGACCTTTAAAGATGGCCGCCGCCATGAAGCAAGTAACAATTCTGTACAGCAAGATGGCCGCCGCCACGAAGCACGCAATAATTCCGTACAGCAATGTTAATTTTGAGGTTTTTGTTCACCAAAGCACAAAATATTTATTATTTCCCCCATGCACATAGACATATATTACAGTTCAATATAGTTCAATACAGTTCAGTTTATATATTGTTTCAGAAGTAAACATAACATTTATTCATTAAAAACTATCATTTGTGGTGTGTGCATACAAAAACGGAATTGTGCTGGCTGCTTTTATTTACGGTATCATATTTTGTCCGAGTGATACGAAAAACAATCTGAATTTTTCTTTAAGAAATCGTCGGCCATTTTGGATTCAAAATTCGCATCCAAAGCGTTCAATGACACTTCTGCAGCAAACTGAATTGCTGCGCTGCAGCAATTCAGCAGCTGCTGAGGTATTGAACGGGCCTCAGGACACATCACTATTTCATTCAAAGGGGACTAAGAGAAAAGTGATGCCCTGCAGCATGTATAATTTATATGATGCAGGAAGGAAATCTAGGCAGGGCCCCTGGGATACCTCATCTGCAATTTATGAATTTTAGATGCTGCGGGGTGGCATTTTTCATGCATTTCTCAGCAGCATGAATTATATGTCCAGGAAAACATGGCTGAACTCGCAACCCAACATGTCTCACAAGATAGGCCCCGTTCACACTGTGCAATTTGAAAATCGCGACATAAAGCGATAATGTCGCGGTTTTGCGCGATTTTTCAAAGCACCACCAATGCAAATCAAGGATCATGTATCAGCGACATGCTACCGCGACATGCGACATCGCGCAGCAAAATGTGAACAGCTCCGTTGAAATTCATTGGAGAAGCTACATAGCGCAACTTCGCGGATTTCGCTGCGACGTCGCGGCAAAATCTGCGTGATAAAATCGCACAGTGTGAACTGGGCCTTACTCTGCAAACTCTTATGTGTCTCAGACCCCATGCAAAGGTCTGTGCAGACGATAAGAAGGGTTTTCTCTAGGGATAGACCAATATCATTTTTTCAGGGCCGATACCGATTATCGGCAGCTTTTCTGGCCGATGGCTGATATTTGATGTTGATATTCTGGAAATTTAAAATTGAAATAAAACAGCACAAATCTAACATTAATCCATGAACTCAATGTGTTTAACATTTAAACATTGCACCATGTCCACTTCATTTATTCAATTTAATAAGAATTTGTTTTCATTTAAGCTTTTATTATTACAAACAATAAGACTGTCTTTGGCTTTCTTAAAGATCCCTCATATGACCCTGTATGTAAGGGGTTCAGCAACCTTGGCCCTCCAGTGATTATATTACAAAGCTGGTGCTAACTTAACCAGAGCTGTTGTAAACTTGAGCCATTATAGACTAGGGAGTTGTTAAGTTTACAACAGCTCTGGTTAAGTTAGCCGTGACTTTGTAATATTGCCCCACGTTTTGGAATTACATCTGCCACGATGCTCAGCTTCTCATTAGGTTCTTGGAGCCTCATGGGAAATGCAGTTCCAAAACATCTGGAGGGCCGAGGTTGCTGATCCCTGCTGTAGGAAATAGACCCTGCATCTCCTGTATAGGGAATTCCCTGCCAGATGGGAGGGAAGCCATATTTTTGTTGTCATCACGCTCATGCGCAATACGGTCAGTGAGCAAGGGTCGTTCTGCAGAGAGGGCTTACAGCCTGATGTGGGAGAAGGCCCGTATTCGCACAGTTCTGTGGGATCTCGCGTGTCGCAGCTGCAGTGAAACAACTTGTCCAATTATTGGCAATATCGGCAAATAAAATGCAGATACCGATATCAGTAATTTTCTGAATATCGACAGCCGATAATCGGCAAGACCGATATATCGGTCTATCCAGGGCTTGACAAAGCCAGAGCCTGGTAGCCACTGGCTCCTAGAATTTTACTCCCAGCTCCTAAATTTCCGGTTTATTTTACACCAATCTAAAAGCAGTCTTTGGCATCTAAAAACATCTAGTTGGCTTCAATGTTTTCTTCCGGTCTCCTACATTTAATGTAGATATATCCAGCCCTGGTGTATGTTGTATGTATTTATAGGGTTGCACCGATACTAGTATCGGTATCTTTGCCGATACCGGGTACTGCAGGAGTACTTAGTACTCGTGCAGTTCCCCCAATACTGGAAGCCAGCATTAAGCTGGCTTGCCGGCATCCGAGGGGCTGGGGTGGCTGTCCGAATGCTCTATCGGCATTCGGACAGTCCCCTGTAGCTCATCGCGTTCATACTGACCTTCCACAAGTGCCGCCAGCAAAGTTTCCGCACGTCTGCTTGTTGGAAAGCCCCCAGCCTCGATCTCGCAAACTCCCACGTGATCGCGGCTGGGTGCTTTCCAACGAGCGCACGCGCGAAGACTTTGCCGGCGGCGCTCGTGGAAGGTCCATATGAACGCGATGAGCTGCTGGGTCCTGTGTGAATGCCGATAGAGCATTCGGACAGCGCCCCAAGTCTGGTCTGTGTGTGTGCATGTGACAAACAAACACACACAGGGTTATTCAGAGAGCGTGAAAAGCAGGAGAATGATTGGAGAATGAAAAATTCTAGGTCAAAATAGCCAAACCAGAAAAATTCTCCCTTTCATCTCACTTTCCAAATCGGCTATTTTGACCTAGAATTTTTCATTCTCCAGTTATTCTCCAGTCATTCTCCTGCTTTTCACGCTCTCTGAATAACCCTGACACTCACTCTAAAAGTATCGGTGAGTACTTTTAAAAAGTATCGGTACTCGGTCTTAAAAAAGTGTTATCGGTGCATCCCTATGTATTTATATATGAGGTGTGTTGTGTGTGTCTGTGTCTGCAGTGTGTAAATAGGGTGTCCAATGACAACAGAGCAAAGAAAATAAGTAAACAAATAAAACAATATCACAACGTCAAAATGTACAGATGTTAACAACACAAATAATATAATAAGTATATATATCTATCAGAGTGGCCAAACTGATATTAGAAGCAACACTACAATTCTAGGCTCAAAAAAGTAGCCAAAAGACCACATGCACAAAAAATACTTAACATCAAAAAGCACCAGGTAACAAAGTGATAAATAAATAGAAGCAGCTAAAATCATAATTTGGGTCCGTACAAACCAACTCCCAGATGCAGAGGCAAGGTTCCCAACGTTTCGGCGAGTATTCGCCTTTATCAAGGTACACCTTGATAAAGGCAAAACCTCACCGAAATGTTGGCTCCTAACTTTTGTAGCTGGTTCCTAGATTCAAAGCAAATTTGTCAAGCCCTGGGTCTATCCCTAGTTTTCTCTCTAACCCACTTGTGTAGAGAGATGTCCACATCCTCAGTGTACACGTGCCTAAGGGTTACACATTGAAAAGCGAACTTTTCTTCCAGGCAATTTTGTCTTGTGTTTATCAGATTTAAATTCTACTTGGACTCAGCGGATGGCAAATGTGAAATTATGAGCCCCGTCTCTATGAAATGATCATTCACACACACAGCTGTCACATTTTTGACACAATGGGGCGTGTTTGTTAAAACCCTAATGGCACTTGTCTGCAACGATTTGAGGCATCCCATAATGAGATGTCGGGCAATACACATGACTATATAAAACCCAGCACAGATCCAGATCTCTGGAGGGGCTTAGAGTCAACCTCAGGTGCATAGACTGTCTAGGCCTGGCCTCTCCACAGACGGTAATAGTGCAATAGGCAGTGATAGAATGTTGCTCTGAGTATCTTCAGTTTGTTTATTGCAGAATTTAGAAAATTTTTGGCCAATTCAAATGTGCCTTTTATTCATGTGATTATATGAGCGGGCAATTTCGACAAGTGTGATTCGTCAATAACATCGTTGCGTTCGTCGGGCTAAGGCTGGGGTCAGACTAGCGCATTTTTAACGTGCGTTTAGGTGCACTTAATCACAGCCGCAGTAGCAGCAAATGACGCGCAATGACCGCCAATATACGAAGTACGGCCGCATGAAAGTCCGGCCGCGCAATGCAAGTGGAAAAGGAACGCATTTTTCGAGAACACAACCGCTAGTACTGACGTACAGAGTGCGCTGCGTCCACTAGCGGCGTGTTTGCGTGATTAGGAGATGTCAGACATCAATGCAAGTGGAAAAGGAATGCATTTTTCGAGAACGCAGAACCGCAAGTACTGACGTACAGAGTGCGCTGTGGCGTGTATGCGTGATTAGGAGACGTCAGACGCTGCTCATGCCCGGCCAACATAACGTCCAGAGACCCAAAGTTTCCTGGTTTGGATCTGTAACAAATCACGCACGAAAATGCGCATCGTATGACCGTTTTCACGCATTCCGTGAAAAAATACGTCAATGCGTTCGGACACACTTTTTGACGGTCGCTGCAAATAATGCGTTCATTTGACTCTAGCCTAAGAGAATAGATCCAACAGAGGTCAAAATACTTAAAAACTATTTTAATGAGGTGACCCCTCTGCCCGAGGAGTGGTCTTTGCTGCGTTTGGGATTATTCATTTACACTGAACAATGGCAGATCAATTTGTTGTGAAGAACAGAACTACTGTTACTTTTCTGTAAAATAAATGAGTAAAACATTGGCTACTCTCCACAAAGCATTGTTTGCAACTAGGGATCGACCGATTATCGGTCGGGCCGATTATCGGGGCCGATATCCGGCATCCGGCCGATAATCGGTATCGGCCCTGTATATCGGCGAATCGCCGATATACAGGGCCAATCTGTGTATGCTCCAGCTCCCCCCCCTAAATCAGTACTTGCCCCGCCGCCGGCTCTGTGGACTCCGCTGTCCGGCCTCCTGCGCGAGCTCCGATGCGCGGAGCTGAGGGAGTGCTGAGGGGCGTGCTCTGCCTGTGAGCTCTCCCTCTGCGGTCTCACTCGGCACGCTCCTGTGAAAATCAGTGAGCGCTCCCGTCCTGCTTCTCCGGTCCTGCGCGGCTCTGCTCTTTTCTGATGTGAGTCTGAGGTCTGTCTGGGGCACGATGAGGGGGAGAGGGAGCGAGGATGCCGGTCTGTCCCGATGAGGGCGAGTGGGAGCTAGGGAGCGGGTCTGTCCCGATGAGGGGGAGGGGTGGTCTGGCTGTAGTAGTGCTGCGTAAGTGCGTAGCTCTGTGATACGCACACACACAGGTACACAGAGCCCCCAGTGTACACTGCCAGGTGCCAGCCATAGATGAAAAAAAAAACGCCCCCCAGTGTACACTGCCAGGTGCCAGCCATAGATGGGGAAAAAAAACGCCCCCCAGTGTACACTGCCAGGTGCCAGCCATAGGTGTATAAAATCAGCCCCAAGTGTACACTGCCAGCCATAAGGTGTACAGAATCAGCCCCCAGTATACGTTACTGAGTGTATTAGTGCTGCGGAGCTCTGTGATCCTCCTACAGGCTCCACGTGGCTGAGTATTTCTGCTATGGAGCTCTGTGATCCTCCTACAGGCTCCACGTGGCTGAGTATTTCTGCTATGGAGCTCTGTGATCCTCCTACAGGCTCCACATGGCTGAGTATTTCTGCTATGGAGCTCTGTGATCCTCCTACAGGCTCCATGTGGCTGAGTATTTCTGCTATGGAGCTCTGTGATCCTCCTACAGGCTCCACATGGCTGAGTATTTCTGCTATGGAGCTCTGTGATCCTCCTACAGGCTCCACGTGGCTGAGTATTTCTGCTATGGAGCTCTGTGATCCTCCTACAGGCTCCACATGGCTGAGTATTTCTGCTATTTTTCATAACTTTTAGTGTACAGGATATCGGCCCAGATATCGGTTATCGGCCCTGGAAGGGGGCCGATAATCGGTATCGGCCTCAAAAAAGTGATATCGGTCGATCCCTATTTGCAACATTGAGTGTACTTCGAACCTTTCCATTGAACAACGATAAAACAAGGGTGGAATAAAACACTAGAAGACTTTGAAACACTTGTGAAAACTATGCAGACATCTACATTCAAAACCCCAGAGGAAAGAACAGTAAAAAGTACCTGAAACTATGATGGAAATGCCCTAAAACGTGACTTTGCTGTAGCTTACCGAATTAAAACCACTGCTCTTTCATTTAATCTTGGTTGTTGTGCCACTCATAGGTGTGTTACTTGTGTTCTTGTATTGTCTCTTCAAACTTGGAATCAAGAATTTAATTTTAAGTCAACCCACGAATCGATCAGGGTGAACTAACTTTCTATCATGTCAAATGCTCTTGGCATATTGTGGAAAGCAAGAGGATTAAGAGGTTTAGTCCCCATGTTTTGGTTGTGATTGGGTTTTGTTTATTGCTGCAACTAACGATTATTCTCATAATCGATTAGTTGGCGGATTTATTATTTCGATTAGTCAATTCATCAGAAGAAAAAAAAATTGTTTACTTAAAGGGACACTCTAATAAAAAATCACCCCCCGTTTTTTAACCTTAATCTATCCCTACTCCCTTAATAAATCGTTCGTTTTTTTTTTTTTGTAACTGCAATACTTACCCTAAAATCCTCTTGTTTCCAGCGGCGTCTTTTTTTTTTTTTCTTTCATACTCACCTCCCTCCTCTAACGCTCCCGTCCTTCTTGAGTCTTCTTGCCTTCTGGTTTACGTGAGAAGCGCGCATGCGCGCCTCTCACGTAAGCCAGCCAATCGGCAGGCTTCCTCCCGGCTCCCTCTGAGGATTAGTGTTGCGCGCAAGAGGATGCGCGCAACACTAACCCTCAGAGGGAGCCGCCAGCTTCTGCGGTGAGTTGAAAAGCTGCGGTGAGCTGAAAGCGCGATGACGTCTCCTACTCGGCAGAAGCGGGAAATATGATTCCCGCTCTGCTGACTGACAGCTGGGAGGGCGGAGTAAAGTTTTCTGCCTCTCTCAGCTGTTTTCAGCATTTACAGCTGAACCGCTGAGCGGAGGGAGGGGGGACAGAGGGCGGCATACTCTGGGCATCATGACCACCTAAAAAAGCTTAGGTGGTCATGTTGCCTAGAGTGTCCCTTTTTAAGAGGAATTTTATGTAAAAAAATAATAAGCAATTTGTGTAGTGTACGTACATACGCAAATTGCGTATCTTGCGTACTTTTCACACAAGGTATGCGAGTGCTTGGTCAGAGGGATGGGTTGATGCTGCGTGCGCTGCTTAAGCTCATGTTTGCAAATGAACTCTGCTACAAGCACTTGGTCATAGATGATGATGTCAGTATGAAATTGGGGTTAATAAGCTAAAGTGGTGAGGGTGCGTAGAGCGTCCCTTTTAAATAATTTCGTGAACAAACTTGAGTGGGAGGAGGGACTGGAGGTGGGAGTGACTTGACCTGAGTGTGAGAGCGAGTGGGTATGGACAAAAGACCAGATCTGAGTATGGGAGTGAGTTTGGGGAAAGGGACCAGACCAAAGGGAGGGAAAAGCAGTTCCCAAACAAAGAGGGTTTGGCACGGAGGGTGGAATGGTGTCACAGGACTCCAGCTTCAACCAAGGATAAAACACAGGCATACAGCTCCTTCACCCAGTGGCAGTATCCTATGGTTTGTGTTCTAGTTCTGCTACTGTTGTAAACGGAATAAAAACAAACTGGTTATGTCTGACATAACCCTAGACCTAAATCATACCTAGTAAAGCAGCGGCGCTTCTTCTCCAATCAGCTCCGAAGCTGAGGTTATTTACGTTGAACTCAGTCCGATTCTAATCACTGATTAATCGATAATGGAAATAGTTAACTATTTTAATCGATTAGTTGTTTCAGCCCTAGTTTTGTTTGCGTTGTCGATTGTTAAGTTTTACTATTCTCTTCTGGACCTTGGCTTACTCTATGCTAATGTTTTCTGCTCATCTCCCGCAGGCGCAGATGCATCTGATTCTGTCAGTTTGGTCGCATCACGTTCACGAAGGGAGAAGAGAGAAAAAACAGGCCGCAAAGATGCGCTGGAACGATTGAAAAAAGCAAAGGCTGGAGAAAAAATCAAATATGAGGTAAATTTTAAAAAGTTGCGTTTTATTATGTTATATTTTATGTGACTTTTGTCATATTTTCATGAACAGTCAACAAATTTTCAAGTGTGTCCAGGAGATGAGGTTAGAACTGATAACATGAATTTTTATTCTTGTCCCTTATTAATGTCCCGTCTCTATTGCTTGTGATACGACTTTGCGTGTGTCCTGCAATCTTCTAAATCTGTTACACTACCACAGCATCAAACCTCACTCATCCCTCTGTGCGTGTATCCTGCAATCTTTATAAATATGTTACGCTACCACAGCAACAAACCTCACTCATCCCTCTGTGCGTGTATCCTGCAATCTTTATAAATCTGTTACACTACCACAGCATCAAACCTCACTCATCCCTCTGTGCGTGTATCCTGCAATCTTTATAAATCTGTTACACTACCACAGCATCAAACCTCACTCATCCCTCTGTGCGTGTATCCTGCAATCTTTATAAATATGTTACGCTACCACAGCAACAAACCTCACTCATCCCTCTGTGCGTGCTAATGGAATTATGGGCAGGGGACTTACACATTGACCCCATTAGATGTTCAAATGTGTTATTTCAACGTAATCAAAATATTCCCCGAGTTGAAACTATCAGATTTACTTTCTTTTATTAGGTGGAAGAAATGTCAAGTATTTATGAAGAAGTGGATGAAGAAGCTTATTCAAAGATTGTCCGTGAACGGCAAGATGATGACTGGATAATAGATGATGGTGTGTCCTGTTGACTCATTATAGCTTTATTTTTGTGTATGAATTCTGATATTTTTTTTTTTTTTAATTATTCCTTTCTGTCCCCTTTGTAATCCCAATTGGCATATCAATTTTTCCACTAACTTGAAAAACAGTATTTTAATGGACAAGGGACACGTTACCCTATATGGGAACCCCTTTAATAGCCATTCACTTTTAGGATTATACTGGCGATTCTTTCATTATAAAGCCAGAAGAAGAGTGCACTGTTGCTGAACTAATATTGTCATACCTCCATGATCCAATCAGAAGATGGAAAGCAAACGATTTGTTAGTTAATGTGGACCTTTACCACTATGCAAATGTCACCCTTGATAGTTTGAGTTGGTCCTGAATCGGGCATGGCTCAATGCAGAAGCTGAGAAGGTTAAGTGTTTGGAAGCAAATTTTTATGAAATAAAACTCTTTACATCTGTTTTGTATTACGCATTAAAAGCAGTTGGTCACTGGATAATATATATTGAGTGTTCTTTTAAATATTCAGGAAGCTTTAGATCTCTTATTGTGTATTCTGGAAAAGCTGCCTTCAAGTGATTATCTGATTAAAGTGCACCTACTGTGCTACAATGGCCAAGCCATGTTCAACGTCATGTGTATAAAGGACCATAGGTACAATATTGTAGCAGTGTTTCCAGTTACCAAACTATATAGCGAATGCACCAAATTTATATTGTTAGAATGTTTGGCTGCCCTCTTCCCCCCCCCCCCTTTTTTTAATGGTAGTATCTGAATAACAACAAGGTAGAATTGGATATTTAGCATGACATGTAACCTTTATAATTAAATACTTCCACTCCTGTCATTCAAAGTGTAGTTAGCATGTTATTTTGCCTGTGTTTTGAACAACTGAAAAAATATTTAATGTGTCACCAATAGAAGACCATAACTGAAACCTGTCACTTGTGTTTTACAATTCTTGTATATGTTGCCCATTGAATTGAATGCATGTTGACAGGCAACAAAGTTTCATTTAAATCAAATAGTATATGTTGGGAACGTTACTAATTTTGAATATTACTTTTCAATCCTGTTTAGATGGGACTGGGTATGTGGAAGATGGTAGAGAGATTTTTGATGATGACCTTGAAGATGATGCTGTTTTTACGAAAGGTAAGTTATTCAAAATATTCACAGAAGTCCGGGCTTGACCTATACAAATACAGCTGGTTGTATCCCTTAGAAATGTTTTGGATTTCAGATTTGGGAATATTTGCTCATACTGAGATATTTTGGGCATGGGGCCCACCGTCTAAACATTAAATTAATGTATGTTTCATATATACCTTGTATAAATTTGCCTTCAGTCTATTTGTATAGCATTAATATTTTTGTCCCAGTCACATGACCTTGGATGTGGATATTTTCACCTTTGGTGCTCCAAAAATTTGTATCATTTAGCATAAGGGATTCTCATTCTTTATATAGTGTTTCTGCATTTAGACCAATCAAAGATCATTCCCATTAACCCCTTAAGGACTGGAGTAATTTTACAAGTTCGGCGCTGTTTCGGAAGTAGAAGTTTGCTGAGCTCATTTTGACCATTTTTAAGTCACGTATTATTATACCACCCAGACAAATTATATATTGTTCTTTCCGGCAGACTCGGCAGATTTAATAATATATCATTATTATATGTCATGCCCTGCCAAAATGCTATAACAAAAAATGTAAACAAAATTGAATTTTCAATAAAATTTCAATCTTCCACAGTGTGTAAAGTGTTTTTTTAAATTTTATTATCCGAGGCTCTGCGGTCATATTCTATGGGGTAGATTTGTTAAATAAAATTAGAACGGGAAACCCATTTTTTTTTTTGGGGAGAAATTGCGTGATTTTAGCTAACCCCCCCCCCCCAAAAAAAATCATTAGTGAAGCATCATTGTTCACATTATAGTTGAAATGTGAACAATAGTGCTGCATTAAAAAAAAAAAAAAAAAACACGTATTTATTTTTTTATTATTTAATTTTTTTTATTTTTTTTTTAACTTTTATTTTACTTATAACATGGTCATGTTTGATATCATTGGAAAGGCCATGCTCTGGCCTTTCCAGCAATATCATACATGACCCCCTAGCTGCCACCGATCAGGAGATAGGGGGGTTCTTTGAACCCCTTTATCTCCTCAAAGGGATTTCCATAGGAGGGGTTCCCCGGTTAACTGACATCATCGCGCATGGCGCGATGAGTCAGTTGACCGGGGGGGGGGGACCCAGAGGTGGGGGCTGCCATCCAAGATGGCGGCCCCCACCGGAAATAGGCCGCGATCGGGCACAAATTAGTGCCCGGTCGCGACCTGGCAACTAAGGGGTTAACCCCTCATACATCGCTGGAAAGGTCAGGCTGTGACCCTTCCAGCGATGCTGGCCACAGCTGCCTGGTCCCCGGCGATCGGGAGATAGAGGGATCCAAAGGATCCCCCCCTCCCCTTCAGGGGCTTCCCCTGCTCCGGCGGGGGACGACGACGACGCCTGAAACTGACGTCACGGCGCGATGACGTCACTGCGCCGGAGGAGGGATTCACACTGATCTGACTCCGCGGGAGTCAGAGCAGCGTGGGAGCGACCGGAGGAGGTGAGTATTAACGGAGGGGGGGGCTGTAAACGCCGAGGACGTACATTTACGTCCTGCGGCGTCAAAGCCCGCCTAATGCAGGGTGTAAATGTACGTCCTGCGGCGTTAAGGGGTTAAAGCTGAATGACCTCCAAATGATTGCTCTACAGCAGTGTTTCCCAAACCTGTCCTCAAGACCCTCCGCCTTGCCAGGTTTGCAGGATATCTGAAGCACAGCACAGGTGATATGATTTGCTGCTCAGTGATTGCAGGATTCAGTCTGTATTTCCCCCCAAGGTGATCTGCAAAATCTAGCCTGGTTGAGGGTCCTTAGGACAGGTTTGGGAAACACTGCTCTACAGAAAGCATATTCTGAATCTAACCACCCATGTCTTTGTTTTCTTTGTAGTATGATTTTAAACACTTTGTAAAAGAATGGCTTTTTGTTGTTTTCACAGTTATGTAATACTAGCTGGATACCTGTGCTTTGCCACGAAACGTCGCCCTTTAATCCCACCAGCATCCCTTTTTTTTTTTTTCGCTTTCAATTTGCCCGGGGTAATTACTTGCAAAAAACAAACAAAAAAAGACCAAAGGACCAAGCCTTGGTCAACAATCGCCTATCTCAAAAGTGTTGCCTATAGATAACAACCCCTGGAGATAACAACCCCTGGGCAGAACTGAACCTGTGAGTGTAAACAGAACAAGAAAGATTGAAGTACCAGCGAACTGACCTGAAAGGACAGCCACTGTAAACCAGGGAGTGGCAAACAACAATGGCAAATAGCCTTTAATCGAAAACACCAAAAGACACTCACGGGTGCCAATTTTAAAAACAACAAATACACAAAATAGAGTAGTGAGGGAAATTGAAGATGTATAACGGAACAGACCGGTGGAATGTACTGCAAGGATGTAGTTAGGGCACCAAATCAATAGGTGTATATAACAAACAATGGGATAAGACAAATCAAGCCTAGCTGTTGAATACCCAACAATTCAATATACATCCAAAAAGCAGAATCAAAAGCCTGTAGACAGAGTAAAGCCACATTGGCCACAAGCTGCTGTCCCTAAAACTTAAACAGATTCTGTTCTAACCCTCACTGTTGCTAACAAAAAAGACAGCGTTAAAACCAAAACATTTAGATGCTCAGCTCAACATATGTTTCGCCGGGAACAACCGGCTTCATCTGGAGCAAAGATTGAATAGCTATCAGGTCAGTTCGCTGGTACTTCAATCTTTCTTGTTCTAATTACTTGCAAAGCATAGATTTTCAATTTGTCCCTCAGATGATTTGCTCAGGACCTTCCTGTAAACAGCATTCCTGATTTTACTCTCTGGTTGGAGGATGACCAGGCTGTCAGGTGAACTGACTCTGGAGCACACCACATACAACTGGCCAAGGGAGAAACAATCACTAGTCAGATGCACACCAGCCACTTTCAAAGTCTGTCCCTGTGTCTTAACAGGAAATTGTAGACGTTTGAACTTGAAGTGGTAGTCTGATGGGAGCAGAGAAATTCTGGGTATGAAAACTGTTACTCCCTGATTTACATCTGTGAAAATCGTGGCTTTGATTACGTGTTTGTACAGAGTCGTCACCTGAAGTCTGGTGCCATTGCACAGTTTCAGAGGGGTTTGATTGCGTAACCGCATGATTGGAGCGCCAACCTTTAATATTGTATGATGTGATTTTTTTATATTTTTTTTTCTTTCTTCAGGCAAAGGGACCACTGGAGCTCCAAAAGATAAAGCCAGTGCTAAAAAATCCTCTGTAGTTAAACCAAACAGTATCAAGTCCATGTTTATTGCCAGTGCTGGGAAAAAGGCTATTGATGTAAGTAGAAGTTGATTCTTAATAACGAGTCCTTGAGCGAAGTGACCAGGGTAGGACATACTTGCTAATAAGGGAGGAGGTGAAGGCATGGTTTTGGAGAGCCTTGTACAGGAGGACAGGTTTTTTGCGTAATGAGTGTCCCATCTGGAATTTTTGGTGATTGTATACAATATTGTATAGTAAGGGCGGGTCAAAACACTGGGGACTATATATTACAAAGTGGGTGCTAACCTAGTCAGAGCTGGTGTAAACTTAACAACTCCACAGGCTAGACTGGTTCTGGTTAAGTTATCACCAGCTTTGTAATATAGCCATTGATGTCTGCGAAAAACTTTAAGTGGTCTTGGTAGCTAAAGTGTCACTTAGTCTAAAATAAAGGGTCAATAATCTTTTCCATGTCCTGGCTGTCAAAGGCTGCTGGGGCATATCTTCAAATCTGAGGTCTCACTTTTGTATCGGGGTTATTCTCAAAGCACCAAAATTTCAGCACTTTGCACTTGGGTGCGCTTCGACTCAGTTTCGCCGACCCTTCGGTGAATTCACCTAGTGCACCAAAGATTGAGTTGCCGAACACCTCCAAACTGCAGGGAAAAAAATAGGTGATTAAGCCAATAAAAATGTCTTAAAATGTGTCTGAATGGGATAGACGCAGGACGGTAATTATTGATGGATCTTTGGTATAGGGGTGTGATGGGATGGGAATTGGTGCCTTCTCAGATTGCCTCTTGTGGGTACCAGTTTTCGTTCTGTGACTGCAGTAGTCTTCTTTCTGCTATTCTTTTTAGGCCTGGGCGGGTCTGCCTATGCTTATCCTTTATTCCTGCTTCCTTTCTCTCTAATTATAAAACTGGTTGCGATGTTGGGTATGGTATGCAAATTTTCATGAACATGACAATGTTTACATGGCGCTGCAACGCCATTTGTTTTGGGCTTGAACTGCTTCTACCCTCTCGCCTCCAATAAATTATGTTTTTTAAAAAAATGTGAATAACAAAAATGTATTTTTTATGGTGTACTGCACCCGTATTTCGCTGTCAATTCGCCTGTATTTGGCAAATACACGAACTGCCACGAAATTCATCATTCTGTGCAATTTTGTTGCAAGTTCACCGCTTTGTGAAAAACTCCTATTGTATTATTTTCATACTGGTGATTTCGATTACTTTTATATAGCACTCTTACGAAGCCAGAGGTTTATTATTTTCATGTTACTGAGTGTAGTGTAAAGTTGTCGTTTGTTGTTTGTTTTTCCTCTCAACTTGAATGTTCTTTTTTGAAAAACAGAAAGCTGTGGATCTTTCTAAAGATGAATTGCTGGGTGACTTACTGCAAGATTTAAAATCACAGGTATGTTAAAATGCGGAGTTCTGACCTTTATCTCTAATACATAGTTATCTACGTATATGTGTAGTTTGTGCATATTTTCAATTGTAAAATCCTACATTGTTGTCTATTTGCAATTGTTTTGCTTTCAAGTTTGTCTTTGTTCTGGATGAGCTTTAAGAGCACTGTTATGAATTTTGTCTCTTTTTAGAGTTCTCAGATAACACCACCACCTATCGTAACACTAAAGAAGAAGAGACCTGCAGGGGCACCTCTCAATCCTTTCTCCGTATCAAGTGCATCTCCTAAGGTAATGTTTAAGAGAAGCATTCATAGGGTTGGCAACTATGGACAGACTCTTGGTTAGAGTCTGTCACTTTTTAAATATTATCCCTTTCCCACTGCAACAAATTAGTATTTAAAGGTGCCCATGTGAAACTGAATTATTCAGAAGGAGTTACAAAGTTGGACATTTTGATAATCGTAGGCAAAATAAAGATACTGACATTTTAACATTACTGTGAAAGCAGAGCGATCTCTGGTTTCACAGTATTTGGCAAGATATGATGCTCCTCTGTGGAGACTAAACACATTGTTCATGGCAGGGATTAATGGGATTAGCAATTCAGCCTACAATGCAGTAATTCCATTCATCCTATTCAATGAATGGTATTGCAGGGTGGGTTGAAGCGTCAACAAAGTGCCTATGGGAAATATTCTAACTGAACTGTAGTGCAATTTAGTGGACTTGTGTGTTCTGACTGTTATCAGGGTTGTGGTCCCTGAAGAGTGCAAATTAGGCTTTTGTACAGGTCAGCCTGCATGTCCTTTTTCTTATGTTTGATTGGGAGTGCTATAAATTTTTCCTCCTGATGTGTAACCATATCAGTGCTTTTTATTCCAAAATGCAAATGTTCTTAAACATTGCCCTTTTAAGGCTGGGGTCAGACCAGCGTCTTTGGGGAGCAGAAGGAATGTCCATGAGAGTGGACGTTCCTTTGCACTCGATGTCCGTCTGGCCACCTCGCTGAGTTTAGTGCACTCAGCGCTGCAAGGCTCGATCATCCTATGGAGAATCACTCTTTGCAGCTCCGTCAACATGCGTCTAGCATTTTGACGGGGAGGCTTTGTGCATGGACACGTGTAGTGTGCGCAAATCATGTGTGCGCTACAGCGTGTGACCTGCCCCGTCGCAATGCGGCGACGGATGCCGGCAGGCACGTTAATAAGGGCGCACCTAGTGTGCTCGTCTGACACCAGCCTTAGTTGAATATTTTTGTTACCCTTATAAGAGACAGGAGGGTGTTCCATAACGCAATTTGCAGTTTGACCCTCTTGTCTATTCTATATTTGAGTGTATGTAAACTATGCACACCACCTGTACTCATACTTCTTATTAGACAATTATTCTGTCATGTCTTTTGGAAACTTTGAAGTATTCAAGAAATTCTAGCTAATAAATAATATTTTTTTCTTCAGAATGTTTTAAACAGAATATGGGTATTCAATTCCTTTTTTATATGTGCTTATTCAGAAAACAATCTGTTTATATTGTTATTAGAAGCTTTTTGTATTCCATGGGAGAGACATTTCTGTAATCTGACTTTTAAATGTCTAAAAGGTGTCCCCTGCAAATACTCGAAAGCCACCAGCTGTCGCCAAATTTGAGAGTTCGACAAAAGTTTCCATCCATTCTAAACCTGCACCGATTAAACCCCAACCTCCTGCAGAGGGTAGCAAAAGTACGCCTAGACGTGATGCACCGGTGAAAGTGGAAGAGACCTCAGTGGGTATGTATGTATGTATGTATGTATGTGAATATCTGAAGCGATAACTTTAAAATCCAATGTGGCGTTACTTTTGTGTCTGTAAAAACATTAAAAAAAATATGCATATAATAGCAATATATTTATTTAGTCTTCGTGCTGTTAATTTTTTAATTTTTATTTTTAACAGCACACGCAAAGACTAAATAAAAAAAATAAATTAATATGCGTATTTTTATTGTTTTTACAGACACAAAAGTAATAAATATAAAAATACATAGGGATTCCGGAAGACCCTCAACATACAGAAGAGGTGCTATAACAATGGATCCTTCTCCTAATGCAGAGCTCGACAAACCCGGGCGCCAGGGTCGCCATGGCGACTAAAAATGCTGTCCTGGCACTGGGTTTGGATGCACAGACTTGCGGGGCTAGCAGAGGACACGTAGAGATCGGCGCCAGCAGCGTGCAAACTGATTTCCATTACATGCCGGGGCGATCGGCGCGTCTGTCTGGGGGAGTGAATCAGACCCCAGGGACAGGCTGTTTATGAAGGAGCTATTGGCCCGCCCCCTCCCTCCCTCGGCTGCTGAGTGATCTGAGCATTCCAGCAAATGGGCAACTCTGGCCGATGAATAGCGCGTGTCTGGCTGCAGCTTAAAGTGCCTGTGACTGAGACCGAGTATAACACAGCCCAGCCATCTGAAAAACCGTGTCAGTGTTGAAAATTAACCCCCAGATAAGCAGGGAATGCAGGGGAGGAGCAGCTACAGAGAAAGGGGAAGAGGGCACAATGTCACACACAACCCATACACAGCTTTTAACATGCAGGGCACAGTCTTCATTGGTGTGAGAGCAGGCAGGCATGATCTCCTATTTACTGTAGAGCCACGAGTTCAGGGACCGCAGGATGAGGTGTCCTCAAATGGATCAATTGCCTGCATGGCTACCTGATTCAGCGTCTCCTTGAGTGTCCCTCCAGCCCCAGCACTCTGTACATTCCTGATGGAGCAAACAGCCAGCCTGGAGGTGTCAGACAGCAAATGATTTTAGTGACACCTCAGCCAGTGCTGGACTATCTGCTTTAAGTGGACAGGGCACATCATGGAACTGAGGTCAGTGCCCTGCAACCCCCTCTCTGCATTCCCACCAATCCTGCCTCTCTGCATCCAGGTGAAATGAGAACAAAAACACCAAAAAAATGTTTTTTACGTAACTTCAAACGGGCTCTGGATTAACCATCACAAATTCCTTAAACCCCTCTCGTATTCTACAAGCATATCCCATCATCCATCCCTGTGATGGAACTGTTCTCTTCCGTCTGTCCTGACTCTCCAGACACCCCTTCGTTGCGGTCAGCCCGGCTACTGGGAGCACTGTCCTCAGCGCCTCGAGCAGCTTGACCCGCCTGCTTCTGTTCCTCTGCCCTGGAGCCGTTAGGAATCTCCAGAAGGCCGCTCGGTACCTTCTGAGGGTGATAGTGTTTAGTGTAGCGTCGCTGAAATAAAGACACCAGGCGCGGCTGTATGCTTTAAAACAGGATTCTCTCTCTCTGAGCTCTGAGAGTTCTCTAACTTTTTAATGAACAAAACGCCACCATTTATGCTGAAGTCCAACAGTCATAATTTGCATAAAATGACGCACCTCGTCCTACCCATACTAATTACATTATGTCAGTTATTTAAAACATTCTTTACATTCTTTAGCCTTCAGCTCACACAACATTTGTATATCCATTGTTCTAACACATCAGATTAAACACACACTATCAGAGATCCCTATAATTAAACATGCAGCTAGATAATGGGAAAAACCCTGGTGCATAAATTACACAGCAGTAAAGATTGTTTACTGTATACACAAAAACGCATTTACCTACAGGAATATAAGTGTTTTTAAAACCAAAGCTATGCCATTTTACACTAAACTAAATTAAACTAAAACCAAACGATGTAAAATATATCTAAAATCACACGATATAAATGAACATAAAGTCTCTTGGGGTTTGAAGCATGGAGCGTTACATCAGCTCCATGACATATGTCCCCCCTTCCAGAACGGCAGGGCAAGCTTAGATCCCAAACGGATCACTTGCCACTGACGAGACCTCTCACCTTGCCCCTCTTCTGTGCCATCTTCAAAGTTCCATGGTTGCGGGCACATAAGCAAAGTCAGCGGGGTCTGACGGTCGCTGGAAGGCTGTGGGTCCATAGTCCCGGGGCAAGAGGCAGGCCACCCCTCTTGTCCAGTCCACAGGCATAAAATCTTTATTAGGGGGCACCCTGAAATTACCCCCCATATCTTGCTCTGTCCAGGGCACCTCTGCGGACCCAGGACCCGAATACAGTCAGCAGTCACAGTTCACAGTCTCTCCTTCTGCTGATGCCTCCCTCCTGAACATTTAAAAAGGGCCCAGCCCACGGCAATCCCCAAAATCCCAAAAGGGCGCAATTCTTCCTGGGGCCAGGAACTTGATTGCCTCTCAGAATGGTCACTCACCGGTCTCCTGGGAAGGGGGGAAGTGATCTCCTCTCTTTCTGCACCTTGGTTGGTAGGGGTGGCATTATGAGGGGTCTCCGTTTTCCTCGGGGAACAGTCGCACGTGGATGCCAAAACAGCCTCCAGCAACACCGGGTACAAACGCTCTTCGGTGCAAAATATATCAGGGGCAATGACTCGACCCCCTGTTGTGCTGCTCTCCTCCATGGTGGGCACATGGGTGCTGGCAGCTTGTGCCAGGGACAACTCATCTTGGAGCTGTTGGCACTGTGCTCGTGTCCCTTCAAGCTCAGCCTGCAGGTGGCTAACAGTGCCGTGGTGCTCCTGCTCCAATACACCTAGTTGGTGTGTCAGACGGCTCACCTCCATCTCGCTTGCCTTAGTTTGAGCGAGGCTCTCCTTCTGAGCTGCGTCTGCTTCTAGTAGCTGGTGTTGGCACAGCTGGAGTTGGTTCTGGAGCAGCATTATTTCCTCTTGCTGCTCATAGACCCGTGCCTGAAAAGTATCCCGGGAGAGCTGTGTCTGCTCCAACTCCTCCTCACAGCGCTCCAGACGAGTTTTAAATGTGGTAATTTCTTTCTGTAGAGCCGCTCTGGTTCGCCGTTCGTCCTCCAGCTGCTCAATCACTACACGGGAGCTGCGCTCCAGCTCCGCTATCTGCGCCTGAGCACCACGGAGCTCCGTGTGTAGGTCGATGTTACAGTCCTCACAGACCTGCAGCTGGGATGACAACTTTCGTATACTGACCGACTGTTCTCGTACTTCCATGCAGTGGAAATCTCTCTCCTCCATGACAGTTCACAGTTTATCCTGTAGCCGGTGCAATTGCAGGCCAGTCTCTTTCTCGCTCTGAGTTGCAAAGTCTAGTTGCCCTTTCAAGGTCTCTACCTCCCTTCGAAGCGGGTCACAACATTTGCATTCGCTCTCCAGCACCACCTCCATTTCTTTCACCCGTCCACCCCTCCGCTTCTTTTTAGCCTTACTTGAGGGTGGGTTGACAGTCACGGTTGGTGCGGAGGCATATTTTGTTTGGGTCTTGGCGTTGCCAGAAGCCGATGCTTCAAAAATCCCTGGTCTCTGCCAATCCAAGTCTGTAGACACCCTCTGGGTGTGTGGTGTAGTTGCCAGCCAGTTCTCCTCCTGGCCACGAATGTCCCCTGGTTCCATCCAGCCTGGGACCTTGTATTTACTGTATTCCACATGCAGAGGGTTAAAATCTTCCTGGTCCTGCACAGCTTCTCCTTTCTGCAATAAACAGACCTCATTCCAAACGCTCTGGAACAGGTCCATGCTAGGGTTTGGACCATATTGCTTGAGGCGTCTTTTTACCTCCTTGAGCGTTTCCATCTCGCTCCTGGTTACACCAAACTTGTGCCTTTGTCCCTTTCTTCAATATTCGTTCCTTCCATGGCTATCCAGCAGGTCCTTCAGGGTGTTCTGCTTGCAGGCTGTATAGTTTGTCATCTCGGGGTGTATTGGTGTTGGAGAGCCTATATCCACACCGCTTGACACCAATGTGATGGAACCGTTCTCTTCCGTCTGTCCTGACTCTCCAGACACCCCTTCGTTGCGGTCAGCCCGGCTACTGGGATCACTGTCTTCAGCGCCTCGAGCAGCTTGACCCGCCTGCTTCTTTTTTTTTTTATAATTCTTTATTTTGGAAAAGTTTTAAACACAGAAAACAGGTAAACAGCCACCCGTGACATCGCCTCGCAGGGCAAGGAGGGCAGGCCAAATAAAGCTTGACCTAGCTCAACTTTCAGAATCAAGGTATAAGCAACTAAACATAACAGTCAAGTTCGGATAACATGTAGCAGATAAGCCCTTATGCCCAGCGCTTGGCATGCCACGCAGCCGGCCAAGACAGGACAAACCTTAAACCACGCAAGACAAAAGAGGGTAAAGAAAAGGACAGGGAAAAATAGAAAGGGGGAACCTCACGCATCTAACCCACCACCGGTATTAATCGGTTTTTAATTGGTTTCTTCCCATCGACTCCAGGTTTTGTAAAACGAGAGAAGCGAGTTGTGGATTACCGCCGACAGTTTATCCATGTGGTGTGCCTCGGCTATATAAGCCCGGGCCACCTCAACGGAAGGCACATCCCCATCTCGCCAGTGCTTAGCGAGAGCTCTCCTAGCACCCAACACCATCCTGTGAAAGAGTTTGCAATCCGGCCCCTGAAGGGATGCCGGAGACCTATGGAGCAGGAAGGCCCAAGGATAAAGTGGGAAAGGCTGTTGAAACACCTCCTCTAATAAGTCACCAATCTGGTCCCAGAAAGAACGCTCCTTCGGGCAAAGCCACCACATGTGAAACAAGGTACCCCGAGCCCCACAGCCCCTCCAACAAACATCAGGGGTACCCGGCTGCAGATGCGACAGCAAGACCGGGGTAGTATACCATCGGTACATCGTTTTATATGCTTGTTCTTTCAGCGTAACACATATAGACACTTTTGCAACATTTTCCCACATATCTTGCCATTCCTCCCCCTCCAACCTCTCCCCGATATCCGCCTCCCAGCGGGCAATGAATCCTGGGGTCAACCAGGAGACATCCTCGCATGAAAAGTGGTTATATAAAGTGGAAATCAGAGCTTTCGGAGCCCTTCCGGAATCACACATGGATTCAAAAGACGTTAGTTTCTGTCTTGCTGCCTGTGAAATGTTATGTTGCGATAGAAAGTCCCGGATCTGTAAAAATCTGAAATGGTCAAAGGTCCGAAGGTCACCCTTCGATTGTAGGTCCGTGAAAGAGAGCCAGACATCTCCTGAAGATCTGAAATGCTTAACCCTCTGCAGGTCGATATTTTTAAAAGCTGCAAAAGCGGAGGGGGACAATCCCGGAGTAAAAGCTCTATTGCGTAGATATGGCATTAGAGGTGAGTAACAAGAGCAGAGGTGGAATTTGTCCCGGACGGAGTCCCATACCCTCAATGAGGTCAGAGTCGCTGTACAAGTGGACCGCGATAACGGGCGGAACTCCTTGGGTAGCCAAAAATGAAATTGCGGGAGGTCTGGTGCAAATAGGTCGGATTCCAAATCGGCCCAACGTTGGGAGTGTTGGGGCAGATGAAACCTCACAAACTGAGCAACCTGAGTCGCTTGAAAATATTTATACAAGTGTGGAAGGCCCAAACCCCCTCGTTCTTTAGGACGGTATAGGACATATTTAGAAACCCTTTTCCTGCCCCCCGCCCACACAAAACCTTCAATTTGGGACTGCAGCTGTCGAAGAGATCGGGGGCACACCCAGATTGTCAGGGCTTGAAATAGATATAGTAATCTAGGGAGCAGGTTCATCTTTATACAATTGATCCTGCCAATCCAGGAGACCCCCTCTCTCCCCCACCTCTCCAGGTGCTCCCCCAGAAGCTTAAACATTGCCTCATAGTTTAAGGAGTGCAATCCATTCACATCAGGTGTAAACCACACTCCCAGGTATTTCAAAGAGGAGCGAGTAAGACGGAATCCCGAAGACCGCTCAATCTCCTGACAGATCGAGTCCGAGAGAGAAAAAGGCATAGCTACTGACTTTTCTAGGTTAACCTTATAACCCGAGACTGCTGAAAAGTCGCGCAGGAGGGAGAGCAGTTGAGGAATGGAGGCGGAGGGATGGCTGAGAGTAAGCAAGACATCATCGGCGTACGCCGATACCTTATATTCCTCTTTTCCTACTGTCACTCCTGTAATGTGGGGGGAGTGACGAATGGCCGATAAAAGGGGTTCGAGAGATAGGGCAAAAAGGAGGGGGAGACAAAGGGCATCCCTGTCGTGTCCCATTTCCGACAGAGAAACCCGTGGGAACAGTACCTGGGGTAATGACAGCAGAGGTAGGGGAATTATATAGGGATCGGAGGACCGAAAGAAAAGACATTGGAAAGCCCCACGTGGTCAGAAGTCGAAACAGAAAAGGCCATTCTAGTCGATCAAATGCCTTCTCCACATCCAAGGAGATGAGCAGAGAAGGCAGTCGGGTGTCAGTCATACGCTCCATCAGCACCGCAGCCCGTCTGGTATTCGCAAATGCATGTCTGCCCGGGATAAACCCTACTTGATCCGGGTGGATTATAGAGTCTAAGAAGGAGTTCAGTCTATTTGCAAGTATTTTCGTGAATATTTTATAATCAACATTTAAAAGGGAAATAGGCCTATTATTTTGTGGATAGGACGGGTCCTTTCCTTCCTTTGGAATTAAAATGTCAGAGCCGAGAAAATCCGCTGGGGCTGGGGCACCCTCCCACAGAGACAGATAAAATTTGTGTAAATGCGGAGACAAAGTTTGTGCAAATGTTTTATAATAAAAGGCAGAGAACCCATCCGGGCCAGGGGCCTTGTGAGGTTTGAATGATTTAAGGACCTCTGCAATCTCCTCCTCAGATGGAGGGTGTCTAAGCGTCTGTCTCTGTGCGGGGGATAGCCGGGGGGAGAGGAGCATTCAACAGGAAACGGTCAATAGATTGGCCCCAATGGTACAGAGTCAGAAACGTGGGTCGGGGAATGGTTGTATAATGTCCGGAAGTATGAGGTAAACAGTTTATTAACTGTAGCTGGGGACGTGTGCAGGACTCCCTCCTCATCTCTGGCTCCCGTTATATGTTTGGACCTAGTTTTATTGCGAAGTTTAGACGCTAAAAGGGTGTGAGATTTGTTGGCAAATTCAAAGTAGGTCCGCTTGGACCAGGCCAATGAGCGGGCCGCGTCCTCCCAGAGCAGTTGACGAATTGCGGTCCTGATTGTTTTAATCTGGGCGGTCAAGACTTCTGAGGGCGAAAGTTTGTTCAGAGCTTCCCATTTAGACAGGTCCGTGGTCAAAGAAACCAGGGAAGCTAGCTTTTGTTTTTTGAGTCTACTACCTAATTGTATAAGATGGCCCCGAATCACCGTTTTATGGGCCAGCCACAGGGTGGTGGGGGAAAGGGTGGGTGTGTTATTGTCCAGAAAATACTCTCTAAGCTGTTGCCGCAATTCTATGATATGTTCGTGTTTGTGTAGCAAAGAGGAATTCTGTCGCCACGACCACGCCGGTTTGTAGGACGGTATTGACAATGTCATGGAGATCGGAGCATGGTCCGACCACGTGATGTCACCTATGCTTGAGGTCGGAATTAAAGGCATCGTCGACAGGGACACCAGGAAAAGATCGATTCGGGAGTAAGAGCGGTGGGGGTTGGAAAAAAAGGTAAAGTCCCTATCACCTGGATGGTGGAGGCGCCATACATCCACCAGGGAATGGTCAAGCATAAAGGACTCAAGGGAAGTATCCTAGGGGTAGCTCGAAGGCGCCCCCGAGGAGTCCCCCGAAGCCTTTCTGTCCAGAGTGGGCTGGGAGGCGGCATTAAAATCCCCGCCAAGAATAACTCGACCGTCAGCTCTAGTTGTCAGTAAAGATGATATTTCTGTCCAGAAGTCAGGGTCATAACCATTAGGGGCATATATGTTGAATAGGGTTAGGGTAGTGGAAGCTATCTGACCCACTAGCATCAAATAACGTCCAGCCGGATCCGAAACTTGAAGGTGAATTTTAAAGGGACAGGAGGAGTGGATCAGGGTAGCCACTCCCTTTTTCTTTTGTGGAGATGACGCCATGTAAGCAACAGGGAAGGTTTTGTCTCTCAGTGAAAATTGGTGGGATGAAGCAAAATGGGTCTCCTGAATCATTGCTATATGACACGCGGATTTTTTAAGCTCCCTTAACAACAGACTCCTTTTTTGGGGTGTGTTTAATCCCTTAACATTAAGGGACAAAATCTTTAGGCCCCTATCCCCCATACAGAGTCAACAAGGGGGAGGTGAAAAGGGAGTAGGGCACCAAAGATGCCCCCCCTATCCCTGTCAGAGGGCAGAAGAGGGAAACTGGAGTCAGGGGCAAGAGGAGGTGGAGAAAGAGAGATGAGGGAAGTCAGAAAAGAGAAGAGAGAAGCATAGGAGCGGGTGGCACGCCCGAGAAACAAAGATCCACTGACAACATAAGACAAAAACACGACATAACACAAAAAGCGCCTGCATTTATGGAGTGCCAGGCCGACCTTGGAGGGGAGGATAAGGAGACCAAAAACTCCCCGAACCCCAGTCACCCACACCTCCACACCCGACCCAAGTTGAGAAACACGAGCAATACCTGGATATGACATTATAACCAATGGGGGGAATTCCGGGAGGGAGGGTCCCCTGACCCGTCCTGAAGAGAACCGTCGGGGCGAACCTCCCCCAGGGAGCCCCTGCAAGACAGTAAAAACTCAATTAGGCATACAAGAAGCTTTAGATCAAATAACATATAAACATCATTGACCTCATTAAATGGCCCTGAGCCAAGGGCAGTTAAAGCAAAAGAAAAAACCGGAGAGCAACAGCACTCAGACCTCCCGTATGGTTCACATGGTGGTCCACCACCATCAGGTCTCCTGAGAGATAACCCTCCAATGCGGGAAAAATTAGAGAAAGAAGAGAAGAAATGGGCCTCCAGGCCCCAAAATCATCATCAGTCTTCCCCGCTCGTGGTACCAACTCGAATCCAGCGCTGCTGTAGACGAGGGAAGGAAGAAGGCGGGAGCACGGGGGCGACAAAATCCTCCAGAGGTGGGCACTTCACTGCGGCCCAGAAGGCGGCAAGATCTGAGGAGAGGGTGAGGGCCACCTGTCGGCCTGCCACCGACACTTGTAGGCGAAAGGGAAATCCCCACGTGTAGGGGATGTTGTGAGCAGACAGGTGTTCTGTAATGGGGCGCCAAGCCCTGCGTCGGCGGAGGGTCGCGGGATCCAAATCCTGGAACAGCTGTAGGGGTTTATCCTCAAAATCCAATTGGAAGGTGCGTGCGGCTTGAAGGATCTGATGTTTCGCCGTGAAATAATGCATGCGGAATATCACGTCCCGCGGGATAAGAGATGAAAAATTCGGGGGTCTTTGGGCCCTGTGAATCCGATCCATTAACAGATGGGCCTCCGTTATGTCTGGTGCAAGGCGACGCAGTATACCCTGCACCGTCCCAGTGAGATCTTTAGGTGACACAGATTCCGGGAGACCTCTCAACCTTATATTATTCCTTGTGGAACAGTTGGACAAGTCCTCCATCTTGGACTCCAAAAAGGAGACTCTTTAGGTCCCCGGCACCCTCCGCCAATTCGTTATGGGCCTGCGTGATCTCTGCGGCCTGGTCCTCTAGTTCACCCGGGCGTGCTCCCAGCGAATCAATCTCCCCCCGCAGTTCTGTCCCCAATTTCGCCACCTCACCCGCCAGAAAGGTCTGCATCTGGGACATCTTGGTAAAGAGGCGCTCCACATCTCCCCTGGAGGCCGGAACCGCTAAGTCAGCTGAAGTGGGTAACTCTTCCTCCGGGTACAGCGTTTCACAGTGGCCGCCATCTTGGGAGGCTTCGGCCTGTCTTTTGGCCGGGACGAAATGATGGGCTACGGATGGGTCCTGAGGCCGCGTTTTTTTTTAGCGGTTTTGAGGCTGGCATGTTGCTGGAGCTATAGGAGACTCGAAGTGAAGAAAAAACGGCTCAGGGGTGCTCAGAACAAAGGTCTTGGTGCTAGGTGTGCGGGAGCCTCGGGATCACGCGGCCATCTTGGTTGGGTGCTAGCTCCGCCCCCCGACTCGCCTGCTTCTGTTCCTCTGCCCTGGAGCCGTTAGGAATCTCCAGAAGGCCGCTCGGTACCTTCTGAGGGTGATAGTGTATAGTGTAGCGTCGCTGTAATAAAGACACCAGGCGCGGCTGTAAGCTTTAAAACAGGATTCTCTCTCTCTGAGCTCTGAGAGTTCTCTAACTTTTTAATGAACAAAACGCCACCATTTTATGCTGAAGTCCAACAGTCATAATTTGCATAAAATAACGCACCTCGTCCTACCCATACTAATTACATTATGTCAGTTATTTAAAACCTTCTTTACATTCTTTAGCCTTCAGCTCACACAACATTTGTATATCCATTGTTCTAACACATCAGATTAAACACACACGATCAGAGATCCCTTGAATTAAACATGCAGCTAGATAATGGGAAAAGCCCTGGTGCATAAATTACACAGCAGTAAAGCTGTGTAAAACACAAAAACACATTTACCTACAGGAATATAAGTGTTTTTAAAACCAAAGCTATGCCATTTTACACTAAACTAAATTAAACTAAAACCAAACGATGTAAAATATATCTAAAATCACACGATATAAATGAACATAAAGTCTCTTGGGGTTTGAAGCATGGAGCGTTACATCAGCTCCATGACAATCCCTATGCATCGTCTCCACTCATATTACCCTATGCAGCTCCCTTACATAGACACATACCTCCCAAGCGTCCCAATTTACTATGGTTAGTCCCTATTTTGGTAACATCTCCTGTAAGGACTCTGCATATAACGCCAACGGGTAACCTCCCTGGCGGTGATCCTGAGTGTGTCTCGGGTTAAATTTCACCGCTGGGAGCGGTAACCCCGAGACCCACTCGGGTTGTGTACATTACCTCTCCGTGCGCTCCCTCGCTGATCTCTGCAGCCTCCCTCAGCGATCGCAGCGTTTTACTTCCTGGTTTCCTTCTCGTGAGGAGGAAACCAAGAAGTAATGAGGTCACCGGAGGAGTCAGAGGTAATGTATTTAGCGCCATCCCGAGTGTTGCTCGGGGTTACCGCTTCCAACATAGGAATTTAACCCCGAGCCACACTCGGGATGCCGCTGGGGGGGGGGGGGGGGGTAAAAAAAAATAGAGCGCTTTCAGCAAAGATTTTGCTGAAGAAATAGACCGCCAGGGAGGTTAAAGAACCACTCTGCTAATAATTACCCACTTTTATTATCCCTTTATGGCTGGCGGCACACTAGCAAACATTTTGCGTCCGTCTGACCGTACTGTTTGCCGTCCGTCGTAGCTTTATAAAGGAGTCAATTAAACACACCACACAAAGCCCCTGCGCACTTGTTCACGGACGGGCAAAGCATAAAGCCACGGACTCAAAAATAGCATTGACGTTAAAAAGCTAAACGGACGCAAAAACGCTGCCATGTATTTTCCTAGGGTGTGGAGACGTCCGACGTTACGGACGCACTTTATGCAGTGCTCACTATCTCCCGTGAAAAAGTGCGTCCGTAATGGACGCAGCACAGTATGCTCGTGTGCCGGCTGCCTAAATAATTGGGCAGATCCTGCTGACAGCATCTGCCCAATTTCTATTTTATAAATAAACTCTTTTTTTCTTTTTTAGTTTAGGTGTAAATAATATATTATATAATGAAGTCGTGTGTGTGGCAAGGTGTGCAGTGGGTAAATTTATTGGAAAGCGTTCACATGACTTGAAACGTATCGGTACTTGTACTCAGTCTTAAAAAAAATAAAGGGTATCGTGTATCTTTTAGTTGTTGAATGTAAAGCTTTGTTAGTCTGATGAAAAACCTGGCTCCTAACTTTTGTAGCTGGCTCCTAGATTTCAAGCAAATTTGTCAAGCCCTGTCCTAATGGACCCTAAAGTATAGACGTAAAAAAATACGTCTAATTTAGGGTCCATTAGGAGCAGGATCCATTGTTATAGCACCCTTTCTATGTGTTGACGGTCTTCCGGATTCCATATGTGTGTTTTCATATTTATTACACTTAAAACCTCTGCACAGACACAAAAGTATCGTTTAACATGTTACAGTTTGCACTTCGATTTTTCTTCTAGAAGGGCAGGACATGCTTGAATTTGATGATGGGGATTTTGATGAACCGATGGAGGAGGATAATGTTGAGGAATTATCTCAGAGTGTGGATCCTGTGAAAGACCAGTTGAAAGACAAGATGATTTTGAAAAAGGAGGAGCCCATGTCAGTAGAAAGCTCAGTAAAGTAAGTACTTGATGTGTTTATATGTGAAGTAGAATAGAATTTTACGAATTGTTCTTCATGTTTTTGGTGATTTTACTTTTTCTTAAATTCTTTCTACATTTTGTGGTGATACAAAAAGGTATTGGTAAGAATGATGACAGGAAAACATGTTGTGCCGCAAGTGCAAAAGACTGTAAGACTTAATAGCAAGCGAAAAGAGTGTGAAATAAAATACAATGAGCTGGTGTGGGGATCAGAGATCAGCAAAATAAAAATGATTAAAGTTGCAAAAAGCTTCACTTCATTACTCTACGCGTTTCGCCATGAAGATTGGCTTCATCAGGAGTATACAGAGAGGGACATACAGACAAGCTGTGTACAAAGAAATGAGCCAGGCATTTTTATTTTGCTGTTATTTCGTAGCCTTTCTGTCATCCTAATTGCTGCAGCCCTGCATATGCTGGATGGAGCGCTCCCAGCGCTGGCTAACTGCAGATCTACTTTCTCTACCCTACTATACCAAGACATACTTTATGTTGCAATTATACTCCGGTTTGGAGTCTGTCTCTTTCCTATTGTGGACCCACAAAGGCCCGCTTCTCTGCTCTATTAGTTTAAGTAGAAGTGTGTGGGTACCCAGGAGCTTTCTGCAGTGCTATCTGCTTGCATATATGGACCTTAGTATATTCCTTTTCATGCCAGACACATCGAGTCAGCCCCTTGTGTTCACTGTGGTAATTTGTTGTCAAAGGTTACTGAGACTTTTATTGTTGTTGTCCTGGTTGTCTTTTGCTTTATGCATTAATAAAAGTTAAGTTTTATTTCATTTTTCTCTCAGCCGCACAGTATCCCTCTACATTTTATTCATGTTCCAGGGTTACCCCATTATTTTCCACACTTGATACTGTCTGCAATGCCACTGATGAGGGGTTATCACCTGTGCTCTCTCTGACTTGCTTTTTTAGGACATGCCATATATTTTCTGAACTAACTTCAGTCGGCAAGTTCCTCCGTTCGAGTGGTGTAGGCAGAGTATTTTGATTCTAATATGTGGCTAAAACGCGTTGGCCTCGACTTTCTACCTGTCTTAGGATACACAAGTCCTGTTGGCAAACACTTCTTTTTTGTTTTTTGTTAATCTGTTTATAACAGAACAGGAAATTTTTGTTCAGAATTTGGGGTATCTGGTTTATTAAGCCAATTTCCTTTTTATTGTTACATCTCATGTGTTATGATTGTCTGAATCTGACTGCATAACCATGTTGTCTTCAATGAAATGTGGTTTATGTGACATGTAATCTTTATTATGCAATTTATATTTTAAAAGCCCAGTGTATTTGGTTGAAAGCATGTTCACTAATGCATCTTAAACTCTTTCCAGATGAAATTATAAGTATTCTGGAAATCTTTCTTCTTTTTTTTTCTCTTTCTGAAAAGGTTTCTAAAGTGTGACGATAAATTTAGAAATTGACTTGCATATCAGTGTTTAAAATAGTTTTGAGCATATTGATACACACCGGTTTTTATATAATTATTTTTGGTAGCATTTTGTACCTGGTTTAAGTACTTAAATATTACTCGGCATAAGGATTCTAAAAGTTTTTGCAAACTACTGTTGCAGAAATTGTGTCCATATATTGCTTCTTTTTTAGTGTTTTTTTTTTCTTTTCCATTTCTATGATTTATGGCTTTTGCCGGAACTTGGATTAATAGAAGAATTGTGTTCAAACTTTTAGAGATTTTTGAATTTTGCTTGTTGTAACATGCTGAAATGATATAAGGTGCAGGTGTGTGGAAATTATATCGCCCGACGCCCGGGACATGAAGATCCGGGCGCCGGACAAATAAATATTTTTGAGATGCGGTGCTCCCGGCACACAAGCGCCGTCAGGATACAAAGCGCAATCCTCCATATGAGGATCGCGCTTTGTACACTGAGCGCAGAGAGTGGAAGGAACGCCCCCTCTCATGGACGTTCCTTCCTCCCTCTATCTGAGCGGCGCGATGAGGGGAGGGGCAGGAGCTGCGGCACACGTGGTCAGTGCTAAGCATGCCTGCTGCTGCCCGCCTGGGAGCTTTGATCCAGGGATCGCCAGGCGGCGTGAATACCTGCATTGTCACGTTATGTGTACACAGTGTGTGAATTATTGAAAATAGGAAGGCTGGAGGTTCGTCTGATGCAGATTACAGCGCCGGCACGCTGGGCGAAGGCCTGTAATTGAAAAACCGCAGATGCTGTTTATTTGGCAGGCATCACGTGGAACAAAATGCTGCCGTGCCCAGACGAGTCTCCGCGGCCGCCGAATCGCCCAGCACCAGCTTAGTCACTCTGTTCTCCCCTCGCCTGGACGGGGTCTGCAGACTTCCTGCATCCGAGCAGCTCCTTCCTGAAGACCCTCTGTAGCGCTGGTTTTAATTCACTTTCGTTGTAGTACTTGCCTTTGGCCACCAGAGGGAGACAAGCGCGATGTAAGACATTGGACATTGGGACTACATTTTCCAGCATGCTTTGCGGGCGGGAACAGGAAGTGGGTGGGAAAAAGAGAGACTGACATCCGCAGCCTCGTGGAGAGAACCGGCAGAGCGCGCCGAGGAGTGAGAAGAGCAAGACGCAAGTGACGGAGATAGCGAACGAGACCAGGCCATAGCGCAGGTGCGGCCTAGCAGAGCTGGAGATCGGTTTCCCCTTTTACTGGTCGAAGACCTAGTGATCCACCGCTAGTAACCCTACACAGATACAGAGTAAGCTGAAGGACCCCGAGTTAGGAGACCGCAGACGATCGAACAGGGAGTGCAGGCGGTGAGCTGGACATCTTGTGGCAGACACAGACAAGCAAGACAGCGCATCCGGTGGCACAGAATCCCAGTCAAAATCGAGCGGAGAGACGTCCTGGGTCGAGCGGAGCGCAGAGTATCTGGCGGATGGGTGAGAGGCCTTCCCGGCCACCGTAAAATAATAAAGCACGCTGCAGTTTTGTCAAAACCTACAGGGCCCCAACGTGACTAGTCGAAGATACACCTGAAATCATTCACTGGCCAGTTGAATATTGTACCCGGGTACCAATACACGCATACACCTACACTTTCTTGGGACACAACCTGTACGGGACTCCCACTCCAACCACGAAGGGGTTAAAATTCCTTTTCCGCTACGCGTTTCTCGCATTACAAACTACTGTAAATATATATACGTATACCGTGTTACTCTTTATATGCCAGTTTATTCAGTAAACTATATAATTTATAAAATCCACAACGGTGCTGGAGTATATTTATTCCGTAGTGCGGGGAGACTGACCCAAGGTTTAAATTCAGCGGCTCCTCCGGGAGGGAGCGCTACACCCTCTATGGAGCAGATCAAGGAAGGCCCTGCATTTGGGTGGTGCCCCCCCCGTGACCTTTCTGTCCATGTAACATTGTTGCCGTGTCTTTCTCCACATACTGTGTGGGCGCTGGGCTCTGACCTGCAATAAAAGCCGTTTCATTGCTCGGTGAGGTGTTTCGGGGGTCTGTGAAGGTGCAGGATTTATAGTGTTTCCCCACGTCTTGTCCTTTCCCTTTATGTATGAGTTTGTTTCCTTCCAGGTCGGGTTATATTCGAGATGCTGGTGGGCATTATCTGGTCTGAGAAAAAAGGGAAGTTGGAGGAGGGCGCTACCAAACTTCAAATGAAGATAAAGAAAAAACAAAAAATGATAAATAAAAATAAAAGATAATCAGACCAAAAACAGTCTAATGGTGTAATGATTGGCGCTGTAAAGAAAGAAAAGTCACTGTTATAAGGTGCTGCCAATTTGGAAGGAAACTGCGTGAATCAGTCCTGCAGAAAATGGTTCGTATAAAAACGAAATAGTACATAGAGATGTCCTCCTCCATTAAGAAGTGGGTATAATGTATATGAATTACCCCTCAAATGAAACCTTCAGTTCAAATTTATCGTGGTCTCTTGCGCTTTACCTTAATGTGCGTTGAATCGTATAGAGGCAACAACTGACAGTCCGTGTTGTGTTATTAACTTCAGAGGAATTCACACAAACGTAGTGTCTTTGTTGAAGCCGTGCCAGGATCAAGAGAATCTCACAGCACGACCAGATGCCCCTCCTCTCGGACCGATCCGTCATTATGGTTATGATGAATACTCCAAAGCTGCTCCTTGGTACGTGTTTTCTCCGCACTGGGATAACCGCAAGAAATTTCACAAGATATCGGTGACTTCAAGTCATTACCTGCAAGGGTAATCTCCTTTCGGATACTACACTCGGCTTAGAGATCGCGCCCCTTAGGCTGGCCGTATTGGGTGTAGTCCATTTTGGAGGCAGGAGAGGAAAAAAGTGGCTATAGTCAAATGACTGTTTAAAACAATAAATTTAATAAAAAAACGTTCCGCATAACAGTGCAAATACGATCTCAGTATTACAATTTTAAAAGCAACGAAATAGCCAAACGCGTTTCGCGCTGTATCAGCGCTTCATCAGTAGCAAAGAAAAGGCAAACAGAGGCACCTAGCCTTTAATAGTCTTTATATACTAATACTGATAAGCAGTAAGTGCGGGGCCAGTTCAGATCGTGAGGCATGATTATTCAGCACAGACACCCACAGCTCAACTGAACCCCTGCATACTTTTGCTGGTAGGCATTATCACCCATCATCCACAGACACCCACAGCTCAACTGAACCCCTGCATACTTTTGCTGGTAGGCATTATCACCCATCACCCATCATCCACAGACACCCACAGCTCAACTGAACCCCTGCATACTTTTGCTGGTAGGCATTATCACCCAGTATTCGCAGGCACCCACATTATAACGTTTCCTTGTTTTTTTTTCTGTTTTTTTATTTATTTTTGTTTTCTCCACCATTTGCTTTGCTAATTAGCATGTGAATCTCCTGCCCTATTGACACAGCCCATCCAGCTTCAGCTGTTGACTTTTTAACTGCCTGATTGCAATCAGTCTGCCCTATATAACAACTAAGACTGGCTCCATTTGAGCCAGGCTCTTGTGACATTCACAAGTGACAGTCTTAAGTGGACGCTTAGAGTTGATTCCTGGAGTTCAGTGACAGTCTTAAGTGGACGCTTAGAGTTGATTCCTGGAGTTCAGTGACAGTCTTAAGTGGACGCTTAGAGTTGATTCCTGGAGTTCAGTGACAGTCTTAAGTGGACGCTTAGAGTTGATTCCTGGAGTTGCGGGACTGGAGGAAGGAACTGCAAGGCCCAATTTTACTTTGGGTAAACGCAAGTCTATATCATGCTTTCTCTCACGCTTCTCCTCTTTACTTCTACCTTTCTCCTTAAATGGAACTCCTGCCCCTCTACCACCGACCCCTACACTATCTGCATCTCTCCCTCCCTCCTCTCGTCCCACATGATGGCCTCACATGAGCTCCTTTGTTTCCTCAGAACATGGTCTCCCTCTAACTCTTGTGCTGCCAATCACTCCCACTCCCACAAATCCCATTCCCACCTTCTCTTTCTCACCCTCCTGCTGTTACTCTATTCAGGTGACATATCCCCTAACCCTGGCCCACAACACATCCAATACTTCCCTCTCATCCTATCTCCATCGCACATAAATCACCTCCCTGCAAGCCCAGCAACCTCATTCCCATCATCCCTCAGCGCCTGTCCTCTTTCTCCTGCGCCCTCTGGAACGCTCGCTCTGTGTGCAACAAACTCACAGCCGTCCATGACCTCTTCCTTTCAAACTCCTTCAACCTCCTAGCTTTAACTGAAACCTGGCTAACTCCCTCTGACACGGCCTCCGTTGCTGCTCTCTCACATGGCGGTCTACACTTGAGCCATACTCCCAGACCGGTTGAGAGAAATGGGGGCGGGGTCGGGCTCCTGCTCTCTCCCACCTGCACCTACCAGCATCTCCCTCCACCCCCATCCCTCTCCTTCTCCTCCTTCGAGACACACTGCATCCGCCTGTTCTCTCCTCTGGCTCTCAGGGTGGCAGTCATCTACCGCCCACCGGGACCAACCTCCCAGTTCTTTGACCACTTTGCTACCTGGCTTTCTCACTTCCTGTCTTCTAATCTTCCATGCCTAATTCTCGGGGACTTCAACATTCCCATTGACGATCCTTCCGCTCCTGCTGCCTCCAAACTTCTCTCACTCACGTCCTCCCTTGGACTCACACAATCCTCCCTCCTCCCTACCCACCGCGATGGTCACGTTATTGACCTGGTCTTTTCCAACCTCTGCTCCATTTCTGAGTTCAAATGTCGCCCTTTCCCCATCTCTGACCACCACCTTCTCTCTTTCAACCTATCTGGACTTCCTAAACACCCTGCTCCCCCACCCCGCACACACACTCGCAGAAATCTACATGCTGTGGACCCCCATCAATTCTCCAACCTACTTCACCACCTCCCTCATACCTCATCCTTCACCTGCCCTGATGCTGCCACTAATCACTACAACACTACGCTTATCTCTGCTCTAGACACTCTTGCTCCTCTTCGACTCTGCAAGGCCCCACGCCGCCAGCTTCAGCCCTGGCACACCCTCCAAACTCGCTACCTGCAAAGATGCTCCCGCACTGCAGAGCGTGCCTGGAGGAAATCCCGCTCTGAAGCTGATTTTGTTCACTTCAAGTTTATTCTCCGGTCATACACCTCTGCCCTCCACTTGGCCAAACAATCCTTCTTCTCATCTCTTATATCTACGCTGTCCTCCAACCCTAAACTGCTCTGGTCCACCTTCAACACCCTCCTCCACCCACCTGCACCTCCCCCCTCAGCTGCCTTCAGCGCTCAAGACCTGGCAGACTACTTCCTCAGTAAAACTCTAACTATCAGAAGCAACATCCCAACACAAGATAGTTATCTGCCACCTCCACTCCCACAGGTACCCTCTGCCACCCTCTGCCGCTTCCTCCCAACCACTGAGGAGGAAGTCAATTCCTTATTGTCCTCCTCACATCTCACCACGTGCCCGCTCGACCCCATTCCCTCACATCTAATTCCTCCCCTCTCCTCCTCCCTCACCCCTGCTCTCACACACATCTTCAACCTATCTCTCTCCACTGGCTCCTTTCCATCCGCCTTCAAACACGCGCTAGTTACCCCTTTACTAAAGAAACCATCCCTAGACACCAACTCTCCATCCAACTACCGCCCTGTATCCCTGCTTCCCTTCACATCAAAGCTCTTAGAAAAACTAGTCTTCAACCGCCTCTCCCTCTTCCTGTCCTCCAATTCCCTACTTGACCCCCTGCAATCTGGCTTCCGTCCGCTACACTCAACTGAAACTGCCCTCACCAAAGTCACCAACGACCTCCTAACTGCTAAAAAACACGGCCACTATTCTATTCTCATCCTGCTTGACCTCTCGGCTGCTTTTGACACTGTTGACCACCCCCTCCTTCTACAGACCCTCAACTCTCTGGGTCTCGGTGACACTGCACTTGCTTGGGTTGACTCCTATTTATCCAACAGGTCCTTCTGTGTGTCCTTTGCTGGTAACTCCTCCTCTTCATTGCCTCTATCTGTTGGTGTACCTCAAGGCTCTGTCCTTGGTCCTCTGCTCTTTTCCATCTACACCTCCTCCCTGGGCAAAATCATCAACAGCTTTGGCTTTAATTACCACCTCTACGCTGATGACACTCAGATCTACCTCTCTACCCCTGATCTCTCTCCCCCTGTCCTTTCAAAAGTCAGTGACTGTTTATCTGGCATCTCCTCCTGGATGGCCTCCCACCACCTAAAGATCAACATGTCAAAGACTGAGCTCCTACTTATTCCTCCCTCTAATGCCTCCCCACCTCCTGACTTCTCTATCACGGTGGAGGGTATCACCATCTCCCCATCAAACCAAGTTCGCTGTCTTGGAGTTACACTGGACTCTGCTCTTTCCTTCATCCCCCACATCAAGTCTCTTTCCTCCTCCTGCCGATACCAACTGCGTAATATTTCCAGAATTCGGCCATTTCTTACCGCTGTCACCACAAAACAACTCATACACGCCCTGGTAATCTCCCGACTCGACTATTGCAATAATCTCTTATCTGGCCTCCCTCTGTCCCGCCTCTCCCCCCTACAATCCATCCTGAACGCCTCCGCCAGGCTAATTCACCTCACCCGCCGCTCTGTCTCTGCCGCTCCCCTCTGCGAGTCCCTTCACTGGCTCCCCATCCACTGCAGAATTAAGTTCAAAATCCTTATCCTTACCTACAAAACCCTCACTAACTCAGCGCCCCACTACCTGTCCTCACTAATCACCAAATACACCCCAGCCCGCTCCTAAGGTCAAACAGTGACCTGCGCCTAGCTTCTCCCCGCATCACCTCTTCCCATGATAGACTGCAGGATTTCTCACGCGCAGCCCCCACTCTCTGGAACGCTCTCCCTTGTGCTGTCAGACTTTCCCCTAACTTCTCTTCCTTCAAAAGCTCCCTGAAAACATTCCTATTTAGGGAAGCCTACCACCCAACTCACTGACGCAACCATCAATCACTCTCACCTTACAGTCCTCTCCTCCTGTTTCCAACCCCAACCCTCCTAGATTGTGAGTTCCTACGGGAATAGGGCCCTCATCTCCTCCTGTACTGTTTGTCAAATGTTGTTCAATGTATTGTAACCCTGTCTGTACTGTGCTTATTGTACAGCGCTGCGGAATATGCTGGCGCTTTATAAATAAATAATAATAATAATAATAATAATAATAATAATAGCTGGTCCGGCTGCATAATCCTTTAATACGGGTGTGCAAGAAACTTTTATGTTATTATCGTTTCTTTAAAAGGAGCGAGTCTTTGTCTCTCTCTCCCCCCCCCCCCACCCTATTCTTCAATCCCATTGCGGCTGTATATGAAATGAAGTTTAAGCCAACTTTAGAGGAAACACCAGCAATTTGTATTTCAATTGCCGGCGTATCATTATTTCCCCTGATTATGTGACACCGGTCCGGTGATTAGGGGTAGCCTCACGATCTGAACTGGCTCCGCACTTACTGCTTGTCAGTATTAGTATATAAAGACTATTAAAGGCTAGGTGCCTCTGTTTGCATTTTCTTTGCCACTGATGAAGCGCTATTTCGTTGCTTTTAAAATTGTAATACTGAGATCGTATTTGCACTGTTTTGCGGTGCGTTTTTTTAATTAAATTTATTGTTTTAAACAGTCATTTGACTAGAGCCCCTTCTTTCCTCTCCTGCCTCCAAAATGGACTACACTCAATACGGCCAGCATAAGGGGCGCGATCTCTAAGGCTAGCGTCAGACTAACGCATTTTTTGCGTTGTCCGTGAAAAAGTGCGTTCGAACGAATGGATGCATTTTTTCACGGAATACGCAATAGCGGTCATACCATGCACATTTTCGTCCGTGATTTTGTACGGATCATCAATAAAACCCTTTTTGTGTCTGGACGTTATGTTGGCCGGACATTAGCAGCGTCTGTCGTCTCCTAATCACGCACACATGCCGCTAGTGGACGCAGCGCACTCTGTACGTCAGTACTAGCGGTTTCACGTTCTCGAAAAAATGAGTTTGTTTGCCACTTGCGTTGCGCAGCCGCACTTTTGTGCGGCTGTTCTTCGTATGCTGCCTGGCATTGGACGTCATTTGCTGCTAGCACGGCCGTGATTTAGTGCTGCTAAATGCACGTTGATACTGCGTTAGTCTGACCCTAGCCTTAGCCGAGTGTAGTATCCGAAAGGAGATTACCCTTGCAGGTAATGACTTGAAGTTACCGATATCTTGTGAAATTTCTTGCGGTTATCCCAGTGCGGAGAAAACCTGTACCAAGGAGCAGCTTTGGAGTATTCATCATAACCCTAATGACGGATCGGTCCGAAAGGAGGGGCATCTGGTCGCGCTGTGAGATTCTCTTGATCCTGGCACGGCTTCAACAAAGACACTACGTTTGTGTGAATTCCTCTGAAGTTAATAACACCACACAGACTATCAGTTGTTGCCGCTATACGATTCAACGCACATTAAGGTAAAGCGCAAGAGACCACGATAAATTTGAACTGAAGGTTTCATTTGAGGGGTAATTCATATACATTATACCCACTTCTTATTGGAGGAGGACATCTCTATGTACTATTTCGTTTTTATACAAACCATTTTCTGCAGGACTGATTCAAGCAGATTCCTTCCAAATTGGCAGCACCTTATAACAGTGACTTTTCTTTCTTTACAGCACCAATCATTACACCATTAGACTGTTTTTGGTCTGATTATCTTTTTTTTTTTTCTTCTTTATCTTCATTTGAAGTTTGGGAGCGCCCTCCTCCAACTTTACTTTTTTTTTTTTACAGTTTCATTGTCCAATTGGGCAGCTGGACAGACTGCCCGGAGGAGTTTTTGGCAGCACCCCATAATATTGATAATTTTGAATATGCAATGGTTGGCGTTTCTATCTGTGGGCATTATCTGGTCTGAGGTCTATATCTGTGGGCATTATCTGGTCTGAGGTCTATATCTGTGAGCATTATCTGGTCTGAGGTCTATATCTGTGGGCATTATCTGGTCTGAGGTCTATATCTGTGGGCATTATCTGGTCTGAGGTCTATATCTGTGGGCATTACCTGGTCTGAGGTCTATATCTGGTGGCATGATTTGGGCTGAGGTCTCTGTATATATCTTGAGTGGGCATTACCTGGTCTGTATATATGTATCTGGGCTTGATACATATAAATTACTGTCAATTTAATCCGAATAGTATTTAATTAAAACAGCTTGCATTCTAACTCAAATTATGTGCACGCTGTTATGAATAAAGACCTCTAAACATTATTTTGTTGAAATTATTTTTGTTAGGACAAGTAGATCGTTCTGAGGGACAAGTAGATTGGACTACCACTTAGTCCCTTGGACAAGTAGATTTTTTTTAAAATTTCCACACCCCTGAGGTGTTATTCAAAGAGAGCAGAATTTGCCACCAAATTGCACAGAGCGGTGAATTTCATTGTACGGTGCAATTTCATGCCAATTCGCCAAATATTGGCAAATTGCAGTGAAATACGATGCCTGTTCGGCAGTGAAATGCCCCATAGGGAATTAATGGTTAATCTATTCAGAGAATGCCGAACAACCCCGAAAAGTTAGCGAAATGCCCAGATTTTCAGAGGCTTTATTCGACAGGTGAATACCATAGGATTCAATGTAAAAATAAATTCCTGTTTTTATTCAACAGTTTATTCTTTTCATTTGCAGCAAAAAAGTATTTTTTGTTTGAGTTTGGCGAAATTTGAGATATAATACAGAATAAAAAAAAAAAAATATATATATATAACAAACCTTTTTATTGTTATTCAGAGGACCGTATAAATTATTTTCATGCATTATTTTTGTTTAAAACTCCTTTAAAAAATTGTGGCTTTTTTACCCCGTTCGGCAGAGCGTTGACATTCTTCAGATTTATTCGGAGACCTTGCTTTGAATGCTGTATATTCACTGGAGGGTCGGCAAATTGAGCTCGCCGAAATGCACCGGGCAAAAGAGTGGTGACATTTCGGTGCTCTTTGAATAACCCTTTTAGACTTTCTCCTCCTTTACATCAATTCTTTCCCACAAGTTATTCCTATTTAAAAGCGTAGTCTACAGGTAGCTTCTTCCCGACTGAACTTTTTCCCTACCAGAAACGTGTATGTGTTTTTATATTGAGAAGAACATAAGAAATAATTGAATATAAAGCCCTATTTGTAAGCATTTTTAATGCAGGATTGATGATAATCCTGGGAAGAAATGAAAATTTATGTTACTGACGGGATCCGTAAGGAGGAGCCCCAACCCATACTCTAAAGGTCTATTCAAAAAGCACTGAAACTGCTTTGTGTTTCGCTGCAGTACGGCTCTTTTTGGCGATTCAGTTTTGCCAAAAATACGGTGAATTCACTAGTTAGCAAATAGTCATTGTATTTACCGAAATTGGAGTCGCCGAAGCAGTTATCGAACGTTGGCGAAAACTGCCGAATTGCACTGTAATTGTCAAATTGGCATCAGATTCCACTGAACTGGAAAAAAAAAAGGAAGACTCCTATTCACCTAATTGGAGTATAAATCAATAGAATGTGTCCAAATAATCCAAAAAGGTCCTTTAAAAAATTATTTAAAGGTCTGTTACAAAATAAAAAAAGTGTTAAAAATCAGAAAACCAAATTGTCATCTAAAAAAAATACAAAAAGGTGTCTAAAAAAAAATGGAGTTTTGCAAAAAAAGAATAAACTGTCTTTAAAAAAGCTAAAATTTTGAAGACGTTGTATATCCAGTCGAGTAGCAGGGCCCAACTCTGCTTCTGTTTCCACCTCCGTCTTCAAAATTTTATTGCAGAGGAATTGGCCCGCACTACAAGGTCTCTGACACTGGAGATTTAGGCAGTGGGATCATGTACAGCACGATTGGAGGAGAGAGCTGAGGATATAACGGATTGTCACAATGCCCTTGCTCAGGGGCTGACTGGCAACTTTTGGCCTAGGGGGCAAGTACAACTTAGAGGCCCATGGTGCATAAACTCAGGCACCCCCCTTTAAAGTGCGTCGGCCGTTTATCTCTACTCTTAATTGCAGCCTCTGCACTGAGTTTCTCTTCTATTATCAGAGAGGAGCGCAGCCCTTCCCTGATGAGCCATTTCACCCGTGGGCTGAGCTCATTTTGACTGTTTTTTGTCCCCCATTCATATCTGTCCTGCTGCAAGCTTTTCAACCCTTACTTTATTTCTCTCCCTTTACTCTGCTGCTGGGTGGGGAGTTGGAACCCAGCAGCAGAGTTAGGGCTATGGCGGGGCTGCCTGTGGGACGCACGCAGTAACACCTGACCACATTATCGCATATGCTGCATGCAGCCGTGACCACCTCCCATTCTTCAACACGGCTCTCGCACTCTTATGAGATTCTCCCATGGCAGCAAGACCAAGAGCCCCCCAGGTTTACTACTTTTTTGTGATACACACTGCACATTACTGTGAGTTTTATTGCTGTGGAGCTCCGTGATACGCTCATACACACCGCACATTACTGTGAGTTTTATTGCTGTGGATTCTTTCATACGCTCATACAAACTGCACATTACTGGGTTTTATTTTTGTGGAGGTCTGTGCTACAGTAATGTGCAGTGTGTATAACAGCTGAACAGCAACAAAACTCTGTAATTTGTCGTGTGTATGAGTGTATCACGGAGATACACAGTAATAAAACTCAAGCTCATACACACACACCACACATTACTGTGAGCTGTATTGCTGTGCAGCTGAGTGATACGCTCATACAAATTGCACACATCTTGGGCAGACTGACCACAGCTGTAAAGAACTGACGGACTAGTTTTTTTTTTTCTTACAGAGCTGACATTGATAAGCATTTTTATGACTAATATATGTATTAGGGGGACCAGGTGTATAGAATTGTATAGCAGTATAGATCACTGTATGCCTATTAGGCAGGTTATTTCAGTTTTCATGTATATTATTTTTGATGTGCCACATTTATTTTGGGACTTTTTTTCTGGCCCCACAGAGTTTTCTCTTACCTGCAGTGATTGCTCTGCAGAAGATTTATGTTGTGGAGGCAGGAGGTTGCTTTTGGCACTTTTGAACCCACGAGGCAGCCGGGAACTGTGTGTCCGGGTGAGGACCTGCCAGGCTGCAGCTGGTTATCAGCTCGGAGGTGTCTGGCTTGGTCCTTGCAGACAGCGGGATTCCCACCATGCTGGCCATCACTGCATGGACGAACGCACGGTGACCCCATCTCTCCAGCCAACAGGCCATAGATCTTTTTAATGGCAAACAATCGGATTCGTGATCCAGCCCCCATGGGGTTAATTCCAGGTACTGTTAGGAAGGGCAGGCTGTGCCCTTCCAAACGGTGCCTGGATTAACTCCCGCAACGCCGGCGATCGGGAGGGAGAGAGGTCCGAAGGACCCCCCCCCTTTCAGGCGCCTCCTCCACACATGCGGGGGGGGGGCACCTGAATTAGATGTCATCGCGCCACCGCGATGACATCTAATTAGCCCGGCGGCGGTTCCTGGTGCTGGGCTGACATCGAGGATGTCAGCCCGCACCGGGGGGCACAGCGATCGGCCGGAACCCGGCCGATCGCTGGCCCCAAAGGCTCCGCAGCGAAGGGGTTAAGGACACTCAGGGCAAGATCTATCAGGGACGCTTTCACGACATATTTAGCAAAACTGTATAAGCACTCGCCTACGCACACCCTAGAGAATACTTATTTAGTGTTAAAATAAAGGCATATCTGAATCAACTAGCGCTCCCCTCTCTTATTGAAGTACAGATCAATACATTGGCCCTACCTTTTAAGGAAGAAGAGATAGTAAGGGCAGTTGGTAGAATGCAGCCCCGGAAAGCTCCAGGTCCGGATGGTTTTACGGGCCTTTATTATAAAACATTTTTGTCTAAATTATCACCTTACTTGTGCTGATTATTTAATGAAGCAAGAGAGGTGGAATCTTTTCCGGAAGAGCCTTTGTTAGCATCAATAATCCTTCTCCCTAAACCAGGGAAGGACCCTGAGGCTATAGCTAACTATAGACCGATTTCCCTTATTAACCACTTGGCTGCTATGGACGCGCTCAGCGCGTCCAGCCAAGTGGTTCTCCTGTGCTACGGACGTGCTCAGCGCGTCCGAGCACAGGAGGCAGCAATCCGCCAGATTCCGGTGGATTGCTGCGCCCCCCCCCGGTGCGGGCTGACATCTTGGATGTCAGCCCGTCAATCCGGGACCCTGGCGGGGACATTAGATGTCATCGCGGCGACGCGATGACATCTAATGCAGGCGCCCCCCCCCGCATGTGTGGAGGAGGCGCCTGAAAGGGAGGGGGGGGGAGGTCCTTCGGACCTCTCTCCCTCCCGATCGCCGGGGAGTAGCGAGTTAAAACAGACACCGCTTGGAAGGGCACAGCCTGCCCTTCCAAACGGTGGCTGTCATTAACCCCTGGGGAGCCGGATCACGAATCGGCGCTGAAAAGCGCCGGTTCGTGATCCTTTCCCGGAGCTGGCCGACATCTTGGATGTCGGCCAAGCCTCCGGGAACTCCCCCTGAGGACTGGCGTCATCGTGCTATGCACGATGACGCCAGTCCTGGAGTTAACCCCTAGCTGCCACCAACGGTGGAGATAGGGAGTTCATTGGAACCCCCTATCTCCAGATCCGTGGCAGCTAGGGGTTAATGTTTGGTACTGATGGATCGGCCAGAGCATGGCCGTTCCAACGATACCAAACCCCACTGTGAAAAAAGTTTTTTTTTAAAAATAAAAATTTTAAATAAAAATAAAAAAATATTTTAAAAAAAATTCTAAAGAAAAACCAAGTTTTTTTTTTTTGTTTTGTTAATGCAGCGATATTGTTCCCATTTCAATTATAATGTGAACAATGATGCTGCACTAACGATTTTTGTATGCGGTGCGTTTGTTAAAAATCGCGTAATTTTCCCCAAAAAAAATGTAACGAGACCCCATCTCTAATTTTTTTAACAAGCGCACCCCATACAAAATATAACCGCAATTGCTCGCATGTTAAAATGTGAAAAAAAACACTTTACACGTTGTAAATTATTGAAAATTCATATTTTATTGCATTTTTTGTTATAATATACAGACAGGACATGACGTATACATATAATAATGACATATTATGAATCTGCCGAGTCTCACGGAAAGAACGATATATAATATGTCTGGGTCATATACTAAAATAAGCCTTCAAAACACGTTTAACATGATGAGCAAAACCGGTAAAAATGACCTCAGCACAGAGGTGTGAAACGCCTCAGCAGCGAAAGGGTTAATACAGATGTAAAAATTTTGGCAAAAATTCTTGCCTGTCGTCTGGAACCTTTCCTTACCATATTAATATCACCTGACCAGGTGGGATTTATTCAGGGACGTCAAGCATACTGTAGGGCATCTAGGGCTGTAGATCTGATTTGGCTGGCTAAAAAGCATAGAATACCCTCATTGTTTTTGTCACTGGATGCTGAAAAGGCCTTTGATAGGGCAGAATGGCCATATTTATTTACTTTATTGACGCATGTGGGTTTCCCCCCCTCTTTTTTACGACTTATAGCAGCCCTTTATAACTCTCCTGGAGCTCAACTATTGATCCCGGGAACAGATAGGATTCCTTTCCGGGTATGGAATGGCACTCGTCAGCACTCGCTCTATTTATTCTTTTTTTGGAACCCCTCTTACAGACAATTAGGGAGGATCCGGAGATAAAAGGGTTCTGGGTGGGAGTTTCTCAGTTTAAATTGTCAGCCTATGCGGATGATATACTTATCACGTTGACAGTCCCTAAATATTCTCTGATTAGGTTATTGGAAAGGCTAAACAATTTTTCAGAGATTTCAGGGTATAAAATTAATTTGGATAAATCTGAGGCCATACCGGTAGCGCTTTCCCCGTCCATTCTCCTCGACATCACCTCCTCCTCTTTAATACGGATAGTTGATTCAGAAATTACATATTTAGGAATTCGTATACCATCATGTCCTACAAAACTATATGATGCTAATTACCCACGTCTGATAATGACTATTAAAGGGGAACTAGAGACCTGGAGTAAGTACTCTATATCATGGTTGGGCAGAATTAATTGTATTAAAATGAATGTGTTACCGCGATTATTAGATTTGTTTTCAAACATTACCCATCCCTCTGATCATTAAGGATTTTGTTATATTACAACGTGCTATTGATCAGTTTATATGGGCTGGGAAACGTCATCGGGGGGGCAAGACACACGCTCTAACGGCCAAGAGCTTTGGGCGGACTGGGCTTGCCTTCATCACTATCTTATAATTATGCTGCCCAACTCGCTCAAATAATGGTATGACATTTACCAAAAGGTACTTTTTGATGGGTAGATTTGGAGGCTGGCCTTATGAAGCCTAGTGTTCTTGATCAATGGATTTGGATTTATGAGAAATTTCGTTCTAAGTTACAGACGGATTGTCCAGCCATTATCAATTCTGTTCGTATTTGGAATAAGCTAGCATTAAAATGTGAACTAACTCATTTTCCCTCTTCATTAACTCCGATTTTTGGTAACAGGGATTTTATTGCCAGACTTAATGCTGGTCCCTTTCGGTGCTTACAGGATGCTGGTGTGTGCAGGTTGTACCATCTTTACCCCAAAGGGATATTACTTTCTATGGAAGAAATTATTACAAGAATAGGGGGGGAAAGATTTTTCATTTTTTTTCATTTCCTGCAATTAAAATCGTATGCTATATGCCCCCATGTTCATAGTGCTGCTACTGCTAAACAAACCTTTTTTGAACGTTTATGCAAGAATGGTAAATATCAACGAGGGTTGATCATATATATATATATATATATATATATATATATATAATATATATATATATATATGGAACTGACGTCTAGACTAGACTGGAAGGAGCTGTCTTATGTACGGTCATGGGAAGCGGATATAGGTGAATCACTGGATTCAGAAGACTGGATGGACATTTGGGAACTGTCAAATTCGGTATCTATATGTGCCTCCCTACAAGAACAATCTATTAAGACAGTAATGCGATGGTATACTACGCCAGCTCAGCTGGCTAATATGAATCGGAATATGTTGGATGTATGCTGGAGGTTATGTAATATGCGAGGGTCTTACTATCATATGTGGTGGTCATGTCCAGTCATTGTATCTTTTTGGATGAAAATAAGGGATTTATTGCAGACGTTTTTTTCTAATTCTGTCCCACTAGACCCGTGGGTTTTTCTGCTGTCCAGACCAGCCCCAGGTTTTACTTTCCATGAGCATAAACTAATGGCTAAAATTACATTGGCTGCAAGATGGGCAGTAGCAGAGGTTTGGAGACAAAATTGTTTACCAAAGCTAGCAAAAGTATTCGTAAAAATTAAAGATACACAGGTCATGGACAAACTTACGGCTTTGGTTCATAATTCTTTGCCCTCTTATAATAAGACCTGGGGACCGTGGCTGGATGCAGGATTGTAACGGGTTTTCTTTTATCTATTTTTATTTTATTTATTTTTTCTGAGATATTATATGGGTCTGGTCCCCCCCCTTTTTTTTCCCCCTCTCCCCCCTCTTCTTCTCTTTGTAAAGTATAGGTAAAATTAAGATGCTGAAGCTGTTTTTCTTGTGGATGGATATGAAGTTGATTTTCAAATATGGAGCTATAATATTTCCATGTAGATGTATTCTGAAAATTTTATGCATCTAATAAAATGTTTAAAAAAAAAATAATGTTTTTCATTGAATCCTATGGAATTCGCTTGTTTAAACCTGTTGAACTGAAACACCGAAAATCTGGGCATTTTGCTGGAATTTCAGTGCAGTACAGCATTCTATGAATAGAAGACACCACAGTCTTCTATGGGGCAACTTTGGTGCCAGTGAATTGCACAAATTACAGGCGAATGGACAGCTTAGTGCCTAGGCTCATTGGCCCAAAATTCGGGGCCGATTTGGAGGTTGGTGAATAACCTCTATAATCATCAAAATGTGTTGCTGTATTAGTACAGCTAGGGAGAGCTCTGGGGTCACTCGCCACTCTACAGGGATAAAATCCAGAATTTTGTAATAGCTGAAAGCCCTGTATTGTGCAAAATGGAAGGTTTTCTGTACCTCTCTTGTGAATGCACTGTGCTCGTAGATATTTTTACATTCTGTTACCATTTTGGAAACTGCATTGCTAATTATGTTACTTGATGTCGGGCCATATTTATTATCTATCTTTTATAACATTTGCTGTATTTGACACACAGGCTTTGTCTGTACGCCGATACCGATCATTTGCACGAGTACTTGTACAAATGCCCAGATGCAAGCAGCCGACACTGGGCTTGCTTGCCATGCAGTATGTGAGGGCTGGGGTGGCTGGCAGAAAGCACTAACAGCATTCTGTCAGGCCCCTCTGGCTGTGTTCCAGCGAGCAGCTGCTAGCTTGTGAAGGTTACAGGCAGAGCTTGCAAGACCACGGCCGCAGCGGAGTGGTGTTACAACTAGGGATGCACCGATACGATACTAGTATCGGGATCGATATTGCCGTTTGCACGAGTACTTGGTACTCGCGCAAACGGCCCGATACATCCCGCCGATACCGGAAGGCGTTGGGCCAGCTTGCCGGTATCCGCGGGGTTGGGGAAGCTGACCGAGTGCATGAAAAGCACGCGGCCAGCGTTCCCCCTCCGGCGCGCCGCATACTCACACATTCTGAAGGTCCGGTCGCATGGCAGTGATGCGTTCCCGCGGCCACTGGGCGCTCCTGTGATGCTGCCTCTCGGCTGGAGGCAGCGTCACAGATGCGCCCGGCGGCCACGTGATCGCGTCAGTGCCATGTGACCGGACCTTCAGGATGGGAGTATGCGGCGCGCCGGAGGGGGATCGCCAAATCGCACCGAATTGAAGAGAACGAAAAGTCACCGAACCTGCGGTAACTTCTCGATTCTCTTTGAATAACCCTGATAGAGTTGAGTTTAAGGTTAACCTAGATTTATTTATTTTTTATCTTTTATAAAAGTCAAGGAAGTTTAAAATCTACCTAGTTCTTTAACTTATCCTTCTAAACGGCTGGTGTACATTGGCAATTTTTGCTTTGTTAGCTCCTCATCAAAGGAATAGGTTTAAAAACACTGACCTAAAGATTTCTTTAAAAAATAAAAGTAAATGTCATTCCAGCGCAGGCTCTCCCTTGACACTCTTTTTTCCCTTGATGCCACTCGCTGAACTAAGCCCCAGAAGGCTGTTAAGTGTGGGCTGACGATAGCGTTCTATGAAGGGGAACCCCCCCCCATTCAGAGGGTTGACTTTGCCTGGTTGCATGGGGGGGGGGGGACGCCAATTACCTATTGAGTAACTATTCCCTTTGGCTGAGGTGTCAATTTTAGAAGCTACATTTTAATCCTCTATCTGACACACATTGCTGTATTTGTGTTTTTTGTGTGCAAGTATGACATGTCAGCTTAATAAAGCTATACATTCTGGAAGTGGCGCTTCCGTTAAAAATTCTGTTACCTGAAGTACAGTCCAGTTGCAATTTCTTATCCCAGATGAAATCCGTGGTGTGCCGTTAAAGCCGACATCAGCCGCGGCACAGCTAACAGCCGCTATTGTGTTGTGTGTACTGTTCATATTGGTAGGGTGTTGAGGTCGGGGAAGAAATGGACTGGAAAAACGACCCGAGCGCTACATAACTTTTTTAATAGGTTTGATCTGGCAGCTTTTCTCATTGATGAATTTCAAGTTTGATTCAACAGATACATTTTCGATCAGAGATTTGCAGAATATGAAGTGGTTTCATGACTGTCAGGGAAGGAAGTGCAGGTCAAAGAGACTATATAATCTTTTTATTCAAGTCAAGCTTTTTGTAAACTTGGAGAAACACGCTGGGCTCTGTGACTACTTCCACTCAATACAAATTGAATGGTCCCGATGACCAAAGTGTCTTCCCTCCTCCCCAAGTGTGCCAAAGAGCTGATTCAGCTCTAAGCATTCAACTCGCCCAGAATGCTGACAATCAGCACACGTATGCCTTTCACATAAAAGTCTGTGAATTAACAGTATTTCATTTACTAATGAGTCTACTAGCACTGAATGCAATTTGATTGGCCGGAATTACCCTGGGAATGTAACATTTGTCAACAGCGCTGGAATGAAGGTAGGTATTCGACTTAATATCCTGTTAAAACCGGAGGAGAGGTGGGTCCAGGGGGGATTACTGTTTAGCCCATTCTCCTCTCCCCCATCCTGTTTTTACCCTACACTATCTTAAGTATTTTGCCTTCTTTTAGATAAACCGTTATTTTTCTGTGTCTAATGTTTCTGTTTTTTTTTTTTCTTTCTTCTTCCACGTGTTCTACTTCAGACACACCGTTGTTTCAAACAAATCCTGTTGGGACCAAATGCCGGATGAAAGTGATTCTGTGTCTAATGAAGTTCAGGTGGACTCCAGTCTCCTTCCATTAGTAACTGATGAAGAAGGAGATCAGGTTTTCAGGTTTTATTGGCTGGATTCTTATGAAGATCAATATAGTCAGCCAGGTGAGCACAAAATTATTTGGATATTCATTTCGTGCATGCTATGAAGATAATCTAAAGCAACACAACGAATGGAGGTTTAAAGGAAAAATGCCAGAATATAGAAAGCCAGCTCTTTTCTTTTTATAGTCTTTTTTTTTTTTTATCCCTGTAGTAGAATGATGTCTCACTGGCATTTTTTTTGCTACCCAAAAGCCGCGATTTCTTTACCTGGTAATTGTGTTACTATTAGGGCTGTCATGATCCAATCCCTGGAATCTGGATTGGGACCCAATCAGAGCTTTCTTTAAGGGATCGTAGAGGGACATTTTCAACCGATCCCTGAGACCTGCCGGGCAGTGAGACTCTCAGCTGGAAGCCCCTCTGCGCTTTCCCAGACTTTTGGTGACTCCATAGAAGAGGCAGGGAAGACTCTGTACGCCTCCCTGATGGAGTCTAGGCATCTCTGCATTCACTTGCAGCATCTTCCCTGCCTGTTCCATTACCTGCGAGCTGACCTGGAGGACGCTGAAGTAAAGGCCGAGGTCCCGGAATTCCCTTTTTCGAGAAAGCCACTCATTCGGCCATGGGTCAAAGCTGTATTGGATAGGGACTTTGTATCAATTGATCCCAAATTCCTCTCGACTGACTCTGGCGGCCCAAAAATTGCGTCTATGGATGTCCCAATTCCTATTTAGCTCTTCTCCAAATTTTAATGGGTCTTTCGTTGCTAGAGCTACACATTATTGCTCTTTAATGGTTTTATAGTCCTTCAATTCTAAACAATTTCGTATCATTTGGAGACACCCTAGCCATCATGATTACTTAAACTTGTTTAATTGGTCATGGTAGAAGTCTGCCCTTTCCTTCCACCAGCTGTACCTTGCGTTCATGCTAGTGCTTCAAAGCAGAGGTCTCGCCTCCATCCTGAGACCTGTCAATCAGCAGCCAATGGACAACCACCTGGCTTTGAGTTCTCTTGGAGTTGAGTGGTTGAATGCATTTAACCAGCCGACTCAATGCACCTAAAGACAAAGCACTTGATCTTTACAGGCCAGCATGCAACTTTCTTATAGTTTGAATCGGATGGGCCCTGTGGAACAAGAGGCCAATGAAACAAAATAAATGTTGTGCAGCAGGGTTTATAGTTAAGTCCTCCTTTTTTTTTTTTTTTAAGACGTCCAGTATTTCTTGTAACTTTTGCTTTTTGTACCTTCTATGTAATACTTACAAGAAAATCTGAAATCACACTTCTGAAGCTACACATTAATCCCAGAATAGGACACTTTAATCTTTTTTGCATAAAGAAAAATGTTGCAATAGTCCGTTACGTTAAGAATAAACTGTAGAATGGCATTGTGTCACTCGTTTGAAGCCTGTTTATATGGTGTCAAGCCAGATGAACGTCAGCTAAAAAGGAATTAACTTTCATTCCAACTGTGTCTCAACATTAAAGTGATACGCAAAAATCAGTCTTCTGCACGACAATCTATTTTCTTAAACTGTTTGCTCACTTGTGCAGAGTGCTCCTCTTTAAGAGCAAACATCCCTTTAAAGACCAGACAATTTCCATTGGTTTTCACCCTGATAATGATGTTTTGCATGGCGTTGACCTTCTTAAATTCATCTTTGTATTTTGTATCTTGTGTTACATCATCCAATCCCTGTTTTTGTCTTTTTCTGTAGGTGTAATTTATTTGTTTGGCAAAGTATGGATCGAGTCCGCTGCTGCGTATGTTAGCTGCTGTGTGAGCGTGAAAAACATTGAAAGGACAATATATCTCTTGCCACGTGAAACTGTAAGTTTTTTATGTTCTGTGTCTGTATATAATATATATGTGTGTGTGTTTTTTGTGGTGTCATTTCCCTTTTATCTTACCTGGGTTATTGTGCATTTACTTTGCAAAGGCAATGGCATTTATTACACATTTATAATTATGGTATTGCAATTAGAATGCAATACTGTTTAACCTTTTAACTGTTTGAATCTTCTCTTTCTTCACAAATATAACCTTAATACGAGAGGTATTCCCAGGGGGCCGATCGGCCATTGGCTGCAGGGGACTGACTGCACTAATGACAGTGATCGGCTCACTAGGAAAGGAAGTTAGGCCTTAGGAGGGCCAGACTGCCACACAGCATGCTATACCTCACTGTGGCGTTTTAGCCTGCTGGATGGGATGTCTGTGGTAAAGTGAAGATTTGAGGTTTTTGACTGATGCATAGGGTTAGTTTGTCTCTAGTTTTCATGGAAAGAATGATCTCGACTGAACATTTCTGAAGTCCTGTCTTTTAGGTTCACATTATTATTGGTTTATTTGTATTGCTCTAACATATTCCATAACACCGTGCAGGGACTACAGTAAATAAAGGAATACATGTATGGACAGAGACATAAGGGCAAGACGGTCCTGCTCCTTAAAAAGCTTACATACTAAAGGATAATATTTAAACATGCAATTATTATTATTGACCCCATCCAGCACTGACCGAAATTACGTTTGTTTATAGAGGGTTCATACTGTGAAAAGGGGAAATGGAGAGCTGCTTTTATTCTAGAATTAACCCTCAAAATCCTTAAAGGGACTCTCTGGGGTTAAATATTAACTCCCCTCTGTCTTATCTCCTCTTTTTGTTTTTTAAACTTTCCTGTATCCATCCCACTGCTGCCTCTCCAATCCCTGGACGTGACTTGCTGGCACCTTCCTGCTTGCCATATGGCTGTGGAGGGGCTGGAGGTTCCAGTGAGTGTTCAAACGTTCCAATGGCTGGGAGGGAGATGGGAACCAAATTGGTTCCTGCTTTACGATCCCATTGCCTGAAGCTAAGGTCCTCTATTGCCGATGAATTTCAGGGAGGAACTAAACCCTTGAACTCTGAGTGTTGAATCTACCCACAGCGAGTCCCACAGATGGGGAAAGGGGGCGAAGAATACTCAAGGCCGTGTGACCACTTAATTTACATTGCGTGGTAACAATGCCTTGAATGTCCCTCTTTATGGCACAATACACCACATAGTTATTTATTCTTGTTGAAAATCAAACTAAACTGCATTTAGACAGATTTTATGTAATTTTTATATTCCAGCGAGTGCAACTTTCCACCGGAAAAGACATTGGAAGTCCAGTCAGTATGATGCATGTATACCAGGAGTTTAATGAATGCATTGCAGATAAATATAAGATTATGAAGTTCAAGTCCAAGGTTTGTTCCCATTTTTAGTCCTTCTTTTAGTCTTTTTGCAATTTCTGATGAAGCTGCATTACCCAAAAAAGTATTTTACAGAATGTAAGGGTTATTCTAAGAGCCAAATTTGCCACCGAATTGTGCTAAACGGTGAATTTCCCCATATGGTGCAATTTGGCCATTCGGTAAGATAGCAATTCGCCATCGGATCCATTTGGCGCATTTTGGGTACCCTGTGGTGAATGCCGAAGTCTCCGCAGGGTCGGTGATCTCAGCTCGCCAAAGAGCACTGATATTTCGGCTCTCTTTGAATAACCCCTTTATTAATTTTCCTATACAAACTCGCTATGGCTACCTGAAGTACAGCCGTGGAACACCCTTTTGAACATCTGAAGTGGCTTTATTCGTTTCGACTGTGTAGGAGGCATTAATTAGCCTAATCAATAAATGAGTGAAAGGGGGGTTTTTGTGAGGGTCCTGAGGACGGGTAACAATACTAGTGACCTGCTCTACAGCGGGGCCCGCTCAGGGCATTTTTATTATTTTGGGGTCACACAAACCTTCCACCATGAGGTAAGTCCAAGAATGTAGGCAATTATGATCTAGAGGGCTGTCATACGTTACATAATGGGACCAGAACACCCATTTTCTTTCCAGTGGTACCTGGGAATGTGTGAAGGTGTTAATAACTGGTGTGGCTTAATTCAGGTGAACGCTTTTTTTTCCTTTTTCAAACTGTTTATTCAAAATATCAAACCTCATTCATTGTTTCATAAAGTGGTTTAATCCCGTTGCTGGATGGAAATGCCTGTTGCGATAACGTTTCATTGTGAAAATGCTGATGTCCTCTAATAATTATTTTACAGAAAATTGAAAAGAATTATGCATTTGAGATCCCAGACGTCCCAGCCAGATCCGAGTACTTGGAAGTCCGGTATTCTGTAAGTAATGGCGGTTGTGTTTTCATTACAAAAGCAGGAAAAAGAAAAGTAATCTATGGGAGCAGTGATAATTAATTAAATGTGTGGACCTACTTTAGAGCAGAATTACTGTGTATCATGTAACTAAAACGTATTTGTACTTACTGCGAATAGTCCTTTTCAACTTGCTGCTGACTTTTTGCGGCCTGCTTTGTCGTTTGTTGCCGTTGCAGCGATGGTGGTTTGTGAATAACCCCATAAATGTTTTGAAAGCATCAATCCCGTCGCTTTCAGGCCCCTCAAGAAGGCACCTATCTCAATCCTTTATAATAGTGATCCACAACCCTGGTCCTCAGGTCCCACTAACAGGCCGGGTTTTCCAAATATGTGAAGCACAGCACAGGTGATATAATTTGCTGCTCAGTGATTGCAGGATTCAGTCTGCTTTTCCCCAAGTTGATCTGCAAAATCTGGCCTGTTAGTGGGCCCTGAGGACCGGGGTTGAGGACTTCCCCTCTATAAGGCCTTAACCTTTTCACTACCAAGTGGATTTCCATAAAACCATTCGTAGGATCCAGCGGATTTTGTAAACCTACTTCCATTACAGTGCAAAACAAAAAATCTTAAATCCTGTTCATACACGTACAGTTGGTAAGCTTATTTGACAGGCATGCGTCTCCCATGCTGGCCAAAGCGTGCTACCAGTACTACATTTACAATATCACCATTGGAGCACTGGGCTTCTGGAAAGCAAGATGGAACTCCAAACTGCTTCAGCACCTCACCAAGCCCTCTGCTTCGAAGTGCTGACACAGCCCCCATGGGAATGGATACGTGGCATACCATGAATAGTTGAATCACCATGGTTGCTGGATGTGCTGGGAAGGAATATCAAGATGCCCATGTCCTTTAGTAGAGGGTGGAAAGCATTTGATTCTTTAATGAGACGTTCTAGGCACCAAACCCACAGACTTTTAATTGGTGATTGTGACAGCCCTTCGGGCGGAGATCTTGAAGGCTTTTAAACTGGGGCTGTAGGTGAATGTCCTGTATTTTTGGGCCTCACTAGGCCCTTTTCATCGGGGGTTAACCTCTACAGTTCAAATTTTTGATTTCCATTTTATTTCTTAGATGTGGCCTTTCATTTAAAAGTTTACATTACTTAAGGGGTTATTCACACTGCCTATTTTTCCTGGGTTTGCAGCGCCGAAAAACTCAAACATTTCACAAACTATAAAATGCTTCTCCTGTGCTCTTTGGATTATACTTCTACAAATTGTTGACATGCATCGGTGCTGCAAAACCAGCCAGCATGGGCATTTCTGTGAATAACCCCTTTAGATTCCAGGCTGCATTAGCCGTTTTTAAATAGATGCAAGGTATTGTTAAGCGAGCGATATGAGACGCTAGGTAAGCGTCTGTATCTGTATGCCTGCATATAGTACACTTTTCGTCATTTTTGTAATGTTATCCTTTTTTTCCCCACTATCTTAGAAAAGGTCTCAAATGTATTTTGTCCTTTTGGTTCCAACTGTTAATGCAAAGTAATTATAAATAATTTCTCATTTTCTCCTGACTAAATTCTCACGATGTCTGTGCTTTTCAGGCTGACTTGCCACAACTCCCTCAAGACCTGAAAGGAGAAACATTTTCACATGTCTTTGGAACTAACACTTCAAGCCTGGAGCTGTTCTTGCTTAGCAGGAAGATAAAAGGGCCCAGCTGGCTGGAGATAAAAAACCCACGTAAATATACTGCTTCATTTAGCAAATTTATTTTTGTGTGTGTGTGTTTATAGATTTTTAACCTGGGTCTCTCCACAGGTAGATCGCCTACTTGCTGCATTTAGAAGTGCTGCAAGTGCCAAAATAAAGGATTAATGAAGCAATCACCACCTGCCTGCTCCTAGTTTAATTTTTAAAGCTTTGTTCGAGCACATTATAGTGGGCTATCTGCATTTTTTATTTTCTTCCTCTGATTACCCATTTCTCGACTGCTAAAACCATTGTCAATTAGAACATGTACTTATCTTGTGGATGCCTAACTCACACATACTACAAACACAAGATAAGTCTTTTCATCAACATTGATTTCATCATTAGACTCCTTTTTGTAATTTTGTTATGTATTTGATTCTTGTTACATCGATGCTTGTGTGAGAGACGCTTTCTTTGATTAGTCTTTTGAATGAAGCATTTAACTTGTCAACTTTTGACTGGTGTTTGTTGATCAAATCATTGTATGTTTATATATATTTGTGGGTGACGGGTATCGATTTAAGATTTTTGCACTTTAAATAGAATACTTGGACTAGCTTTCTTCTGGAGTGCTCTCCATTTCTAACGATTATTTTCGTAATCGATTAGTTGGCCAATTTTTTTCGATTAATCGGATTTAAAAAATACAATTTTGTTTACTTAAAAGGAACATTATCTAAAAAAAATTATTAAAAAAGTCAACCCCTGCCCCCCTCCCCTCCTTTTTTTGTAAGCAATTTGCAGAGTGTATATAACGCTCGTACGTACATATGCAAATTACACATTCACACAAGGTGCACGAGCACCTGGTCACAGTGATGGATTTATGCTGCATGCGAAGCTTTAGCCCATGTCTGCTTTTCTCCCAAAAAAACAAACACTGCTACGTACACTCAGACCTGATGTCAGCAAGAAAGCAGGGTGAGAAGTGGGGCACTCCACGCAGCCTGACCACTTTAACAATTTCTTGAACAAACTGAGCAGGAGGAGGATCCAGAGGTGCTAGTAAATTCGGGCAAGGGACTTGACCCGAGGTATGAGAAGGAGTGGGTTAGGGCAAAAGACGGGACCCGAGTGTGGAAGGTTGTTTGTGGGAAGGGACCAGCCAAATGGGAGAGAATGGCAGCTCCAGACCAAAGAATGGATGACAGGCAGGATGGGGTGGTGGCGGCACAGGACTCCAGCTTCAAGTAAAAACACTAGCGTTACAGCGCCTATACCCAGTGGCAGTATCCCAGGGTTCGTGCTATAGCGCCACTACACTACATGAACTGGTTATGTTTGACATAACCCTAAAAATAAAGCAGTCGTCGTGCCTTCTGCAATCGTCTTCGAAGCAGAGTCTGAGGTTATAACGTTTAATTCAGTCTGACTCTAAACTGTGTGCTGTACACAAATCGATAACGAAAATAGTTGTCAACGATTCTTATGGATTAGTTATCAAGTATTTATTTGTTTCACATGATATATAGAGATATCGCTATATCTATCGCTGTCCAAGTGATGGCCAGCACTCCAGGGTCTCCTTAAAATTCCTTAATTTATTTCAAACAAGTAAAAACCTGGTCAACGATCATCTCCGCTCCACAGAGGAGCTTTCCTCTGGATCACATGTCCTGATGAATGCTCCTCTGCGGAGCGGAGACGATTGTTGACCATTCTTCTTGCTCCTTTGGAATAAATGCATATTGAGGAGACCCTGCTGTGCTGGCCATCACTTGGATATTGTTTCAAACATTAGGCTAAGCACTAGGCAATTATCCCATAAAGTTAGCGAGTGCAAGAGAGATGTGTGTTGAGGAGGGGGGGGGGGATGTGGTTAAGAATGCTTAAAATAAACAACCTTTCTATTTTTCTTTAAATTACCAAAATGCAAAGTGAGTGAACAGAAATACTGTATATCTAAATAATATCCAGATTTGGTGTGACCATCCGTTGCCTCCGGTTGTGTGTGTGTGTGATATATATATATATATCTCAAAATTTTGTTTGTTTTGGCAAAAAATGCTAGCACATAGTGCGATTACCTGTCAGATACGCCCGGTATGCTTTGGGCGTGACAGGTCCACTTCAATCCTGTTTTTTTTCACCTAAATAACCTTATTAGCACCATTTTGTATAATTGTATTTGTTTACATGTACCAGCATTTCTGAATGTTGTTCCTTTCCTATTCTATATTTTCATAGAGTTGATAAGTCAGCCCATCAGTTGGTGTAAGGTTGAAGCCATGGTGTTGAAGCCGGACTTTGTGAATGTTGTGAAGCATCTCTCACCTCCACCTGTTGTAGTTTTATCTCTCAGCATGAAAACTCTGCAAAACGCGAAGACTCATCAAAATGAGGTAATCTTTCAAACATGGTCTCTCAATTTTTTTTATGACATCAAAGCATGTATTTTTCTGAAAGAAATGTGACATTTTCGCCACTATCTTTGACCTAGACATCGTGTTATGAACAAACATGGTGTTCTGCTGCTAGGAAGGAATAAGTATGATTGACCCTATTGTTTGCTGCCCAAAATCTTTATAGTAGAAACCTTTGTTGTTGGTGACATGTTTTACTGTATTAACCCAGATACTTATTTAGTGATACCTTTTAAAAGCGGAAGAATTGTGATGTTTTTATTTGCCTTACCCATTTACACACTGCTTTACCTTGGCGATTCTTTGCATAAATATCTGCTTCTATGCCAATAATATATTTTTTAAGTGAAATAATTCTCTGGTTGTTCCATGCTGTACTTACTGTAGATATGCTTTAGGAAACTGTAATTCCCAAATTTTCCTAGTCCCGGTGACGTTAAGTTTGGATTTTAATAAGGACTCGGAGGCTTCATATTTGCAATCTCTTTCTTTATTACTCCTATAGCAGTAAAGAAGAGTGATAACAAGAACCAGAAAAAAAAAACATGTCAAACCCCCAACGTGGGGTAACCCTCCTCTTGGTAAGCCCAGCCCCCTAGTCTATAAACAGTCTGAGCTGGAGCAGTAACGCCCTCTTTCTTCATGCGACTGGAACCACAAGATCAAGGAACAGGGAACGATAGGTCCATCCAGAAAGCACGACAATCCCGCGAGGATTCATAATCCACAGACCATCAATTAGTTGTAAGAAGAACAGAAACACGAAGGCAGGTATTAGGAAAGGAACAACACCAAACCCTCGGTTTCCCGCCCCCCAATCAACAGGAGGTCAACCATATCAAATCATGCGCTGCGCATAAATACAATCACCCTGTCCGGTCTAGAACACACCCCCCTCAGGGCGGGAGAGGTGGGAAATACTCGCCTCCGAGTCCTTATTAAAATCCAAACTTTCCGTCACTGGGACTAGGAAAATTTGGTAATTTTAAGGCAGGCCTCGGAGGCTTCATATTTGCACGTTCAACGCATCAGTGCCTGTGACCAATGAGAGACCGGCTTAAAATAAAATGTACGAAACGTAGATTCACGCGACCAATCCGCCGACTTCATAATGTCCTCCAGGCGACAACCCGCCATAAAAGCATTAGAAGCCGCAGCACTACGGATGGAATGAGCGCCGAAGCCCAGCAAGATCCAACAGCCAACGAGCCAGAGTGGGTGCGCTAACAGGGTTATGAGGAACCCGGAACGAAACAAACAACGGGGATCCAGGCAGGGGACGAAGAGCCAATGTACGATTTTCATATTCCTGAAGACAAAGAACAGGACACAACTCAGGCATCAATGGAAAAGCTGGAAAAAACAGTACGAATCGCCGTTTTTGTACGTCTCGAGACGTCGAAACAAACGCCGTCTGGTGAGAAAGAACGGACACCAAAATCCAGCGCCCTGACATCCCCGACACGCTTACAGGAGATAAGGCAAAACAAAACCAACAGTTTAGCTGACAACTGGCGCAGTGACAATGAGGCATTACACGGCCACGCGCGAAGGAAAGTCCCTACCAGAGTCACGTCCCACGTAGAGGAGTAGCGGGGTGTCGGGGGACGAGACAGACGCACTCCTTTTAAGAAGGCGACAAACCAGAGGGTGTCTACCCAGGGGGGAGTTATCAAAACCCCGATGGCCCGCCGACAAAGCCGACCGGTACACATTTATGGTGCGAAAGGCCAATCCCGAGTCAAAGAGGACAGGAAATCCAGAACCGAGTTTAGAGGGGCAGAAGTGGAATCTTCACTCCTTCGCAAACACCACCCGTGCCAAGCTGCCCAGGCAGAGCGATAGCCCCTCTCGTGCCTGGGGCCCAAGCGTGCTGGAGCAATTCCTCAGTTCTCGGCGAAATGCCGGTGGCCCGCCATGAGAACCGGAAATCAGCCAGACCACAAGGGATAATCGACCTTCCCGCAACAGTGGGTGAGAGAGGTCATCCGGTCCCGTCAGTAGGGACGGCGAGGTCGGGATCCACCTGGGCGGGGTCAGGGAGTATTTCAACAGAAGGGGAAACCACGGTTGGGACCGCCAGAACGGTGTCACCAAAACCAATTCCGACCCGATGTCACAGAGACGCCTCAAAACGCGTAACAACAGTTGAAACTGCAGGAAGGCGTAAAGACGGCCCTCCGGCCACACCTGAGCGAAGGCGTCCGTGCCTTCTGCTTCCGGATCTGGACGCCAACTGTAAAATCTCGGTAACTGCCGATTCAGTCTGGAAGCAAACAGATCCATCTGGAGAGGACCCCACAGCCCGTTGACGGTGGCAAATACCGATGGCGCCAGGCGCCAATCCCCCGAGTCCGTCAGATGGTGGGAATTCCAGTCCACCACTGTATTGGCGAGACCTGGAAGATACTGAGCCACCACAAACAGACCGCGGGGAAGACAGAAATCCCACAGCTCAGCAGCTGCCGACATCAGAGCCACCGAACGAGCTCCCCCTAGGGCATTGATATACCTGACAGCCGACAGGTTGTCCAGCTTCAGGAGGCTACAGCGGTGATCGGTCTCCCTGGAGAAACATTTCAGGGCGAAAAACGCCGCCATAAGTTCCAAAACATTGATGTGGAGGCGTAACTCCTGGATCGACCAACCACCTCCTGTCTCCATATTGGCGCAACGTGCCCCCCAACCCGAACGACTCGCGTCGGATTCTATGGTCAACGACGGTACGGGGAATCGCACTGGGCGAGCATTCCACCGAGACCAGTCCGTTAGCCACCATGTCAGATCCGTCTTCGCATCGTCTGAGAGGGGAACCCTGCGGGAATAATCCGCCACCGATCGGAGAGAACGGGCCTTCAATCTCTGGAGGGCCCTGTAATGTAGAGGAGCTGGCAGAACCGCCAAACGAGTCGCCGCCAGGAGACCAATCACCCTTGCCAATTCCCTCAAGGTGGGTGCGTGATCCCTGAGGAGGGAGCGAACCTCCTTGCGAATGGAACGGATCTTGGGAGTTGGAACGCTCAGTGTCATAGTGTGTGAATCTAGGAGGAAACCCAGAAATTCCAGACAATGTGTGGGTACCAACAAAGACTTCTCCACATTGATCAGGAAACCCAGATCCTGTAATAGGGAGAGTGTCCACGACAAGTGTAGTTGAAGGGAGACTGAGGAATCCGACATCAGTAGGATGTCGTCCAGGTAGATCACGAGTCGGACGCCCCTCACCCGGAGGGATTCTACAACCGGTTTCATAAGCTTCGTGAAGCACCACTGAGTGGATGAAAGGCACGCGAAGAGCCACATGTGTCCGCGCCAAGGGAAACACAGGAAATCTCTGGAAGCTGGCGCCATAGGGACGGTTAGGTACGCGTCTTTCAGGTCTAGTTTGACAAGCCAATCCAGTTCGTTGAGTAAATCCCTGAGGGTATGAAACCCTTCCATTTGGAAATGGCGGTAGGACACCCACAAGTTGAGTTCCCTGAGGTTTATGACAGGGCGTGTCCCACCCCCTTTCTTTGCAACGAGGAACAAATTGCTCACAAACTTGGGTGAGTCCCAAGGGACTTCCTCTATGGCCCCTTTTGATGCCAGAGCCAAAATCTCGGCTTGAACTAAATGTTCCTGTTCCACGGGAAAACTTAGTGGCCGTGGTGGCGTGGATCGGTATGGAGGGATAGACTTCGAGGCTATCTCGAACCCTCTGACCGCGTTTAAAACCCACGGGTCTGCAGTGATCAACTTCCAGTTTGGAAGAAAAAGCCGAATACGGCCCCCCACCCGAACAGATGAGTGAGGAACAATATATGGAAGACTTACCAGTCTGACGTCGAGCACGAACTTGGGTTCTGCCACCTCGGAATCCGCGGCCTCTCCAAGCCTGAGCCCGGGCCGAGGATCCGTAAGGGGGGGGGGGCAGAGTCGGTGGCATTAGAGGTACGGAAGGATCCTCTAGTAATGCCCATAGATCCGGCGCGGCTGGTAGAGCGGCCCCTTCCTCTACCAGCCCTGTCGAAAACCTTTTTGGGGAACACTTTCTTAATGGCCGTCTCCACCTTATCCAGCGCGGTAAAAGCGCTGGTGTACGTGCCCATATTTTTTATAAAACCATCCCCGAAGAGAAGGCCTTGAGCCTTCGCCCCTTTATCTTTATTGGCCATAGAAGTAAGTTGAGGATCCATCCTCAGAATCATAGACTTGCGTCTTTCAGCGGCCAAAGCCGCATTAGTACCGCCCAACAGGCACAAGGAGCGTTGGATCCAGCCCGTGGCGTCTTCTAAATCCAAGGGGGTACCTTGTAAACGAGCATCCTCCACCATGTCAAGGAGGTAAATCATCGGTGGTGCAACATCAAGCACCTTGTCTTCACAGACCCTGAAAGCCATATCCACCCCTTTCTTGGGGGACCATCCTTGTTGGTCATGAACTTCACAAAATCCTCATCCACCACCGGGGTGAGACAAGTTTTGCCCGCGGTGGTAGGGCGAGGGCATTCCGCCCTCATATTCACCCTGGTCTCGTTATCCATAGGGAGACGCATGTGGGCATCCACCCACATCTCCACATGAGGCATCGGGGACCATGCAGTGGAGCGTGGGTGTAAGACCCCTGCCGGGGAAAACATCGGGCGGCCCTGAGGATCACACACCACCTCCTTGGCAGACAGTAAAGGCGGTGGGGGCCTTTCCTCCTCGGCCAACAGGCCAACATCATGCGGAGCGTATAATTCAATAGCTCCATCATCCTCCCCATGCTCAGGTTCCTCACTCTCCGAGTCAGTGTTTTTGGGGAGTCGGCCAGAACCCGTAGGTAAAGGCCTATCTTTTGAGACCGCAACTAGTGCCCCGCGGTCAGGCGCTCTCTTGTGCGAGGACACCTCGCCATCATCAGAAAGCAGATTTTCGGGGATGCCAGCCCCTCTTGGAGGACTATCAATGTGCTTAGTCTTAGCACGTTTCTTAAGGCTAGCTTGTGCAGAGCCAGAGGGTACAGCAGGGCCTTTTGGGGGTGGAGTAGGATCTACACCGGGAGCGGGGGGGCCGAGGTAATAGAAGCAACTGCCTCATCCATGGTCCTTCGGCAGGATTGAGAGAGTGTGGAGACAGCCGAGGACAGTGAGCGTGTGATGGATGCCTGCAGAGCCGCTTCCATGGCGGCAAAGGGCGTTTTTGATCGCTTTTTAGGAGGTGGGGGAGAGGCAAAAGCGTCAGATAATTCAGATTGCCGGGAGCTGACCGCAGAGTCTGATTCCCCTGCATGGGGAGATCGATCACCCCCAGATTTGTTAATAAGCGCCATGGATCCGGTCACCGAGATCCATCTCTGCTAAGGGAACAGGGAGCTGTGAGTGCGCGCGGGGATACACGCGGTCAGGTGGTGTACCCAAAATGGCCACCGGGATCTCGTGCACGTTTCCCGCGAGATCTCCGGCGGTCGCGAACGCTCCAAAGTGTGAGGACGGGGAAATAGAGGTGCGGGTGCACCAATCAGCCGGTAACTTTAGGTAACTCAGGAAGCCAAGTGAAAGCCTATACAAACCGGCGGCGGAAAAAACACAAAGCGTTATCGCTGGAGTTTTCCCGCCGGGCGGGCGCTGACCCCCGCGGTTATAGCCGGGGTAAGTCAGCACCCGTCCCAATGAATCGAAAATATATAAGTAAATCAATATATATCTGAAAAGGAAATTAGCAAAAAAACAGAGAAAATTTATACTTGTCCTGAACAGGAGCAGTAAAGAAAGAGGGCGTTACTGCTCCAGCTCAGACTGTTTATAGACTAGGGGGCTGGGCTTACCAAGAGGGTTACCCCACGTTGGGGGTTTGACATGTTTTTTTTTTCTGGTTCTTGTTATCACTCTTCTTTACTGCTATAGGAGTAATAAAGAAAGAGATTGCAAATATGAAGCCTCCGAGGCCTGCCTTAAAATTCTGTGATTTCTTTCCCCTCACATCCCAAGGATCTGGAGTGTAAAAATGGAGTAAATAAACCTATTTTTTTCTGTTAGATTATTGCCCTTGCAGCTCTTGTTCATCACAAGTTTCCTCTCGATAAAGCCCCACCACAGCCACCATTCCAGTCACATTTCTGCGGTAAGTAGTTGGTTTAGACTGATTTTCATGTCATATTCAAACATGGGTAAAGCACTTTTTTTTTCTCTTTTCTTAATTCCAATCGGAGTATATAAAATTTATACTTGGGAATATACATACACAGCATACCAAATTTAGAGCATTTCACGCAAACATACATATTTAAAAACGCTTGACTCTGGTTATAAGAGGGTTTAGTTACAAAATGTGATCCTACATCTATCCTGTGTTCGTCTGTTAGTAAAGTTTACTAATAAAGAATTCTGTGTTTCAAAGTAAAAGATGCATGAAGTAACTATTTTACTATTGACCCAACTTGGAAAAGTTCAGAAATGACATACAGGTTGGACATCCATAGTCCAGAATTCTAAAATCTTGATAAAGCTAAAGATTTTCAGATCTTTCAGTTTTTAGTTATACTCGCCTCCCTAACGCTCCGGACGGGTCATGCTTCTCCGAGACGCGGCTCCTGATTGTTACAGGAAAGTGCTGCACACCCTGGGATCCTCTCTGCAACCCCAGTGTCTGGCATGCTGCAAAAAGACTTGCGGGCCCTCTGCAGGATGTCCATGGAAAACGGCTGTACAGCTCTCCCAGTATGTGTACACGCTCGTGCTGCAGCAGGAAGGGGATCACGACTCCCCTGCCTTGATCCCTTCTTTTCAGGTATCAGATTCTCCCAGACTCTGAAATCTGGAAGAATCCGGAATGCTCAGTACCCCAAACATTTCATGTTAGTAGTGCATATACACTATATTGCCAAAAGTATTCGCTCACCTGCCTTGACTCGCATATGAACTAAAGTGACATCCCATTCCTAATCCATAGGGTTCAATATGACGTTGGTCCACCCTTTGCAGCTATAACAGCTTCAACTCTTCTGGGAAGGCTGTCCACAAGGTTTAGGAGTGTGTTTATGGGAATTTTTGACCATTCTTCCAGAAGCGCATTTGTGAGTTCACACACTGATGTTGGACAAGAAGGCCTGGCTCTCAGTCTCTGCTCTAATTCATCCCAAAGGTGTTCTATTGGGTTGAGGTCAGGACTCTGTGCAGGCCAGTCAAGTTCATCCACACCAGACTCTGCCATCCATGTCTTTATGGACCTTGCTTTGTGCACTGGTGCACAGTCATGTTGGAAGAGGAAGGGGCCATCTCCAAACTGTTCCCACAAAGTTGGGAGCATGAAATTGTCCAAAATGTCTTGGTATGCTGAAGCATTCAGAGTTCCTTTCACTGGAACTAAGGGAACAAGTCCAGCTCCTGAAAAAGAACCCCACACCATAATCCCCCCTCCACCAAACTTTACACTTGGCACAATGCAGTCAGACAAGTACTGTTCTCCTGGCAACCGCCAAACCCAGACTCGTCCATCAGATTGCCAGATGGAGAAGCACAATTTTTCACTCCAGAGAACGCGTCTCCACTGCTCTAGAGTCCAGTGGCGGCGTGCTTTACACCACTGCATCCGACGCTTTGCATTGCACTTGGTGATGTATGGCTTGGATACAGCTGCTCGGCCATGGAAACCCATTCCATGAAGCTCTCTGCGCACTGTTCTTGATCTAATCTGAAGGCCACATGAAGTTTGGAGGTCTGTAGCGATTGACTCTGCAGAAAGTTGGCGACCTCTTCGCACTATGCACCTCAGCATCCGCTGACCCAGCTCCGTCAATTTACGTGGCCTACCACTTCGTGGCTGAGTTGCTGTCGTTTCCAAACACTTCCACGTTCTTATAATACAGCTGACAGTTGAGTGTGGAATATTTAGGAGCGTGGAAATTTTCACGACAGGATGCCACCTGTGCAACAAATCCAATCACAGTTCCACGCTGGAATTCACTGAGCTGAGAGCGACCCATTCTTTCACAAATGTTTGTAAAAACAGTCTGCATGCATAGGTGCTTGATTTTACATACCTGTGACCATGGAAGTGATTGGAACTCCTGATTCTGATTATTTGGATGGGTGAGCGAATACGTTTGGCAATATAGTGTGTGTGTGTGTATATATATATATATATATATATTATATATATATATATATATATATTCTCAAGCAATTACTTGGAAGTAGAACATAATATACATAATTGTTACAGGAGAGTGCGGTAATGCCGCACAGGAGACAAAAAACAGGGCTTCTGGGTCATTGTATTGTAATTTTGTTACACTGTCATTCTGTGACATAGACCTTGAAGTGGCAGTCTCCTTTTGAGGGAATCAAATCATGCTGATATTTCTCCCAGTAATGATAAATTGTGTCAGTTTATCGTTAGGATTTTGAAGATCTGAATAAATCAGTCAATTCAGTTTTCTAAACATTCTTTTTTTTTCTCCCCATCATTAAAGTCCTCAGCAAACCAAATGATTGTATTTTTCCATATGACCACAAGGAAGCTGTGAAAAGAAAGGTAATTTTTCTTTTTTGTATTTTTAGGGTTTTTGTGAAAAGCTAGATGTGTAAACATACTGTATATTCTAGAAATGTAGATGTTCACGTTCTAAAAAAAATCTTGGATGATTTTAAAACAAAATGTCACTACCAAATACCGCAAACAAAATATATCCACTTGTCTGTATTTTAATGCTTCACAAAGAACATTTCTTTTAATATTTATGCATCTTCATGCATAATGTATCAAAAGGAAATGTACAGAACAAACCGATATCATGACATATTCTTTAAAAAGAAACTTTGTTTAGCAGTCATAGCTGGGATAAGTTACACTTGCATTATTTGGAAATCTGTAAGATCATGAATATCTGTATGATGGCCATTTTTTTCTTAAAGGGACATTGTATTTAAACGTTGACCTTCCTCCGCTTTTTTTTTTTTCCCATAATCAATTTGGAAGTTTATATTAACCTGTTTGAACTGTGTAACTTGTCTAGCAAACGACTGACACCCCACACGTTGCTACCAGCAAGGCACCCTATGCACCTCAGAACTCATGGACCGGGACTCTCCTGCTGGCGCACCTGACTGAGCCTAGCTGTGCCCGCAGGAGAGTCTCGGGCCAAGGTCTGGCGTGCATAGGGTAGCACGGCGTGTGGGGTTGTTAGTCTTTTGCTAAACAAGTTACAGTTCAATATACATAATGCTCCAAATAATGGCCGCTCCATCACAATAAATACTCGCCTGTTCTCCATCTGCGCATGCTGCTCCTCCCCCCCCTTCAGCTCAGGGCTTCTGAAATGGGGAAGTCCCTGCAGCTATCTAATGCAGTTTATGTACGTACGCAACTTGTGTTGCATACACTGCGCATCACTCAGAGCTTACCCATTTTTGTATGCAAGTTTCATAGCGCCTGCACAGAACGATGGAATGATGCCGCCTGTGCAATCCATCAGCCAGTCTCCCGGAACGCTTGCTGCTGTGAGCGTTTGTAGACAGGATGATATCCGTACGCAGAGTGTGCAGACATCTTTGACGGATTTGGTTACTGACAGGCGGCATATTCAAATCAGGCAATAATGTTAATGTGATTGACTTGCGAGCTAATGATTTGAAATGGCGGTTACATGTGTATTTGTGTATATAAAGCCATGTTCTGCTGGAAACACGATTACAGTTCCTTAAAGGGATACGCTATTAAAAATAGTTTCCTTTTTCCCTTCTTAAATAATTGGGCAGAGGCAGCCTCTGCTTAATTATTATTATTTTTACTTTATGTCCCTCACTGGTTGTAGCTCCTCCTCTTTGGCGCAGGGACTCGAGAACCCGAATGTCCCTGAAGCTACACAACTCATTTGCGGCCTTGCGCAACTTGAGTAGCGTAGGAGCTGCAAATTGCACAACAGGACTTGCATAGCTTATGAATGTAAATTGGTTAGGATGAGTCGCCTGTCGCTTTGTGGTTTTGGGTCAGAATGACAAAGCAACAGGTCAGGTCTGAACAGCAAAATTGATCAACGCACACGTCACTTTTTTACTCATTTCCTTTGTACTTAACGACATTTCAGCTCCCTTCATTTCCTAGCCACATCCTAGCACAGGGCAGGACAAAGGTTTCAGTGCTGCGGCTATACTTAGGATACCACTGGTTTAAAGGCTTTCCTCCCATGCAGTGTCAAAGATTCCTAGTGTGCCTATACGGGTCTCCTTTCTTTTTTTATCTGAATGGTGCCAGTCATTTTATTTTTGTGTTTCGTATTCCTTTTTCAGAATGCAAATGTTGAGATTGCGCTGACTGAACGAACTCTGCTGGGCTTCTTCTTGGCAAAAATACATAAAATTGACCCAGATGTAATTGTAGTAAGTATTTGATTTTCTGGACTAATGTATTTTTTGAGCGTACAGTCTATGAAATAGGCTTGTTTAGCGTGTACACATATCAAGTTGGTATAATGGGGATAATTAGTATAGAACAATTTTTGACTTTAAATCGAGAAAACAAAAACCCCTTTGTTCTATTCATTTTAATTTGCTTTTAGAGCCCAAGAATGTCTGTATCTGTCATTCTGCATGGGACATTTCTGAGTATTGTCAAATATATATTTGGCATGTGAATTGCATTCATTAATTTCTATCTATATTTGTAACAATATAATTTTGCTTTTTTAGTTATCTAACTGGATTTTTTTTTCTCTAGGGCCATGACATCTATGGATTTGATCTTGAAGTTTTGTTACAACGGATCAATGCATGTAAAGTTCCGTTTTGGTCCAAGATTGGACGATTACGTAGATCAGTTATGCCAAAGCTTGGGGTAAGGTTTATTTTTTTTTCTCTACATAGTTTTAACTTCTATGCACCTGGAGAAGACTCAGATGTTTTTTCTTAACTTGTCCCCTTTTATCCGAGTCCTCCCGAACTATACAAAAGCTTCGCTACGTAACACCTTCCTCTGTGCTCCCTGGTACTCTTTGCAAATGCTGCAAGGCTCCCCACCGATTCCCGCATAAACCCCCCCAACCATTCTTTAACTCCCTTCCTCGCCTCTACAACACTGGGCACTCCATGATCTCCACACAGCTCACCTTTGTTTGCTCCTACTGGAACTGGGCCATGTTGATTTTTGCAAGGCTCCACTTCTTCAGTTTCTGTGGCCCAACTTGGATCGTTGTACCTCCGCCTGTCTATTGCGATTGGTTCCTTGCTAAACACTGGATGTCATTGTTTAGTTTTGTACAGCTAGTCATGACTCGTGTATTGTACGTTGCTCTTAACTGTGTATCCTTACGCTGATCCAACAGTATTAATATGTTGGGAAAAAAATTAACAGATTTTAAGTTTTCGAAAACGTTGCAACATTTTAAGATGTCCGTGATGGATAAATGTTTACATATGAAACTCTTTTCTTTTACTATATTTTCGTAATTGTTTTTGTAAATCCTCATACGTTTAAGAGCAAAAAAACCCTTAAAATGTCTTTAGAGTAATTGTCAAGAAAGTAAGTATGGTTTCCCAGATCACAAAAGGCACTTGGAGACTGAAGATAACGGTTAGAAAAAGGATTGGCAGACTTGGAGGCAACATTAGAATAAGGGCTCACAACCAATCTGTTAATCATAATACAAGCAAGGTTTATTAGATATTAAGCATTACCCATTCTTAAACATACATTTCATAACTATTGCTACAGTTACATAATTATGTTAATAGAATCATATGAATGTATATATCAGTCCCCAATTAGACAAAGTAGGAATGCACGGATAAGATACTACTATTGGTATCTGTGCCTACACTGGGCATTTGCACGAGTACTTGTACTCGAGCAAAGGCTCCCAGTATTTATACTGATACCGGAAGCCAGCACTGGGCAGCGGGGAGGCCCTGGAGGCTTGGCTGTCATCCAAGATCGCGAATTGGCACTGCAGGGGGTTAAAGACAAGCATTGCTGGAAAAGTCACACTGACCTTTAAGTGATACCTCATTTTTACTTTATGTCCTTCCGATCAGGAGGGAGAGGAGTCCAAAAAGGGCCCGGATACTGACGTCATAGCGCTTGGTGATTACGTCAGTGTGACAGCTGGGGTCCATAAAACCAGTGGTCTGACCTCAAAGTTAGACCACCACGGGGCCCCGTCCAGAGGGAAAGGTATAAGGAGGGAGAGCCCCTTAACTCCATGATGTACAGGGTATGTCCTCGGTCGTTAAGCAACAGTTTTCGTAGGACGTACCCTGTACATCATTGGTCGTTATGGGGTTAATGCATGTTTTATTGGTTTAAACACCTATTAGAAGAATAGCAGGGTTCTTTTTTTTCTCACCCCCCCCCCCCCCCTGCAGCTTTCAGCGGTTAGTTCATCGGGTTTCGGCTACTCAATCTTAGGCTCATTTCAGTGACCCTGCGATGAATAGTGCATTCACCGCAGGTTCGGCGAAATGGAATTGCCTAAGAGCACCGAGCTACAAGCGCCAAAATTTCGGTGCTTTATAAATACCCTCCTTATGTATAAAAGTTGTACAAATGGATGTTTGGTTCTCGTTAATATTTATTGATGTAATTACTTCAGTTATGGATGTTTATATAAAATCACTAATTCTTTAAGTAAAATAATGTTTGCAAAACAAACACCCCATTGGCTTTTGTGTTAAGTTTTGGATTTTGTTTTTTCCCCGTCTTTAGGGTCGTGGTGGTTTTGCAGAGAGGAATGCTGCCTGTGGTCGTATGATCTGTGATATTGAGATCTCAGCAAAAGAGCTCATTCGGTGTAAAAGCTATCATTTATCTGAACTAGTACATCACATACTGAAAGTAGAACGAACAGTGATCCCACCCGAAAATATCCGAAACGCATACAGGTACACCCCTGTGAACCCCTCTGCCTCCATCCATATGTCATGTGATTTTTCAGTTTTCATGAATTAGTGAAATATAATGCTGACTCGCACAACACCAGGTCTCCCGGCCATGTGTGTGCGTGCATCTTTCAACTGTTATACTAGAACTCCCATCATCCTCAGTCACCCACGTGTTGTCAGAAACCAAATGGAGATGTATTGGACTATTATCTAGTTGACTGGGATTGCTTGTACAGTTAGGGGTGGGTAGTGTAAAGATGACCACCACAACGGGCATGTAAGATGTACAGCAACAAATAAGGGTCTGTGATATCATAAAATTTCTGTGGTTTAAAAAAATAAGTAACCATATGCCAGAACCGCAAAACATTGTGCTTTTTTATTACTATTAAATATTTTTTGCCTGCTGTTGGAGAAATGTTACAAAAAAAGAACCCCTTCACATGTTTTGATTTGTTGGAATCAAATGAGAATTGTTTTTAATTTTTGGATCCAAGGTCACAGTTGTTCCATTTTACAACACCTCCTCATACCTTGCCTCCGATAGGTCATATGCAAGACATTCAAAAGGAAAATTGTCCTTAGTATAGAAAAAAAAATCTGCTGACTGTGATATATTCAGCTCAGTGACCTGACCAATCTAGTAAACAACAACCTTTATAATGGAAGGGGCGGCTTTTACATTGAAAATAATGCACAGGGAGAAACTTTAATGATACATCACTTTGGCTGCACAGAAACATGACAGACTGAGTGCTGCTTTAAATGTAAGAGCCACATATTCCTTTATGAGGAATCAGTCTGGCCATTGAACCAAATACATCCAGAAATTGCTCTTGCTTTGCACAGAAATTTAAAGATTTCGCCAACTTGTGTTTGTTTGACCTCTGTAAATTCAAGGTAAACACCATATTCACTTTTAATGTGTTCTTTAGAAATGTAAAGTTAGTCACAGATGAATAGTCTCTAATTCTATTGCTTATCGGATGCCCTGAAGTACCTATTGTGGTGGTTTTCTTTTCAGTTCTTTTTTTGGCTGAAGACTAAGGCCCCCGGCACACGAGCGTATTTACGGCTCATGTGCACCCGCAATTCCCTGCGTCCGTGCGTTTTTGACGGGGAAAGCCATCCACCGGACGTGAAAAAGCCCTCCCCGTCAAAAAGCTAAACGGACGCTGACAGGATACAAAGCGCGATTCTCCATAGGAGGATCGCGCTTTGTACGCTGAGCGCAGAGAGTGGAAGGAACGCCCACTTTCACGGACGTTCCTTCCTCTCTCTAACGCTCGTGTGCCGGGGGCCTAAAGCTTACTTTTCTTTCCCCTTAACTATTTACATTTGCATTGTAGCATTGCATTATGGGCGTTAAAAGTAAGAATTTATGTTAATCTTAATAATTTTATAATAATTAAGGCCAGAGTATGCGCCAACCAATCTCGAAGCGCATGAAATTACATTGTGCTTGGCATAGGGAGATAGGCTAAATCAGAAACTTTAGCTATGTTTTGTTTTGCGATGTCCCCAACCCATCATTGACAAGTACAATGCGACAATTTCTGCAGAGATGTGTTTGGCAGCACCTGCTGGGCTTTTGTGATTGGAGCCTGTTGTGTGTATTTAATTTCTGCAGCACTGTGTAGTTATATTTCTTTAATGAGTGAAGAAATAGTTTTATATCATTCACAGGTTTCTTAAATCTGGAAGAATTTGAAAACCTGAATTTTCTGAGCCTTCCATATTTTAATAATTCCAGATTAGGGGTGCGGCATCAGACCCGCTGCACATGTTTGGAGCCCCTGTACAGCCCTGGTGTGTGACATGCCGTTCGGAGTCACGCTGACTGTGCATCATGTCCAAGGAGAAATCATGCACAGCATTCCCAGCGGCAACGCACGCTGGTGACTTCAGCAGGAAGGGGATCTCGTCTCCCCCAAAGCAATCCTTTCTCTGACATCGGATTCTCACGGATGCTGGAATCTGAAGTGCTAAGCGTTTATAGCGTTCCAGATAAAGGCTGGCTGTCCACTGGTTCCGTATTCGTGTGACTGTCTGCCGTCATCAGACCGATCCCACAACATGGAGATTCAGCCCTCATCCACTGCCTCCGATTTCCATCAGATGACTTTGTGTGACTAAAATGACTAGCGATCTTTCCCATTTGAATGTCCCGACTTCATTTGACAAATCCCAATCTGGTACAATTTTAGATGAAAAAATACGAATTGTATAGTTAAACCGCCGTGCGGCGGCAGGGACATTGCCCCATAGAGAAGTGATTCAGTCCAACAGGCAAATCCCATAGGTTTCAATCTAAAATAATATTTTTGATTTTCATTCAATCCTTCTTTTCATTTGCAGCAAAAAGCCTTTATTTATTGCATTTTTTTTATTTTTTTGTATTTTTGATTCCAGATTTTATTTTGGTGGGGAGGGGAGCCATTTTTTCCTTTGCCGCTGAACTTAGACCAAAAAGAAAAACCCCTTTCAGCACCAGGGACAGCACTGGACTTCCCTTCATGTCTTCAGCAGCGTTTTTTTCCCCCTTTTTCTTCAGGTCAGTCTTCCAGTTGGTCGATCTGGGTCATCCATATTTTCTTCCAGTGGACGACCCAGATAGTTCAAAGAAGTTGGCCGTAGTCGGGCGGCCAAGTCAGTCGCCCGACTACAGACCCAGTGGACGCCCAGCCAAAGGATGCTCAACCTGTAATCAACCCTCCTCAGATTACTCCAGCACATTTTTCAACATATGCTTTGGGGAGGACCCAACATGGGCCCCACACCCTGCAAAATCAAATGCTTCCACTTTCAAGGGTCTGAATCAGTGGGCTATCCACTTGGATGAGCTGCCTAAACAGTTAGGGAGGGGTGGGATGCTGTCCTTCCACTGTGACCATATAATTTAACATGGGTCTCTGTAAGGAATCCTCACTTAGCTCATTTTATTAAGGCCCGGCCTAATGTGTTTGTTGCCGCGCATCATCTGATATCCTCCCCCATAGCAAGGAATAAACTAATCAAAAGATCACAACTACAAAATACTGTCCATAGTTTGTTATAGCAAAAACTCTTCGTTCTTGATTGGCTGTTCTAAATTCAAAGTAGCGTAGGTCATGGTTGACTATAAAAGTGTAAAAACCAAACAAAAGCCTAAAGAGCTAGTACTTGCTGTAGTAGGAGCTTTGTAACGGATGCTCCTGTTAGATGATAGCCATGGGACTAATCACGAATAACCGAGCCAATGCCAAGTTTCATTTTCACGGTTACAATTTGGTGATACAGAAGATTGAAAACTTTGCCAATTAAAAAAAGACGTTTTGAAGGCTCTGGATTAAATTTCGTGCCGTTCCATTCTGAAATGGATAATGTAAAACAGACCCACTGTATCCTCAGATTTGCAGAGCTGGGGATTTCAGATTTTATTTAACATTGGGTTTAACCCTTTTTTGTGTGTGTAGTCAGTGGGGTTGATAGGGAAAGGTTTAACGGTAAACCAACAAAAATGTGTAAAATCTGGTTTGCAATGGAATACAATAAAAAGTAGTACTTGGCATTTAAAACCCTATTCACATATATTTTTAATGCACATTAGTGTGCCCTCTGTGGAGAAATGAAATCCTCTGTGAAATCTGGCAGTCTGTATTATAGTAACCAAGTTACTATGAGCAGCCCCTACCATCACCGTAATAAAAACCTCAACAGATTTTGATGTTACAAACAGCTGTTTCAGTTGCTGCATTTCAACAGCCAGGGACAGGGCAGAATACAAGGAGAGCTGAGGGGTCACTCATTGCTGTACATCAGTGTTTCCCAAACCTGTCCTCAGGACTAGCTGACAGGCCAGATTTGCCAGATATCTGAAACGCAGGACAGGTGATATAATTTGCTGCTCAGTGTTTGCAAGATTCAGTCTGCATTTCCCCAAGGTGAACTGCAAAATCTGGCCTGGTTGCGGGTTCTGAGGACAGATTTGGGTAACGCTGCTTTAGGGATGCACTGAAATTTCAGCCACTGAAATTATCAGCCGAAAATGGTGCTTTCGGGTACCGCCGGAATAGAATATTCAGCTGAAAAATCGGCCGAAAATTTCCTTTCGAAATGGGGCCTGGAGACCCTGGGTCAAAGGCTTTCGTCACCTCATTCCAGCGACCGACATGGAGAGAGGACACTGGATGCAGGAGGACTGCCACCGGTGGAGGACTCGGGCCGATGCAGGTGAGTATGTAGGCAACATAGAAACATAGAAAAATGTCGGCAGATAAGAACCTTTCGGCCCATCTAGTCTGCCCAATTACATGGATACTTTACCTGGATTTATCTTTTGTTTGGGATAGCCTTATGCCTATCCCATGCTTGCTTAAATTCAATTACTGTTTTGGCCTCTACCACTTCTACTGGAAGGCTGTTCCATGTATCCACCACCCTCTCAGTAAAATAATGCTTCCTGATGTTACTCGCCTACATCCTCGTACTTCGGCCCTGAGCTCCAGTGGTGACAGTCCTCCGGCTGTCGCAGGCTGCTCGGCCTGTCTCCAGGCTGAGGCAAGCCCCCTGCTCGGCTGGGCCTTGAAGGCCCAGCCAAGCCGGGGGCTCGCCTGAGCCTGGAGGCCGGCCGAGCAGCCTGCGACAGCCAGAGGACTGTCACCGTTGGATCTCAATCAGCCATCTGAACCTGGACCTGCGCTTGCTCGGCCGGCCTTCGGGATCAGGCGAGTCCCCGACTCGGCCTGGCCTCCAGGCCCCGGTTCTCATGTCTGATTTTCGTTATCGGTTTTCGGCCGAACCGATCCCGAATGTTCGGTATCGGCCAGAAATTTCCATTTCGGTGCACCACTACACTGCTGTACATGGATACAGTCCAGGGGGTTAATTCTGAAAATCCCTATACAGTGCAGATACAAGGTTACTGTAATTTCCATATACAGACATAATGCCGTATAGAGAGTATACATCATATTGATAGTTTTTGGAAGCTGTATTGCTAATGATCTCAGTATGATCACTACACATTCCCATAAGCAGAAGATCTCACCACATCTATTATTTTTTTTCCCCCTCCGAATTTAGTGGATTTGATTCAAAGGCCTTTTTTTCTGCCTGTATGCTGATAAAGCAGACCCTGTGTGACATTATGTAAGATAAAGGATGCCATCTACTGCTTAGAACCTTTCTACTCTGCAGTATACAAAATGCAGGAAACGTTGAAAATGACCAACTTTACATTATTTTAATCAAGTATCTCATTTTTATAAAGAATTGACGTGTTACCCCAATTTTAATTAACAATGCCCAAGGTTCAGAGGTTATGGTAGTGGTATTTTAAACAAAATGCAATTGGTATTGAAGGGGTTAATGGATGAGCTCAAACTAAAACAACTACCCTACCTAGAGACTAAAGGAATAATCGTAATTTACTAGCGATGAATTGTTCAAATCTTTTAATGAAGAACAGTTTATTTTTAAAATGTTGGTCACAGAAAGATTAGAATTATGCAAAATGCTCAGTTTGTTGTATATACTGTATGTCATGCTGTAAGATTCATACATGAAATGGAACTTGAAATCTGTACTGATGGGGTTTATTGAGATGAGCGAGCCACTTATTATTTATTATTATTGTATTTTTTTTAAGAACTTGGAGGATTCTATAAAAAGAAAAAAAGTAAAACTCTCCTTACTATTGTCTAGTGAAATATGTAGGGCTGAAGCAACTAATCGATTAACCAGCATTTAATGGATTTATATACAGCACACCGTTTAGAGTCAGACCGAGTCAACCTCCCTGGTGGTCCGATTTTGACACATTTTATGTGTCAAAATTGGTGCATTAATCCAGCCCCCTGGTGGTATTCCAGAGTGTGGCTCGGGGTTAAATTTCAATGCTGAAACGGTAAACCCGAGCCACACTAGGGCTGATACATACCTGTCCCTGCATTCCCTCGATGGCCTCCCACAGTCACCTCCGTCCAATCAGAGTCCTGCTTTCTGGTACCCTTCTTGCGAGAAGGGAACCAGGAAGCAGGACGTCACGATCGGACGGAGATGAATGCGATTGTGGGAGGAGATCGAGGGAACACAGGTACAGTTATGTATCAGCCCGAATGTGGCTCGGGGATACTGTTTTCAGCATTGAAATTTAACCCTGAGCCACACTTGGTAAAACCGCCAGGGAGGTTAAACGTTATAACCTCAGACTCTGCTTCGGAGCTGATTGGAGAAGATGTGCCGGCTGCTTTACTTTGTAAGATTTAGTTCTAGGCTTATGCCAGACATAGCCAGTTTGTTTTTATTCAGTTTACAACGGTAGCAGTGCTATAGCATAAATCCAGGGATAATACCACTGGCTATGGGCGCTGTACTGCTGGTGTTTTATCGTTACTTGAAGCTGGAGTCCTGTGTCACCACCCCAACCTGCCCATCATCCCCTCTTTGGTCTGGAGCTGCCATTCTCTCCCTTAGGTCCGGTCCCTTCCCACAAACTCCCTCACTCAGGTCTGGTCTTTTGCCCAAACCCACTCCCTCCCTCTCTCACTCAGGTCAATTCCCTTCACCAAATTCACCAAAACCTCTGGACCCCCCCTCCTGCTCAGTTTGTTCATGAAATAATTGTAAAGGGGCACTCTGACCACTTTAGCTTATTTAAGTGGTCCGGCAGCGTGGATTGCCCTCCCCTCTTCTCACCCTGCTTTCCTGCTGACCTCATCATGTCTATCTTAACGCTTGTAGCAGCGTTCATTTGGGGAGAAAGCGGACCTGGGCTTAAGCTGCATACGCAGCATCGATCACAGTGACCAGGTGCTCGTGTACCTTGTTTTTGATAAGTATGCAATTTCAGGATGTATGACTATGTACAAACGTTATATACACTACAGAAATTACTTTTTAAAAAAATGGAGAAGCAGGGGTTGAATTATTATTATTATTTTTTTTTTTACACAATGCTCCTTTTAAGTAAACAATTTTTATTATTCGATGAATCGATTTAATCGAAAAAATAATCTGCCAACAAATCGATTTATGAAGATAATCGTTGGTTGCAGCCCTAGAAATAAGCCTGTTAGAGTCCTCTGGTAAGAGTTAACAGGTGATGAATCCATTCTTCTTTCTTTGTAACCTTTCACGTATTCTCTTTTTGTTCTACCTGCAGTGACTCGTCAAATCTCCTCTATATGCTGGAAAACACCTGGGCAGATGCACGGTTCATACTGCAGATTATGTGTGAACTAAATGTTCTACCACTGGCCTTACAAATCACAAATATTGCAGGAAACGTTATGGTAAGGAAGAATAAAAATGCTTTGGACAAATTACCTCTCAAAAAAATATACTTTTCAGTTCAGAAATCTGTGTGAAACGCTCATTAAAGCTCGCGAAATTCAAAAGTCCATTTTCACGAAATATTCCCTTTATAACAAACGATCTGTAACCAAGAAATAACTGGTTTCACAATAGATTTTATTTCTGAAGTACTTTATTTTTTACCTCATTAATTTTGTTCGATTTAGGATAATAAAATGTGTGCTTTTTCACTGTATTTATGTTCTAATTTTTATTTCTCTATATATTTAATGTGGTTTCTCCATTTGTACTTGTGAGGGGGGAGAAAAAACCCCACACAAAAGCAAACTTATTTTGTGCCAGATGGCTTTACCTTTATCCAGTATGTAAATGGTAACCCTGCAGAGGAATAAGTGTTTGGATTTCATGTAATCTAGTTTGATTGCATTTTATTTGTATATTTTTTCTAGCATAGGGTGTCAAGATCGAAAGCATCCAAAATAACAAACTTATATCTTGGAAAGTAAATAAAAATTTTATACACTTCTGGTTTGCAGCATTATAATGGAAAAAATATAAACTTTTTCCCCCTCTTTATCGAATTTCAGTATGGGCACTCTTGGGGCCCTATTACATTTTTTGCGCTCGCGCAGCGCAATTTGTTTTGCGCACGAAAAAAAACGTTATCGCGCGAAAATTAACTTGTATTACGATCAGAGCGCATTTTTTTCTTCAAGATTTTTCGTGCGCAAATCCGACGCGCAAAGCCGTTCGCAAATGAACGTTGCGTGCAGGAATCAGTGGGCAGACTGTTTTGTCGCGGGATTCAGCCAACATCAATCACCCATTTCCAATAAAATATTTACAAACTAACAAAAAAAATAATTTAAAAAAATGTACAACCACCGGCCAAAAAAAGAAAAAATTAGCAATGACACAATTTATAAATTTTATTGTTTGGGTATGTGTAGAATGTGTAACTGTACTGTGCTGTATTTTTTTCTTTCTTTTCGTGCTGGTGTATTTTGTTTTGCCCAGAACGATCACATTTACAGTTACCACCTGCTTTTCAAAGACGTTACGAAAATGCGCGCAAACTTTCGTTGCGCGAAGATTGTAATACCATCCGCGTACCAGCACATGAATGCATTTGCGCTGACAAGTTAAGTATAGGATGCGCGCAGGAAAATTCGTTCGCGCAGGTTCAATCGCGGTAGATGATTACACGCATCGTTTGCGCGAACGTTGTAATATGACGTTCTGCACAAATGGTTTTGCACTCGCGCAAATGCACATTTGTGCGCGCGCAAAACAAATGCGCGAAGAATGTAATAGGGGCCTAGGTCGCCTGTCAAATATCCAGATGATATTCCGTCCCCTCAGTCCACTATGCATGTTCTGTGTAACTGTAGCCATGTCTTCCGTTCAATGGGTTCTCTGGTTGTGGAGATTGATCTTGTTCTGATAGCTGATGTTTTTGGCATAACCCCACATGAAAATGTCGCGTGCGATTAAATCTGCCGGCTTTGGAGACCAATCTTTTTGTCCAGACTTGTCGATCCATCTCCCAGGCATCTCACGATCCAGATGATCTTAACCAATGAGATTGAAATGTGAGCTCATCTGCAGCCAATTGGGATGCTGGCGCATGTGTGCGAGCGGCCATTCAAATAAGCTAAAACCTCGGATTGTGTTTTATTTAACATTGAGCCACAGTGGGGAGAGCAAATGACAACCTTTTTTCTGTTTTTATGCTTGAAGCGGGCTGGATACGTCTGGTGTACGCAGCCGCCCTGATGGGGAATAGGTGTTTTTTCTGCATACATGGAAAATAACGGATTCCTTCTGCTCAAACCAGAGGTGTACAGTATATAAAAAATACTTTTAGACCAGGGTCAGACGAACGCATTTTTTCGCGTCGACCGTCAAAAAGTGCGTCCGAACAAATGGACGTTTTTTTTTCCACGGAATACGCGATAGCGGTCATATGATGTGCAGTTACGGCTGTGATTTTTTACAGATCCAAACCAGAAAACTTTGGGTGTATGGACGTTATGTTGGCCCGACATGAGCAGCGTCTGACGTCTCCTAATCACGCACACACGCCGCTATGCAGACGCAGCGCACTCTGTACGTCAGTACTAGCGGTTTGATGTTCTCGAAAAAATGCGTTCGTTTGCCACTTGCGTTGCGTGGCCACACTTTCGTGCGGCCGTTCTTCGTATGTTACCCAGCATTGGAAGTCATTTGCTGCTAGCACGGCCGTGATTAAGTGCGGCTAAACGCACGTTAATACTGCGTTCGTCTGACCCTAGCCTAACCGATAACAGATCTTTCATTTTGGATACTTTTGATTAACTCATTCTGTATGAGTAGTGTAGTGCTGCTTCACTTTAATAATAATAAAAGTGTTTTATTAAGCAAATCTGAAATGTATCTGAACCATTTCTTGTTAAACTTTAAAAAAAAAATCAAATGTTCTGTAAAAAGTATAAAATCAATTTCTTTCCATTCTCATTTAATAATTTGTGTAGAGAGACCATCTGTAACCATTTTAAAATGAAATTGGTGTTTTTGAGGTAAATTCCTCCCAACCATTTCTAAGCTTCACTCCGTATGACATCTAATGTAATAAGTCGTCCACTTTCCTGTTTTACAACCACAAAATTGTTTGAAGATGGTCTTGTCTTTCACCGTCGCTTAGATCTTGCTTTGTTTCTTTTCATTTTTTTACCCCGGTTCCATCCAGCGAGTGCATCAAATTCAGCTTGAAATTTCTAATGACTAGAAATGATCTAGTTTCATAGCATGTCGCTCTTACTGAATCAAGCAACTGTAACAAACTGACTCCGTTGACAGAGATGATGTGTCTTGTCAGCGTATTTATCTTTCCAAAATCGCGGTGAGCTGGTTTAAAAGGAAAATGTCTTTTTTTTTTTTTGCCATTTCATTTCCCCGCAACAAGTAAATGTCCTTTACGTTTTGAGGAAGAAGGTTTTTGTGTCTGTGGTTTTCATTTTTGTGTCTCCTTTGAAACCATTGGGGCTCAGATATGAAACGGCGTTTATCTGGTGGCACCTCCTGTAGACAAGTCCTTATTGTGTTTGTCACACTGGCTGACACGCTTTTAGGACTGTCAAGGTTTCAGCATGTAGAAATATCTCTGTGTTTTATTACTGTGTCCATTTCTGCTTCTGAACAAACGGGGGGGGGGGGGTTAAGAAATTCCAAGTGTTTCAAAATGTTTAATTGTGCTTTTGTGCAGTCAAGGACCTTGATGGGTGGAAGATCTGAAAGAAATGAGTACCTTTTGCTCCATGCCTTTCATGAGAATGACTACTTGGTGCCAGACAAGCAAAGTTTTAAGAAGAATCAGGCCTTTTTGGTGAGTTTTTTAAAAAAAATTTTTTTTATCGGAAATCAAAAAGCTTCAATGGTTTATTTTTATTTGATATGACCAACACAATTTGGGTTCATTTAGCAGGGAATCAATTCCTTTATAGATGGCGACATCTTTTGCTTACATATATTATTGGACTAAAGGGGGGTTACTCCCTGTCAGATTGTTTTATTTAGTCACGTGACTGTGACAGGGGGAGGGACAACTCCAAACAGAAAGCCGGCCTATAGGACAGTCCTCCGCTCAGTCTGTGTGAATCATTGGTCCTCAGCGGTGACCTTGGTTCTCAGTGTACTGATTGAAAAGGCAATCTCACAGTGGCCCCTGTTGGCTCCATCCAACGAAGTTGAAACATGGCGGACTACGTCACTTGATCGAGATGGGTATAAACAATATCTTGTCTAGGAATGAGATATCACATTGATCTAGAAGACTAAGATGATATTAATATCCTGATGGGACATCACCACCAAAGGGGCAGTATATGTGCACTGGAAGTATAAGAGGACAAAGGATGGCAATGGAGGATAACCAAACATTAGGGTATTTTTTTGTACGGTCCTTTTATTGTAAGTTATGATAATGCATATAGTTTACCCTGCCCTTTTTTGTCTCCTGTTGGACCCAGGCGTCGATATTTTAATGTCCGACATCTGTACTGTTCTGGGTTGTACTCAAATACAAAGACCCAGAATATTTATTTATTTATTTAGTTATAAAGGATTTTACCAGGAAGGATACATTGAGATTTCTCTCGTTTTCAAGTATGTCCTGGGTTCAAGAACATTAAAATGTTACAGTTGTTACAGAAATACAAAGTAATACAATGCAAGATATTAAAAAAAAAAACAACACAAATATACAGATTAACAGAAAATAAATATGTAGGAAATAGTCATTATGTTACATGTTTACAGGTGCATTCGTATTGAGGTATGTTAATAGGGAGCTCTTGAGTGACTTTAGACTGGGGGAAGATTTCATGGCATCTGGGAGGTTATTCCATAACTGCGGTGCTCTGTAGGAAAATGAGGATCGAGCCACTTTCTTTTTGTATTGTGGTATTGCAAGTAAGGTGCAGGTCCTGGATCGGAGGTTATAGGATGAGGGAACTGCTGGAGGAAGCAGTCTATTCAGGTAGGGTGGCGGCTTCGCAGAAAAGCTCTTAAACACCAGGTTGGAAAGGTGAAGGGTACGTTTAGACTCCAGCGACGGCCAGTTTAACTCTTTTAACATGTCACAATGGTGGGTCATGTAGTTACATTGTAGCACAAAGCGACAGAATGAGTTGTACAATGTAGTAAGTTTCTGAAGTTGTGTTTGCGGGGCAGCTGCATACACTACATCTCCGTATTCAATAGCTGGCATAAGCATTTGTTGTACAATTTGCTTTCTTACCGTGGGGTTATTATTATTATTCTTTATTTATAAAGCGCCAGCATATTTCGCAGCGCTGTACAATAAGCACAGTATAGACAGGGTTACAATACATTGAACAACATTTGACAAACAGTACAGGAGGAGATGAGGGCCCTATTCCCGTAGGAACTCACAATCTGGGAGGGTTGGGGTTGGAAACAGGAGGAGAGGACTGTAAGGTGAGAGTGATTGATGGTTGCGTCAGTGAGTTGGGTGGTAGGCTTCCCTAAATAGGAACGTTTTAAGGGAGCATTTGAAGGAAGAGAAGTTAGGGGAAAGTCTGACAGTACGAGGGAGAGCGTTCCAGAGAGTGGGGGCTGCGCGTGAGAAATCCTGCAGTCTATCATGGGAAGAGGTGATGCGGGGAGAAGCTAGGCGCAGGACACTGTTTGACCTTAGGGAGCGGGCTGGGGTGTATTTGGTGATTAGTGAGGACAGGTAGTGGGGCGCTGAGTTAGTGAGGGTTTTGTAGGTAAGGATAAGGATTTTGAACTTAATTCTGCAGTGGATGGGGAGCCAGTGAAGGGACTCGCAGAGACAGAGCGGCGGGTGAGGTGAATTAGCCTGGCGGAGGCGTTCAGAATGGATTGTAGGGGGGAGAGGCGGGACAGAGGGAGGCCAGATAAGAGATTATTGCAATAGTCGAGTCGGGAGATTACCAGGGCGTGTATGAGTTGTTTTGTGGTGACAGCGGTAAGAAATGGCCGAATTCTGGAAATATTACGTAGTTGGTATCGGCAGGAGGAGGAAAGAGACTGGATGTGGAGGATGAAGGAAAGAGCAGAGACAAGTGTAACTCCAAGACAGCGAACTTGGTTTGATGGGGAGATGGTGATACCCTCCACCGTGATAGAGAAGTCAGGAGGTGGGGCGGCATTGGAGGGAGGAATAAGTAGGGTTCAGGCAGGATTTGTTTCTGTACAGGGCACCTAGTTTGGGATAAATTTTAGATAAGAATTTTTTTTCGATGTGGGGGCCAAAGGATAGATTTGGGTCTAACCACATACCTAGATATTTGAGAGAAGTGACTGTAGTCAGCGTGCCATTTGATTTTGTCCCCACACATAGATGGGGATTTTGCAATATGTTTGATCCCAAGACATTTTAAATGAACCGTTTGTCTTAAAGCCTCTTGACTCAGGGAAAGGAGATGTTTGAGCAGGCCTAAATCCGGATCGTAACATGCAGATCTTCAACTGGTAATTACTGGTACCATTCACTGCACCTTAGAATGAAACAATCTGCTGGGAGAAGTGCACTACACTTAAAGTATTTGTGTAAAGACGTGGTATAACTGGCGCTGTGCATATTCATATTAAGACCTTATGCTACAATCTGTTCAGCAAAGACTGTTAAAAGCCTTAATAGTGAAGATGTATATGGAAACATTGTTGCTCATGTTACATGCGTGCCTCTTATTTTTATTGTATGCACAAATGAACAAAGGCAAAAAAAATTGGCATTTCATTTTACTTGTGCATATAATGCAGCTCTTATTGCGAAACAAAAGGCCATGTGCACGGTGGGATCTAAGTGGCTTTACAAAACGTGCCTTTTTTTTTTCCTCCTGATTTCCTCCTGATTTTCTCCCAGTTATCACATTTTTTCCCATTATTCCATTTATAAGACATTCAGGGAAGTTGTAGATTTCTTTTTGTTAGCTGCCTGTTTCACATAAAGGCTAAGATAGTTTTGCTACCTCCAGTCTTAATGACTTTTTGTAAAATTTGACTGATTTTCACGATAATATAATAAAGTGCTGCAGACATTTTGAAATCCATGGCAACCGTTCTCAATTTTGTGGCTATCCTCCTGTTTGGGGATTAGTGTGCTGAATGGCACTAAAATGACTGTGCACACTTGTTAGTAACTTTCAGACTTGGTTGAAATCCTTCCGTGCTGTGTCCTATGTCACCCGCACAACACGTCCCTTTCCTCTCGAGTTATTTCACTCCACTACAGATACTGTACACCTTTCCCTTCACGAATCTCACACTTCACTTATCACAAAGTTTGATAGATCCGGGAGCTAGGTTGCTACTGGCTCTTAGAATTCATTACATCTTGTGGTCTGATGGTTTTGTCTGTAAAGAAAAATTGCCTTGCTCCTAAAATGTCTAGCTGGCTTTTGAATCCGATTATAAAATTGTCCAGCCTAGCATAAGGCTGTCTACTGGGTCTGTACTTGTGCGATCATGCAATTGTTAACCGTCGTCGTCCGACCAATACCACAACATGGAGGAGACTCGGCCCTCGTCCACTGCCTCTGACTTCCATCGGATGTCTTCAGACAACTTTGTGTGGCTACAACAGCCTAGCGATCTTTCTCATTTGAATGGGGGTTGTCAGACGAAGTCGGGACGATCTGTTACAGCGTATATGGAAAAAAAGATGAATTGTATAGTTGAACCGTTGTGCGGCAGCAGGGAAATTGTCCCATAGAGAAGCGATTCAGTTCCACATGCGAATCCCATAGGACTCCTTGTGAAATTAACCCCCCCCCTCGTTTATTATTTTTATTTTCAGCAAATAAGTGCTTTTTATTTATTTTTATTTTATTTTTTTTATTGAAATTTTTTAAAATAATTGGCCAAATTTTTTATATATTTTTTTTTCCCCCTTTGCTGCCAAACTGTGAAAAGAAAAAAACACTGCTGATCGCTGCCAAAGACATTATTAGCATTCTTTATATTTATATAGCACCAGCATATTCCGCAGCGATGAACAATAGGCACTAGGGTTGCACCGATACCGATACTAGTATTGATATCGGTGCCGATACTAGTATTGATATCGGTGCCGATACCGGGTACTGCAGGAGTACTTGGTACTCGTGCAGTACCCCCGATATTCCCCCCGATACCGGAAGCCGGCATTGAGCCGGCTTGCCGGCATCCCAGGGGCTGGGGCTGCTGTCTGAATGCTCTATCGTCATTTGGACAGGCCCTGCAGCTGCTCTCCGCTCATACTTACCTTCCTGGGCGACGGGAAAGTGTGTGTGTGTGTGTGTGCGCGTGTGTGCGCGTGCTCCTTGGAAGGCCCCCAGCCGCGATCACATGGTCCCACGTGGTTGCGGCTGGGGACCTTCCAACAAGCGCACGCGCGGAAACTTTCCCGGCGTCGCCCAGGAAGGGAAGTATGAAACAGAGAGGAGAGCAGCTGCAGGGCCTGTCCGAATGTCGATACAGCATTCGGACAGACACCTGGCACTCTCCGCTCATACTTACCTTCCTGAGCGACGCCGGGAAAGTTTCTCTCGTGCGCTTGTTGGAAGGTAAGTATGAGCGGAGAGTGCCAGGTGAGCTGGGGGGGCATTATCCATGAGCTGAGGGCAGTATATCCATGAGCTGGGGGCAGTATATCCATGAGCTGGGGCAGTATATCCATGAGCTGGTGGCAGTATATCCATGAGCTGGTGGCAGTATATCCATGAGCTGGTGGCAGTATATCCATGAGCTGGTGGCAGTATATCCATGAGCTGGTGGCAGTATATCCATGAGCTGGTGGCAGTATATCCATGAGCTGGTGGCAGTATATCCATGTGCTGGGGCAGTATATCCATGTGCTGGGGGCAGTATATCCATGAGCTGGGGGCAGTATATCCATGAGCTGGGGGCAGTATATCCATGAGCTGGGGGCAGTATATCCATGAGCTGGGGGCAGTATATCCATGAGCTGAGGGCAGTATATCCATGAGCTGGGGGCAGTATATCCATGAGCTGGTGGCAGTATATCCATGTGCTGGGGCAGTATATCCATGTGCTGGGGGCAGTATATCCATGTGCTGGGGGCAGTATATCCATGAGCTGGGGCAGTATATCCATGTGCTGGGGCAGTATATCCATGAGCTGGGGGCAGTATATCCATGAGCTGGGGCAGTATATCCATGAGCTGGGGCAGTATATCCATGAGCTTGGGGGCAGTATATCCATGAGCTTGGGGGCAGTATATCCATGAGCTGAGGGCAGTATATCCATGAGCTGAGGGCAGTATATCCATGAGCTGGGGGCAGTATATCCATGAGCTGGTGGCAGTATATCCATGTGCTGGGGCAGTATATCCATGTGCTGGGGGCAGTATATCCATGAGCTGGGGGCAGTATATCCATGAGCTGGGGGCAGTATATCCATGAGCTTGGGGGCAGTATATCCATGAGCTTGGGGGCAGTATATCCATGAGCTGAGGGCAGTATATCCATGAGCTGAGGGCAGTATATCCATGAGCTGGGGGCAGTATATCCATGAGCTGGTGGCAGTATATCCATGTGCTGGGGCAGTATATCCATGTGCTGGGGCAGTATATCCATGAGCTGGGGCAGTATATCCATGTGCTGGGGGCAGTATATCCATGTGCTGGGGGCAGTATATCCATGAGCTGGGGCAGTATATCCATGAGCTGGGGCAGTATATCCATGAGCTGGGGGCAGTATATCCATGAGCTGGGGGCAGTATATCCATGAGCTGGGGGCAGTATATCCATGAGCTGGGGCAGTATATCCATGAGCTGAGGGCAGTATATCCATGAGCTGGGGGCAGTATATCCATGAGCTGGTGGCAGTATATCCATGTGCTGGGGCAGTATATCCATGTGCTGGGGCAGTATATCCATGAGCTGGTGGCAGTATATCCATGTGCTGGGGGGCAGTATATCCATGAGCTGGGGGCAGTATATCCATGAGCTGGGGGCAGTATATCCATGAGCTGGGGGCAGTATATCCATGAGCTGGGGGCAGTATATCCATGAGCTGGGGCAGTATATCCATGAGCTGGGGCAGTATATCCATGAGCTGGGGCAGTATATCCATGAGCTGGGGGCAGTATATCCATGAGCTGGGGCAGTATATCCATGAGCTGGGGGCAGTATATCCATGAGCTGGGGGCAGTATATCCATGAGCTGAGGGCAGTATATCCATGAGCTGGGGGCAGTATATCCATGAGCTGGTGGCAGTATATCCATGTGCTGGGGCAGTATATCCATGTGCTGGGGGGCAGTATATCCATGTGCTGGGGGCAGTATATCCATGAGCTGGGGCAGTATATCCATGTGCTGGGGGCAGTATATCCATGAGCTGGTGGCAGTATATCCATGAGCTGGTGGCAGTATATCCATGAGCTGGTGGCAGTATATCCATGAGCTGGTGGCAGTATATCCATGAGCTGGTGGCAGTATATCCATGAGCTGGTGGCAGTATATCCATGAGCTGGTGGCAGTATATCCATGTGCTGGGGCAGTATATCCATGTGCTGGGGGGCAGTATATCCATGTGCTGGGGGGCAGTATATCCATGAGCTGGGGGCAGTATATCCATGAGCTGGGGCAGTATATCCATGAGCTGGGGGCAGTATATCCATGAGCTGGGGGCAGTATATCCATGAGCTGGGGGCAGTATATCCATGAGCTGGGGGCAGTATATCCATGAGCTGAGGGCAGTATATCCATGAGCTGGGGGCAGTATATCCATGAGCTGGTGGCAGTATATCCATGTGCTGGGGCAGTATATCCATGTGCTGGGGGGCAGTATATCCATGTGCTGGGGGCAGTATATCCATGAGCTGGGGCAGTATATCCATGTGCTGGGGGCAGTATATCCATGAGCTGGGGGCAGTATATCCATGAGCTGGGGGCAGTATATCCATGAGCTGGGGGCAGTATATCCATGAGCTGGGGGCAGTATATCCATGAGCTGGTGGCAGTATATCCATGAGCTGGTGGCAGTATATCCATGAGCTGGTGGCAGTATATCCATGTGCTGGGGCAGTATATCCATGTGCTGGGGCAGTATATCCATGAGCTGGGGGCAGTATATCCATGAGCTGGGGGCAGTATATCCATGAGCTGGTGGCAGTATATCCATGAGCTGGTGGCAGTATATCCATGTGCTGGGGCAGTATATCTATGAGACCTGGGGGCTTTATATGAGGTCTTTTCTTATTGGAAAGGGTCACATGACATAAAATAAAAGTATCGGTACTCGGTATCGGTGAGTGCTTGAACAAAAGTATCGGTACTCGTACTCGGTCTTAAAAAAGTGGTATCGGTGCATCCCGAATAGGCACAATATAGACCGGGTTACAATACATTGAGACAGAACAACATTTTGATAAGCCAGTACATTAGGAATTGAGGACCCTATTCCTGTGGGAACTAACAATCTAGAAAGACATGCAGGGAACTCCGGTGCTGTCCCTGGTGATGAAAGGACTTTAATACGTCCTTTCAGCACCAGGGACCGCAATTGAGTTCCCTGCATGTCTTTGGCTTCTGCCTTTTTTAAAAAAAAAAATCAGTTCAGCGGTCGATCTGGATTGTCCATATTCGCTTACAGTGGACAACCCAGATCGTTGAAGATCCTTTAAAAAAGTTGTCCGTAGTCGGACAGACAAGTCCCATTCTGATATAATAACATAGTTTTTACCTTAAAATACTTTTTAAAACTTATATCCACCACGGACTTGCTCATCCTCTGGACAGGACGCGCTGCCGGCTTCATGTAAGCCGTTGCATGTCATATGACCACATTGATGGGGGTGGACGCTACAGAGAGGGTCCAGCCTATCCAATGGCTCACATTGAGAGTACGTTGATAGTCTTTGGAGGGAGCTGGACCCTTATATGGGTTCCATCCCTGAAGCCCAGGTCAGCTCTCGTAGATCTGCACTTTTGAGATGAGCTTAGCCCCTGCTTGATGAGGGCTGAATCAGCCCATTTAAGAGACTCAAAACACTCTGTCCACTCTATTTATATGGAGTGGTCAGTGGGTCCCTTTAACACTTGGTAGACAAAATTTATATCCATCCCACTACTTTCACAAGGTCCTCCCTTGTGTTATTCCACCCTGTTGCCAGCCACCTTTTGTAGATGGGTGTCTCCTGGTCTGGCCCATGGTCCGAACCCTAATATGGCCCTTGTCCTGAGGGTTGGTGCAAGGCTGGACATTGTATCAGACTGTCTCACATGCTCCTCAGGACCTAAAATTGTCTTGATTTTAGCACACAGAAATTTTAAAACGTTCAGTATTTTCTCAAAATATACTTCTCACTTCCCCACTCTTCAAAGGGATGCTCCAGGGTTAAAAAATGAGTGGCGGTGTTAAATATAAACCCCCTTTAAAACCCCCAACCTCCTTCCTGATTGTATTCCCCCCATTGTCCTTTACTCTCCTGCCCTGGGCTCCCTGCTTTTTAATCTCGACTTTACCACTGCATTTGCTGCTGTACACCACCCTCTCCAGCTCCTCAGACTGCGTCAACTTCCGCTCTCAGTTGGGTTACCTCAAGGCGCTGTTCTGAGTCCCCTACTCTTCTCGATCTATACTGACTCTCTTAGCAACCTCATCTCTTCCTATGGACTCCAATATGATCTCTATGCTGACTACCCCATAGCTGGCAGTGTGCGTATACGGGGAGAGCTGGCAGTGGGAGAGTGCTGAGTGTCAGGTGGCAGAGAGCTGGGAGAGGGATGGCAGAGAGCTGGCAGTGGGAAGGAGGTGGCAGAGAGTTTGCAGTGGGAGAGGGGTGGCAGCTTGCAGTGGGAGAGGGGTGGCAGCTTGCAGTGGGAGAGGGGTGGCAGCTTGCAGTGGGAGAGGGGTGGCAGCTTGCAGTGGGAGAGGGGTGGCAGAGCTGGCAGTGGGAGAGGGGTGGCAAAGAGCTGGCAGTGGGAGTGGGGGAGAGGTGGCACTCTCCCACTGCCAGCTCTCTCTCACTCATTACCAGCAGCTCCCCCTCCCCATAAAAACAGTTCCAGTTGCCTCCTGTCTCCCTTCTGAGCATCTGATCTAAGGATCAGACAAGAGGCTATACAGGGGGAGGGGCCGCCTGCCAAATTGGCTGTAGTGTAGGCAGTCTGCTCATATCTGCTCCCAGATTGAGCGCACAAGACATAGCCCTGCCCCCTCGTCACAGATTGGCTATTGCCAAAGGAAAGGAGCGTGTGGGAGAATCTTCACAGCCTTTGCTCCTCTACTGGGGGAAGGGGGCGGGAATACACGGAGCTGCCACTGTGCGAAGAAAGAAAAAAAACTTTAGCTTTTAAATCCGCTCCCCGACGATTTTTCACTCCTGGTGCCTTCATTGAATGGGTTAACAAAATCCCAGGAGCCAGGAAGCAATTTCTAATCGCAATTGTGACCTGGCTCCTGGGGTCTGTCGAGCCCTGTGTATGTATATACCGATATTATTTTTTCATGGCCGATACAGATTATCGGCAGTTTTTCGGGCCGATAGCCGATATTTGGGTGCCGATATTCTGTAAATTGAAAGCTCTGAAAAAAACAGCACAAATCTGACTATGCCGTGAACTCAATGGGCTAAACAACAATCTTCGTGCAAACGTTTCCACCGGTGCAAAAAAACATTTAACGCGAGGGGCAAAACCCTTTACGCCGAATGCCATATTACATAGACAGCGCAACAAATGCACGTAATCGTCTACCGCGGGTGAACCTGCGCGAGCTTACTGTACGTCGCGCGATCTATACTTAACATTGTGAGCGCAAATGCGTTTGTGCGCTGGTACGCAGATGGTATTACAATCTATGCGCAGTTTGTAATGCACAGCGTTTGCACGTATAATTTTAGCAACTCCTAAAAGCTGGTGGTAATGGCAAATCTGAACGTCCTGGCCGAAACCAAATACACCAGCCAAAAAAAATAAAAAATATGCAGCAAAGTATAGTTACACATTATACACATACCCAAACTAATAAAATGGAGAAGTTGTGTGTGCATGTATTATTGCTGCAGCATTTATGCTCAGATTGACTTGTGGTTCTTAATTCTTATTGGCTGAATTGCGTGAAAAAAAATGACAGCACACTGATTTCTGTGCGCAACGGTACTGCGTGAGCATTTGGCCGCGTCCGGTTTACGCGTGTTATTGATCGGATCAAAAGCGCGTGAGGATTGTAATTCCAGCGGTGATTTGCACAAGCAAACGTTTAACGCTTGGTGCAAAACTTCACGCTTTGCGCGAGCATTGTAATATAGCCCAATGTGTTTAACATGTAAACATTGCACCACGTCCACTTCATTTATTCAATTTAATAAGAATTTTTATTTTACTTAATCCTTTATTTTTTACAAGCAATCAAACCATGTCTTTGGCTTTCTTAAAGATCCCTCATATGGTTATAGGGTTATAGTACAAAGTTATATTACAGCTCTGGTTAAGCAGTCACTTTGTAATATTGCCCCACGTTTTGGAATTACATCTGCTATGATGCTCATCTTCTCATTAGGTGCTTGGAGCCTCATGGGAAATCCAGTTCCAAAACATCTGGAGGTCCTAGGTTGCTGGACCCTGCTGTAGGAAATAGACCCTGCATCTCCTGTATAGGGAATTTCCTGCCAGATGGGATGGAAGCCCCATTTCTGTTGCCATCACGCTCATCCAGTGAGGGCTTACAGCCTGATGTGGGAGAAGCCCCAGATTCGCACAGTTCTGTGGGATCTTGCGTGTCGCAGCTGCAGTGAGCAAACTTGTCCAAATATCGGCAAATAAAATGCCGATACCGATATCAGTAATTTTCTGAATATCGGCGCCGATAATCGGCTAAACCGATATATCGGTATATCCCTAATATATATACACACACACACACACACACACACACACACACACACACACACACACACACACACACACACACACACACACACACACACACACACACTAAGGAGATTTTATATATATATATCCCAGACTTCAGACACTGGGGTGGCTGGCAGAATGCACAAACTGCATTCTGCGAGGCCCCTTCGTGTGGCCTAGGGCTGAAACGACTAATCGATGATTAAAATAGTTGTCAATAGGGTTGCATCGATACTAGTATCGATATCGGTGCCGATACCGGGTACTGCTGATATTTTCCCCCGATACCGGAAGCCGGCATCTGAGGGCCTGGGGCGGCTGTTCGAATGCTCTATCGGCATTCGGACAGTCGCCCCTGGAGATCTCCACGGCATACTTACCTTCCTGCCGGGAAAGTTTCCGCTCTTCCGCACGTTGAAGGACCCCAGCCGCGATCACGTGGGAGTCCCACGTGATCGCGGCTGGGGTCCTTCAACGAGCGCACGCACGAAGACTTTGTTGGCGTCGCTCGGGAAGGTAAGTATGCCGCGGAGAGCTCCAGGGGCGGCTGTCCGAATGCCGATAGAGCATTCTGGTCTGGGGTCTGAGCTGGGGGGGCAAATATCCATGAGAGCTTGGGGGCATTATCCATGAGCTGGGGCATATATCCATGAGAGCTTGGGGTTATCCATGAGAGCTGGGGGGCAATATCCATGAGCTGGGGGCAGTATCCATGAGCTGGGGGCAGTATCCATGAGCTGGGGGCAGTATCCATGAGCTGGGGGCAGTATCCATGAGCTGGGGGCAATATCCCTGTGCTGGGGGCAATATCCCTGTGCTGGGGGCAATATCCCTGTGCTGGGGGCAATATCCCTGAGCTGGGGCAATATCCTTGAGAGTTGTGGGCATTCTGTGTGTGTATGTATATATATATATATATCGGGGGAAATATACATGTGAGCTGGGGGGCATTTTTATATGAAGTCTGTTCTTATTGGAAAGTGGTCACATGTCATAAAATAAAAGTATCGGTACTCAGTATCGGTGAGTACTTGAAAAAAGTATCGGTACTCGGTCTTAAAGTGGTATCGGTGCATCCCTAGTTGTCAACTATTTCCATTATCGATTAATCAGTGTCGATTAATCGTCCTGTGTACAGCACACACTGTTTAGAGTCAGACTGAGTTAAACGTAAATAACCTCAGCTTTGGAGCTGATTAGAAAAAACGCGGCGCTGCTTTACTAGGTATAATTTAGTTCTAGGGTTATGTCAGACACAACCAGTTTGTTTGTTTTTATTCCGTTTACAACAGTAGCAGAACTAGAACACAAAACATAGGATACTGCCACTGGCTGAAGGAGTTGTGTGCCTGTGTTTAATCCTTGAAGCTGGAGTCCTGTGCCACCACCTCACCCTCCCTGCCGCACCCTTTTTGATCAGGAACTGCCATTCCCTCCCTTTGGTCCGGTCCCTTTCCCCAAACTCACTCACACATTCGGATCCGGTCTTTTGTCCATACCCACTCCCTTTCACACTCAGGTCAAGTCACTTGAGCAAAGTCACTCCCTTCCACCTCCAACCCCTCCTCCCACTAAGTTTGTTCATGAAATTATTTAAAAGGGACACTACGCACCCTGACCTCTTTAGCTTATTAACCCCAATTTCATGCTGACATCATCATCTATGACCAAGTGCTTGTAGCCACGTTCGTTTGAGAAAGCAAACCTGGGCTTAAGCTGCGCATGCAGCATTAACCTATCCCTCTGACCAAGCACTCGCATACCTTGTTTGTGAAAAGTACACAAGATACGCAATTTGCGTATGTACGTCCGAAAGTTACATACTCTACGCAAATTGCTTATGAAAAAAGGGGGAGGGGTTGCGGTTATTTATTTTACATAAAATTCCTTTTACGTAAACTATTTTTTTTTTATCCGATGAATAGCTTATCAGGGTTATTCAGAGAGCAGTGAAAAGCAGGAGAATGACTGGAGAAAGGAAACTTCTAGGTCAAAATAGCCAAACCAGAAAAATTCTCCCATTCCTCTCACTTTCCAAATCTGCTATTTTGACCTACAATTTTCCATTCTCCAATCATTCTCCTGCTTTTCACCGCTCTCTGAATAACCCTGTATGAGAATAATTGTTGCAGCCCTAGTGTGGCCGTCTCGAGAAAGCGCAGCTGGAGGCCAGCGAAGCCACGTTGCAACCTTCATATGCCAGCGGTCGCTCGCTGGAACGCTGTCAGCCAGTGGGGCCTAGCAGAATGCTGTTGGTGCATTCTGTCAGCTACTCCAGCCCAGGGCTGGCTTCCAATGTCGGTAGAAGTATTGGGATTTGCATGAGTACAAATACTCGTGCAAATTCCTGTTATCGGCACTGATTCTAGTATCCGTATCAGTGCATCCCTAATATGCACATTGTGCATAACTTTTACATGCATATACGCAATTTGCGTATCTCGCTTTCTTTTCACACACAAGGTATGCAAGCACCTGGTCAGACTGATGGATTGATACTGTGTGTGGAGCTCAAGCCCATGTCTGCTTTCTCCCCAAACAAACACTGCTACAAGCGCCCAGATAGACATGATGATTTCAGTGCGCAAAGTGTGGCGAGAAGGGGGGTACTCCATGCTGCTTGACCACTTTAGTAAGCTAAAGTGTTCAGTGTGTAGTGCCCGTTTTAAAATTATTTCAAGAACAAACGGAGTTGGGGACAGTTCTAGAAGTGGGAGGGAGTTTGAGCAAGGGTCTGGACTCGCGTGGGGGAGGGTTTGGTCCAAAGGGAGGGGTGGCAGCTCCAGCTCAGAGAGGTGGAGGGTGGGGTGGTGGCACAGAACTCCAGCTCCAAGTAATAAAGTACCAGCAGTACAGTTCCTCCACCCAGTGGCAGCACCCCAGGGTTTGTGCTATAGGTCTGCCACTGTTGTAAACTAAATAAAAACAAACTGGTTATGTGAGACATAATCATAAAACTAAACCATATAGAGTGAAGCAGCGGCACATCTTCTCTTGTCAGCTCTAAAGTAGTGTCTGGGGTTTTTAACATTTAACGCTGACTCTCAACCGTGTGTGCTGATCACAGACCGATTAATCGATAATGTTAGGAGTTGTCAGCTATTCTCATTATCGATTCGATGTTTGAGCCCTAGATGGGATACATTGACATTGTGACAGGCTTAAGCAAGACATGACCATATTTTGGCAAGTAAATTGACATTTTTCTTAGTGAAGTGGTTAAAAACCTTTTTTAAATCTTGAAATTGTGTGATCTTTAACATGGTGTGATCTGTGTATGTGTAATATATACACAATTTGTTTTCTTTAACTATTCGCTAATGTGAAAAAAAAGTGCACCCCCATTAGTCTTTGTAATGCTATTTACGCAAAACGTTACACATATATAGCTTTTTTCCTTCATATGGTACACGGTTTAATATGGCTACAATACCTCTTTGTTAATTATGACCATTGTGCCTGGGTTTGAGTCTGTGTGTTTTGCTGCCATTGCCGCCCGAGAAAGTGTTGTAGTCCTAAATACACGCTACACAAATCATTAACATCCAAATCCTTTAATTCCTTCTGGCAGTCTGTCTTGTATACCTGCTCAAACTAGACATTCTCTTTAGCTGTGGTTAATCTTCACTTCTCCCCGATACAGTCAGCCTGGTTACAGGAACGTCCACCAGCCAATCAGATGCTCTTGCATGTCTCTTGTGGCATCTTGGGTTTTACTCAGTGTTGTACAGCTGCCTTCAATGTCACTGCTAGAGGACCTTCAGGCCAAATAAATGGTCATTGTTATCTCTGGCTCTTTATATGGGGAATCTATAACCGTGTTATACTCTGGCATGTTGGGAAGGGTCTCTTTTTAAGCCCACTTATGAAAGGAGTTTCTGTACTGTCATTATTTGTATATTGGTTAAATAAATTGTACCTAAATACAAACGTTTCTTATGACCAAGAGACAGATTCTCTAGATTTCCCTTGTGACTTGACTTTGTTACGCTCATGTACCTAAATTATTCATAAATGATTTTCTTTCTCCGTTATGTTGACGTTTCCTGCTGCAACAACACTTTTTGTATTTGTTTGCATAAAGGCCCAGTCACTTCATGCACGCTGCATTGTTTTTTCTTTCGCAGAAAGATGACGACCTGGATATGGATCAGAATAAAAACAAGAAGACTCGAAAGAAAGCTGCCTACGCAGGTGGTCTGGTCCTGGACCCTAAAGTTGGTAGGTTGTCCCCAAAAATTTGTTTTGTATGCGGCTGTTCACATATGCGATTATTAGTAAATGTACGAGTACACATGTATTTTTCGTCGGTCCAATTTTTAATTTTATTTTTCTGGCCAAGAAGTGGGCTCCTTAGGATGGTAGGCTGTGTGACTGAGCAGCCAAACGGTGGTGTGACCAACGTCGTTCTTCCGAGAATCTGCTTGTCCTAATAAGCTTTAAATGACTTTGGCGTTACCAGCTTCTTTGCGAGCAGTCAATCTGAGCTGCTCACACACCACTAACCACTTCAGCAGCCCAAGATGTGCGTTGTCCCCTAGTCGTCCTGAAAATCGGGTGACCGCATATATTTGTCAGGGGAGCTAAGGGATATCCACAGTTTAGTTGTGTGACTCAGCAGGACTGTCTATAGTTCTTCTCCTGTCCCCTTCTTCACCGGTTTATTTCCTTCTCTTCCCCCAGAGGGACAGTCACCCTGGCTTTAACTTTTTAATCCTAACACCTCTTCCAATCTATTTAGATGGATTGGGAATCCTTGCCAAGGAAGATTTGCTCCTGCAGTCTAGTTTGCGAGCGTCCTAGCAGATGCTCCTCAGTGCTAAGCATATAGGCTTTCGTGGTCATGGTGGCTTGAGTGTACATGTGATGGCGGTTCCTTTCAGCTGGTTACTTTTAGTGGATGCTCATTGGCACCATGTTGGTGTTTTGATAGAAAATGTTTTCTTATTCATGCCCTCATCCTGCCTTCTGTCTCTAATGCCAGCACACTGTTGTGGCATTCGTCAAATAACTGTGCAAGTGACCGTCCTAAAATGTGTATTTTTTGGTCTTCAGGTTTCTATGACAAATTTATTTTGCTCCTGGATTTTAACAGCTTGTACCCCTCCATCATCCAAGAGTACAATATCTGCTTCACAACGGTTCAGAGGGTGGCACATCATTCACAGAAGGCAAAGGAGGTTTGTAATTTCTTTATATATAGTATCACATTTCTCCTTCATACAGTATGGAAAGTCCCTTTTTATTAAAAAGATTAAATGACCAAAAATATTTTGTATGTATATACAAATATACAGATATAGTATATGTATAAATCTTAAAGCTCCCACATATCATTACAGTTGATTCTCTCTGGGTGACCATTTCAGTGCTGCTTGTTTCCTGTTTTGGCCAAGCTTTGAAATGTGCATTTTTCTGCATCACAAATTGTTAATGACTGTTATTGCTGATCAGATTTATAAGTAATAAATGATTTTCCCCTCATTTTTCTAAGTGAAATTGCTGATGTTTTGGATGCAAGCTGCTGGTTTCTGATTTTTCTTGTGGTTGCTTGGCGCCTTGCTTAGACAATCAGCACGTTGAGTAGGGGCAGTATTTTTTTTTTTTTCTTTGAGCGATCGTAGCATTTCTAACAAATGTTTAAGATGCTCTGTGCCTGCTGGAAAAAGGAGTCCGATATTATTAAGGCGTTTGTGGCTTAATTGTTTCTCTAACAAATATTGTTGTAGAATGAGGATGAAGATGAGATTCCAGAGCTGCCGCATTCTGATCTGGAAATGGGAATCTTACCTCGGGAGATCCGGAAACTGGTGGAGAGGAGACGTCACGTCAAGCAACTGATGAAGCAGCCTGACCTCAATCCTGACTTACACATGCAGGTAATGATTATTTGAGGCCTGTTGGCCTGTTTCTGGAACAGATCTGGCTTATCTGTATCCAATTTATTTGTGATTCTACGCATATAACTGTCTTATTTAACTCAAGGGCCAAATTTCTGGCTAACCATTCGAAGATGTTTTTAGGAAGGTCGTTTTAATTTTATAACAATGTCTAGATGAGGGAGAAGGGCATAGATCAAGAAGGTGAATAAATATTTCTATCCATGTAGCTATTACTGACAATTTAATGTGAATATTTGGTGTCTATAAACGTGCGTGTATATATCTATAAAATAAATACATTTTATTTTGATATACAATTGTTAACGCTTTAATTAAAGGATGACTGATGAGAAAATAAATCAAAATATTGACTTATTTAAAAAAAACACACTTTTTTTTAGCCCACTTATTATTACTGGTGAGGGAAATGCCAGCTCATAACGTAGTGAGAGAACAGTAAATGTTGACTATTTTATTCATATGCTCAACCAATCTTACCGGCATATAAAACCTCTAAAATCGTGTGTGTGTGTGTTATTCTACACCCCTCTGCAAATCTTACCTAATTTTTTTTAAACTTTTATTATAGTCCTATTTTCTGGGAGTGTATTTTATCCCCCCCCCCTACTAATAGTATCTGTGCGATGATTAATTACCACGGTTTTGCAACATTATTATTTGACACTAATTTCTGTACCAATATTTCCATCTGAATTCCTCATGCCTGTTAATTCCTGAATTCGGATTGCATTAAATTTAGCATAAGTGTTTTATGTTTTTCCTCAGTATGACATCAGACAGAAAGCTCTGAAACTTACCGCCAACAGCATGTACGGGTGCCTGGGATTTTCCTACAGCAGGTTCTATGCAAAGCCTTTGGCAGCGCTGGTCACCTACCAAGGTCGGGAGGTAAGCTTCTACATAGTAAGGTATCCTTTTTAGGATGTGTGATTCTGATATCTTTAGTTGGGGTTTTCCTTTTCATTGTACAATATAGCCAATTTACACTAGCATTTAGCATTTTTGTTGAATAGAATAACTTCAAAGCTACCAGTCCAAGTGACATAATTTTCGATTTTATGTTTAGTATTATTCTATTTTCTTAAATTCCATGTTACAGTTACAAGTTTTTTTTAAAAAAGCTAACAAGTTCATGTGAAACAAAGGAAAAAGTAGGACCTGCTATAAACGGGAGTAACTATATAAATTTTCTTAAGGACATTAAAGAAAGGCGGATAGGCTAATCGCTTTATATCATGACAGTAGCTGATATGACATTAGGTGCAACCTTTAAGGATAATAATTTATTTATGTGTTTGCATTCCTAAACTCAAAAACTCTAGTTCCTTTATCAAGCATGTGCGTTTCTTTGTGGTTTCTACATTAACATTCTGTACATGATAAATGGTATCCTGTCCTTGTTTGGCAGAACTAATAAATGGACTTGATATGGTAAGTTTAATAATTAAATAATTGAATTAAAAAGTTCTAACTGAAACCGTTTGGTGTCCTTTGAAACGCACATTTCCCTCCAGAATAAATCATGTTCTATATATGAAGTACACTGACTCTGCTTAAGTCAGGGGCTGTCACCGCTCGGGAAGATGTGCGAGCAGACGCGTTGTTTGTGATGAGCAGAGACACATTTGTCGTACGTTTCGCTAGGTGGCGATAGAGACTTTCCCATCATTAAACAATTAAGAGATTTTATGCCTGTGAACTTTTGTTTTCACTGCAACGGAGTCTCGTAATAAAGTGTGAAAGGGCTCCAATTAAGCGTTTTTGTTTCAGCGCGCTATTTTCTGAATTAATTGTTTGACACAGTCAGCATTTATCATAATATCTGCGACGTGCCTCAGTTGAAATTGTATGATTTCTCAGACTGCGTACAATTAATTTGTGTGAACTAATTTCCTTGTGTCTGTGTATTAATAGAAAAAAAAAATGTAATAAAATAATGTGTCAGGTGCTCTGGCCTTATAGCTTCTGGTAATGTGAAGGAAATGTTTAATTGGTACTCAAAATTCTTAATGTGACATTTCAGCCAGAGTGTTCATGACGCGCACCAGAATTAACGGCCTTACATTTAACTTCAACAAGGACATTGAATACAGAACTTTAGTGTTGTCTTTATAGAGGCCAGGAAACTGCAGTAGGCCCGTCTGTAGTGGAAATAGATACGTGATTTAATTAACTGCTAGAGGCAGGAGGGCTTCATCCCTCGGGTTCTCCTTAAAATACTTCATTTTCTCCACGTTGAAACAAAAAAAAAAAAGCGCCTGTTTCCTTTTGATCCTCAGACCATGACTTCCAGTGTTTACACAAGTCCTGTAACCAATATGTATGGTGATGCAGCTGCGTCTCCCACAGATATTACCGTATGTGCTCACATGTGATACATAATTATCGTTTCATAATTTGCCAGCAAATTTCTGAGCAGTTTAGTAATGGACGTAGGTATCCTATTCCACTTTTATATGCTGCTGCCAATTTTGGTAGATGCAGCTGTCTTACATAACTTCTTTCTCTTTCCGGTGTCATTCTTCGTCGTCTTCTTTTTTCCTTTCTGTTGATTGAAAAGGTAGGAAACCTATAAGTACTGAACTTTCTATGCTTGGAAGGTATTTTCACACTGATAATGTCTTTGGGATTTTCTTTCCTCTGATGGGATAGGATAAATCCCGACACTTAAATGATTTGGAAGTAGATTTTTGCTTGCTGTGTTCTATGTCAAACACAGGTTTCAATTAATATCCATCAACCACAAAAAGTGTTTTATGTGATGGTGTGCCTGGGCCTGAACTTGTTCTCATCTGCCAGTTGGGCCAGTGCACAGAATTGTCTCTGGACCAACAGCCCTGGCAGCTTTCTAAAAGCTTCTAAATAGCTATGTAGGTCTGCAAAACTCCATTATGCTAGCATAGTAGGGCTGTGCAATATTGACAAAATAATCATATTGCGATTTCTTGAATGAATATTGCGATTGCGATTTTATTTGCGATTTAGCCAATTGTTTTTGCTTTTTCAAACATGCTACATACATTCTAAATGTATTCAGTATTCAGCACAAGGATACTGCCCCAGCACATGGAAATACTGCCCCAGCACATGGAAATACTGCCCCAGCACATGGAAATACTGCCCCAGCACATGGATATACTGCCCCAGTTCATGGATATACTGCCCCAGCACGTGGATACTGCCCCAGCTCACCTCTGTGCGCCACGTGTTCGGCTCCCTGTTAACTTCTGGCGGCATGGAGCTTGGGCGCTCGCCTGGGGGAACCATGTGACGAGCCGCGAGAACGTGGCTCGTCACGTGGTTCCCCCTGCGAGCGCCCAAAGCACCATGCCGCCGGAAGTTAACAGGGAGCCGAAAATTGCAGCCTTATGCGATTTATTAATTGCATGGTCGGAAATCGCGATTCGATTGCGATTGCAATTAATTGCACAGCCCTATAGCATAGTGATTACCACGCAACTTTATCTGAGGGGCCACACTTCCTTTCCCCTCTCGCCTTTCTACATACATGTCCCAGAGGGCTGATTCATAGCCTCGTCCAGAACCTGAGCTTGAGACCTAAATGGGAATTAGGCCCCACCTATGTCACTCCGGCATTCAGGACCTGTGGATTGACTGGTCGCTCACTCGAGCTTCCAGCCCCCCTGCAGTCATGTGACGCACATCCAGCAGAGCTCAGAGGGAGACCAGCGCTAGATTCAGCTGAGTTTTTAAATTAAATATTTGAAATGAATGAGAGGGGTGCAGAATGAGTCAAGAGGTGTTTTTTTTTTTTAACCCTTCTGTTCAATCCCATCCCCTTTGAACTCTATAGTATCCCTTTAGGTCACTATTCATAAGAATGTTACCTTGGTTATGCTGCAATTAAACAATCCCTTCTGGTTTGAAATGCTGAGTTAACAGACTTTGCAAGTTTTTACTACTTGTCGCTGGTTCCCATCTTCTTTATTAGTGCCATCCTTATGCTCTTTCTACTGTACAATTGCTTTGTCTTTTATATTTTTTTCCACCCTCAGCAGCTGGCTTGGATAACAAGGCAGAACCTCTTGGCTAAGCTGAGCAACCTTTCTCTGTTACACGGGGCACGCCAAGCATGTATGATAGATTATCACAAAGTTCCTGCTATTGGTAGAGATTTGTTTCGCCCCTTCCCATTCTAGCTCTGACAAAGCTGAAAGCTATACCCTCCTCACAACTGTTCTTCCCTTGTGTCTTTTTTTTTTTTCTCGCTCTTTAAATTTTATTTATAGCTAGCATTGTTCCCAGAATTATTCTCTGCGATTCTCATATGCACAAAATGGAATCTAAATTGGCAGCTTTTGTGGTTTCGCTCAGAGTACGATCGCGTGCACAATAAACCCGTCTACAGTCACCAATATGTTTTAACAAATGTAATACTGGTGGGGAGAGTGCGATCACATGCTCTCATTCACCCCACCACTATTACATTTGTAAAATGATGTGGGTAAATAAGGAGGGATAATTCGTTTGCTCTCTTTCGGTTTATTGGCTACAAATTCTTACTAGGAGTGAAATTATGTTTATTTTAATTAAATATCAAGACAGAAGACATGACTGCAATAATTAGCCAAACATAGCAATATTAGAACACAATGCGGTGTGTTGGGAGTATTCTCATTACAGATATTTACTGGTGACGTAAGCATCAAGAAATGAGGTCAAAAGTTGCCTTTCACACCTACATATTATTATTGTATAGCTATCCCATGGAAATATACTTACAAAATTTGTTTTTGAATACATACTTATATAAATGACTTTAATTAAAAATGCATCTTTTAGTCTATTTGCTTCAGATTTCAAGGGTCTGAAACTTATTTGTGTGACAACTACAGGGTTATTTAGAGAAAGGTGAAAACCAGGAGAATGACTGAAGAAGTTAAAATTCTAGGTCAAAATAGCCAAACCAGAAAAATTCCTCCCCCTTTTATCTTACTTTCCAAATTTGCTATTTTGACCTAGAATTTTCCCTTCTCCAGTCATTCTCCTGTTTTTCACCTTTCTCTGAATAACCCTGATAGTGTCACCTGTTATATAAAGCCAATATTCACAATGTTTTTATTTTGGCACACCCTGTTCCACTCCGAGCCTCAGATATATATATATATATAACGATTTATTGTAACTGTAGATGTGACTACCCAAATTTGAAAAAGCATTAGAAAGCGCATGCTTTACCAATACAGTATTTGATTGGGGGGGGGGGTGAGCAATCATTATTTTGATTGAGGAAAGAGGTGAGTGTGCAGTGACCGTAAACAGTGCAGGGGGTCAGCGGCAGGGGTTGTTTCTGGCACTATGAGCAGGTCAAGAATGTCTGGGGTTATTGCGATGCTCAGCGTGTCCCTAATTTGTGATGCATTTCACAAGAGTATGTTTCTGTTTGTGCAACTAAACTAACAAGGCCGGAGTCGTCGAGGGGGGGTCCTGTATCTCTCACACAGAGCAGATTTCCTTAGCGTTTCCGTTCAGGTCGCCCTTTTTGGGTGATGGCAGTCTGATTTGCATATGGTATAGCCTTCTCTGTAATGGCACCATCGAAGTAAAGCCATGTGGGACCTGAGCAGGGACTCCCGCAGGGCACGCCACTAGTGTGCTGCCCTTTCTCACCGCGCTGCTAGACATGTTTGTGTGATCAATAAAAGAACCTATACATATCATTCGTCGATAAAGCATCCCTATAAAAAGGCCGATCTGAAGCTGGAAAATGGAAATACTGATTTAAAGTCTAGGCCAACACCTATCGCTGATTTATTTTCCATCTAAGGCTATTGTCAGACGAGCGTCTTTGGAGAGCGGAAGGAACCTCCGTGAGAGTGGGTGTTCCTTCCGCTCGGCGCCTGTCTGGCCACCTCGCTTAGTGCAGTTAGTGCGCTCAACGCTGCAAAGCTCGATCCTCCTATTGAGAATCGCACTTTGCAGCTCCGTCAGCGTGCTTCCTAGTGCTTTGACGGAGAGGCTTGGATAACGGACGCTTGTTGCACGCGCACAAGCGTGTGACCAGCCCCGTTGCATCGTCACAACGCTGCGACGGACGCCGGTAAGCACATCAGTACGGACATAAGCACATCCGTACAGTACGTTGCTCTTGTAGTTCTTTTTAAAGGTATTTAACACTGGGGCTTACCAGATGCTATTTTTATTCACATTTCTTCCCTCTGATCAATTGATGAACTGCCCTGTGAGGCATTCACTGTGAGGATTTTTTTGTTTCTTTTTCGGTGTGTGCGCATGTTTGGTTTAAATCTGTTCCTGCACATATAAATCATTCCATAGGAATGAAGTGTAGTCCACTCCTTCTACATGCTTCGCTTTGGATCGTATCTCGGGGAAGTGAAATCATTGTCCGAATGAACTGAAACAATAGCAGCAAACTTGATGGTGACATGTCATTGTGTCATGTGACTGTGATCAAAGCCGGACCAGCATGCCACAAACACATATTTATACCATCCACGCTGTGCCAGTTGTTGTGAAGGTCACGAAGCCCCTTCTTCCTGGAATAGAACGTATAGATAGACTTCAGGGATGTTGCTTTCTTAAGTGCTTAAAAAACATTTTGCTAAACCATTGCCAATGGCATTAAGTTGCTGTACGTAATAATTTAGGGCCTTTGGAATGATCTGCAGATGGGGCACAAACCTGCTGCTGTCATAATGCCTCCCAATATCACACTGCAGTATTATTTTGCTACCTGTGCTAGTGATCTGTACACTTTTGCAATTTTGTGACAATATGACATTGGACTGTGGGGTTAACACATACATATTTGTAGGCAAAAAGAATGTTTCAGCAGAATAACCTGATACTGATGACACCCCCCATTAATACCATGCCAGGAAAGAGGTGTTTTTTTTACATTCGTTGGTTCCAACCTCTCATAATTCAGTTAAAGTGCTTTTTTTGACCCTTTTCATCTTATGGCATACTGACAAAGTGGTATCATTATTCAAGGCACACTCAGTTGTGTTGTTTCTTTATTGTGGGTCAGCTATATAAGACTTCCGGTTGGATGTTAGGGTTGCTCTTTAAGTAAAATCAGAATCTGCACGAAAACACATTGCATCTCTGCTGCTTATTATGTCTTCTTTCATGATTTGCAAATATCACCACTATTCATTTTACCTTCCATTTGTCACTGTCCCCAAATGTCATTGTTTTTAAGATCTATTGAACTGCATATAGCCTCAATGTCAAGGTGGCTGCTTCATACGGGTGTGGATGTGCACTCGCTTCGACCATGGAAAGCATTTGTTGATCATCATATGATATCCAGAATATAAAACCATACCAGGCGCACCCCAATATTTCTGGGATCATCTTGAGATGGAACTATAGTGCATCTAATAATGTCCCGATGACTATAAACAAAATCCATGCATTTCATCAGGTGGGACAAGTCTGCAGCATGCGTTTAAGTAGGAATAACTGTTTAAGCCCCGTTCACACTAAGCTACTTATCGCGGGTTTTTGCCACAATATTGCGCATAGTTCCGCGCAATATCGCTCTATGTAGCTTCTCCAATGCATTTCAATGGAGCTGTTCACAGCTCAATGTCGCTGAAGCTTGTCGCTGGTACATGACCCCTTTTTTGCGATTTCGTGGTTTGCATCAATGGTGTTGCGCAATATCCGCATAACGGAGTGATTTTCATGTCGCCCAGTGTGAATGGGCCCTAAAGGTAGTATGGCTAACAAATTTAAATGAGGGAAATGCTGTACTGATTTAGTTCAACAAATGCTTATGCTGGCTTCTGAATATAGAGATGTAGTGTATGCAGCGGCCCCGCAAAGCACCTTCATAAACTTACTACATTGTATAACTCATTCTGTCGCTTTGTGCTAAAATTTAACGACATGACCCACCATTGTGACATGTTAAAAGAGCTAAACTGGCCGTCGCTGGAATCTAGACGTACTCTTCACCTTTCCAACCTGGTGTTTAAGAGGTTTTCTGGGACGCTACCACCCTACCTGAATAGACTGCTTCCCGAGCAGTACCCTCATCCTATAACCTCCGATCCAGGACCAGCACCTCACTTACAATACCACAATACAAAAAGAAAGTGGCTCGATCCTCATTTTCCTACAGAGCACCGCAATTATGGAATAACCTCCCAGACGCCATCAAATCTTGCCCCAGTCTAAAGTCACTTAAGAGCTCCCTATTAACATACCTCGATACAGAATGTACCTGTAAAAAATAAACATGTAACATAATGAGTATATTTCCTACATATTTATTCTCTGTGTTAATCTGTATGTTTGTGTTTTGTTTTTTATATGTTGTCTTTCTGTAACGACTAACAATTTCAAAGTAATAAATGCAATGTTCTTGGACCCAGGACTCACTTGAAATGAGAGAAATCTCAAATCTTTTCTGGTAAAATACTTTACAAATAAATAAACCTAGTCAGAATGTTGCTTTAACCTCCACAATCTCCAGTACTGAGATCACTACACAATAATCAAACATTGTGTGATCGCTTTTTTTATTGCGCTTGGTGCGCTGCTCTGGACATCCCCCTTTTTGTTGTTGGCTTGACATATTTGTCCTGCAGAAGCGATTCGTTATTGCTGCTCGTTATAGTTACAGCTCTGCAATGAAACCATTACTACTTACTTCCTGCTTCTCTGTGTGAAGTGTCTGATTGGACGATGAGTGATGGCCAACCAGGAGGTTTTCAGGGAAGCTTCAGTAGGCTAAAGGGAAACTATTAAGCTGCGGAAATGTAACCGTTTAAGGTAACTGCAGAGGTAGCTTCTGCTTATTGAATAAACACATTGAAATATGTTGGGTACAAGAGATTCAGTTATTGAATTACTGTATTAAGCTAAAATCCCAAGCAATATGGTGTGCTCGATGGCCAGTCTGGGGCTGCATGCGTATGTGCTTTCCTTTTTATACAGGGTGTCCGTAAAGTCTCTTTATAATTTCAAAAATTTATTACAAAGGCAAATGAAAAGACAAGTGAAAATTATTACAAAATGAGATGTATATATTTAAGTTTTTTTTGCCTCATTTAATACACCTCTATATGGGCACCATTAGTTGCACGAAGCACATCAAGACGGTACTCGATTTCTTGCCATGTTCACTGTAGCATACCCTCATCAATGGTGACAATGGCATCAGTGATCCTCTGCTTTAGATTAGTGATGTCCCGTACATTTGTTCGATACACAATATCTTTAACATAACCCCATAGAAAGAAGTGGAGGGGAGTGATATCTGGTGAACGAGGTGGTCTGGAAATGTTTCATTTAGGAACCCACCAACATGCGGTCCCCAATGTGATGGTGCACCATCTTTCTGGAAAATGATGGTTGGTTGAAGATCATGTAGTTGTGGTGCCACGTATTCTGTCAAAAGGTCAAGGTAAACATTTGCAATAATGATGTCTCGCCGAAGAAAAATGGACGGATGATTCGATCCATCTAAAGCAGAGGATCACTGATGCCACCATTGATGAGGGTATGCTACAGCAACCATGGCAAGAAATTGAGTACCGTCTTGATGTACTTCATGCAACTACTGGTGCCCATATAGAGGTGTAATTAAATGAGGCAAAAGACCTTAAATATATACATCTCCTTTTGTAATAATTTTCACTTATCTGTCTTTTCATTTGACTTTTGTATTACATTTTTTAAATTTTATAAAGAGACTTTATGGACACCCTGTATATTCTTATGACTGCTGTGTATATATATATATATAATTAATTTGTATAGTGAAATCTAGTAACAAAATGCTAATTCACAATCTTGAGCTTAATAAAGTTGGAATCCGGGGATCCATTCTACCTAAAATGCCAATTTTTAGCTTGCATCATCTGTACATATATTCAAGGAACACAGTTTATATTTTTTGTTCAACAAAAAATTAACCACGAGGAAAAATAGTTTTACAATGTAACCACTTACATGTATGCAATGCACATTCTTATGTCTCCAAATATGTTTTCTTTAATGGTTTAAAAGCCAACTAAAATTCTCATGGTTTATCTTCCCTTAAGCACTATACAACTCATTTCGCACAAAAAATACAACAAAAATAAACGAATTGAAATTTGTCGGGTCCAAAAGATGGGATAATTGAATTAAAGTCCCAATCAAAGTAGTCAGCCCATAGATCATGCATTGTTTTTAGTTTCCTGTATGAGGTTAGGTGGGCACATTTACTATTTAAAAAACAGAATCGACTTCCTCACTAGTTTTTTCTTTATTTTTTATCTTTGCTTCTGTTGCGGCTTCTTTGATCCAAGAGTGAGGGGGGACGGACAACAAAGCTGGAAGCTGAGCTATTTATGATCGCGAAAAATGTTGTTTGGGGGGTCAGAATGAGACGATAAAAATTTTGTTCATAACTTATTTATGGCAGTCTGGAGGGATGTATGTATTTACATGCTTGGAATTTTAACCTGTAAATCGATACTCTGTACAAACTTTTAAAATTAATATGTCTACAAAGTGGAACCCTCAGAGACATTCCTCTAATGCCACAGCAAGGAGGACAAAAAAACTGGAGCATGTGAAGCCTTGATCATACATAGCACCGTTATCTCCCGAGGTGACTTGGAATGTCAGAATGTAGGACAGAATCTAAAGGCGGGAGGAGGGGGGGGGGGTAAGCTGATTGATATTCTAGAAAAACTTGTGGATGTCATATATTATGTAATATTTCAACGTTACAAACCTTCTGCACTGAAGCTGACAAAATCAGTGCTTTTATTATTTTTATTATTTGTAAAAAAAAGAAACATGGGAAGAACAGCATGGGTGTCGAATTAGTCAGGATAAAATCTTTGCCGCTGGATATTACACGACCTGACTCCATGAATGACGCCAGGGCTTTACTATTTGCACAGGTTCTGGGGACTAGATTCCTTCTGAGGTGTAATCTTAACCAGAGCTGTTTGTAAATTCGCCCATTCAATAGACTTTAAAGGGACTCTCTGGCCACCACCATGACCATTCATGTTACATTAACAGGTCATGATGCCTTAAATACAGCACCAGTCCTTTTAGGTCTCAGTATAGGAGAATTCACCTCTCTGGTTTTTCAGAACAAAATACTAACTCTGATCATGTTATTGGTACGTTGCATATTCCGATATATAACGCGTTCACGTTAAAAAAATCCATATACATATGAACGCCTACATACATTTATTTAGGTATTCATGCGCACTCACATCTATACATAGATCCATTAATTTTATTGCAGTGTATTTTTCGAAGCTCCATTATGCTAGCATAGTGGTTAGTAGTAATGCATGGAAGTGTTAAAGTGGCAGCCTATTTTGTGTTGAGCACCTACAAGCTAAGCGTTATCGTGTTGACATGGCTTTCAGCATTGCACGTAGCATTTCTCTCATTCCATATGCCATGTGGGTTGAGGAAACAATGGTTGATAGGATTAAAATGTACAATTATTGTGCCAATTACCCACAATTCCTGGATTAGTAAATTATTCACTCTGTCATTTGGAAAGCTGTTTTTCTTTTACTTACGAAGGTCCAGGATACAACCTAACGTCTCCTGATATTCGGCTACACAGCTATGGATCCAGGGATGCATTAAGGAAAGTCCTGGAATCCTCATCTAAAAGTGAGCTTCTAAAGAATCCATGAGGAGCTTGGGATTTAAATTAAATCTATATGCCGTGTTTGCCAAACAATAATAAATACATATTCTGAATAAATCCCTAGCTGGATCTCTGCAGACAAGTAGTAATGTAGGCTTACACTCCAGGACTCAACTGTATCGGCCTCCGCTTTCTCCTGATCTCTGCAGGCTGTCAGTGACTACTGATGTGGTGCCGATGATACCGGTGTGCCGGTCTGTCTACTGCGGGATGGTAGCTATCGTATGTTAGCCGCTGGAAAGCATCTTGCTAGAGCAGCGTAGGGCGCGGTTAGCGACATTTCTTCAAGCAGTGACATCTAGAGTTGATCTGTTAGATCCACTTTCTGTTGATTGTCTGTCAATGGCCGGCTGCTACAGAGCTATAGCTTTAATAAAAAAATTCAATTGTGTACCTGAAGTTGATAAATTTACCATACACTGTAACAAGCTGTAGCTTATCACAGGATGTGACCGTCTACCTTGCGAGTACTGAGCCATGGCTAACTCTGCCGAAGTAGTAAACGAATTTTGGGTGATTCTGATTTCTAATAATTCTGAATACTAATTTGTATATGTATAACACTAGCTGGTGTGGTCGACTACTGGTGTAGATACTCGAGTATACCGCTAGATTTTGGTGACAAAAATTTACAGTAAAATTGGGTCGCGTTATATACGATACATCTGCATCCTGTGTAAACAAAAACTTGCCTTGCTCTGGATCCCAAGTCTCCCGGAAGTTCCGGTAGTCTCGGTGAAGTGAATGCGGGCTCCCCGATGTTGCAAGCACTTCAGGAACTCCCGGATTCAGGAGAGATGGGATCCATCACTGCCAGAGGGCAAGCTCGGTTTAAGCCAATCAATCCCCTCGCTCGCCCCTGCTGGCCATCTAATCGCTTGTAAAGAAGACGGATAACCAGTGGCTTCATGCTTGGTAACAACCGCAATCATTCTAGAGCAGAGCACCCTGACCTGAGGGGGGGCCTGACTGTGTTGAGAGAAACTGGAAGGATTTTAATTGTTTACCGCTACAGTATAATTTTGCTCCTCGCGTTGTATTCGAGTCTTGAGTATTCTCTCATTTCCATAATAAATCTCTCTCCCACGGTTTATATTCGGGTCGCGCTATACTCGAGTATACGGTATCTCTGATTTGTAAAAGTTAAAGAAATTTCGGAATTTCGATTTCTTAGAAATAATGCCAAAAGTTGCATAGTCCTCTTGGACGGCACCATTCAGGAGCTTATTTATAAATAAAGTGGTTTTCTTAAAAGGGCAATTTGCGAAGAAAAGCAGCGGAGAATTGCAAACACAGATCACAATAGTAAAGCTGAAGGTATGCGAGGGTTATAATAAATAGCACATTTTCAAATGCCTTTTGCAGTTCTCCATTGATTCAGCACTTGAATAGCCTCTAATATAATCACTGTATATACTGTAGGATCTCGACATCTGGAGCATGATGCGGTAGGTATCTTCCCTCCTTCTGAGTTTCTGTTTAGCTTGGCACGGGGTAATAAACTGCCAGAGCTCTGAAGCTGTCATACCAGGACACAAGTAACCATCCCATTTTCAAAAATGAATTTGGATTTGCTCCATATTTATGTCATTTATTCATTTATTCGACCAGTTGTGTATCTTTTCATGCTCTATACTAGTAATTGTATTGCTATGCTGCATGGTATTCCATTACTTCATTTTATTGATATTTTTTTTCTGTGTAATTTTAGAACTATCTGACCCACTGGAACTACAGTTAAAATAAACGTCCCCCATAAGATTAAACCAGTGGTTTAGGAAATGGTGGCAACGTACATAGATTTTTCGTGTAATATACATATTTAATGCATACATGTAAATTCACAGGAATCAAGCATTTTGTGCTTCCACTTTGTGTCCCGTGTTTAGGACCATCAGGGTTATCCAAAGAGATTCGAAAAGTCACCGCACGTTCGGTGACTTTTCGTTCTCTTCAATTCGGTTCCTTTTGCCGATCCCATTTCGGTGACCCTGCGGTGTATTCAGCAAGCACCACAGGGTCCCCGAATTGCAGGGAAAAGCTGCCGCAAACCTGACGAAAACTAACCGAATGCACGCTGAAAACAAGCAAAAACATCTGGATTAACCTTCGAAAAAGCCGAACAGGAGCCGAACAGGAGCCGAACAGGAGCCGAATCACACAGAGCCGAAGCAGCTGTGACGTAGAGGAGGCAGTGAATAAATTAGAAAAACCATTTGTATGAATCTGGGAAAAAGAAACGCTGTTTGCAAAGAAACTACTGAGCGAAAATGTCTGAAATTTTCACAGGAGGTCCAGGGAATGATAATAAAGAGGGCTGTTACAGAAAAAATAAGCAAACTGAAAAAAAAAAAAAAAAAATCGGACTTTTAATTTTTTTTTAAAAAATTCAGAAAAATGCTTAAAGTATCCTAAAAAATCTATAAATAAAGAGACTCTTTGCTGCAGAATTTTATAATGAACGGTTTATTAGATATTGAATTAAAACGGGAATATTTTTAACATTGAAGTCTATGGGATTCTCCTGAATAAATTTGCCGAATTAAACCACCGAATGGCAGGGCATTAGGGGAACCTTTCACTGCTGGTTTGTGTTCTCTGAATAGCCGAAGCAGTGCTTTTTCATGGGGATTTCACTGCCCTCGAACAGGCACCGAACAGTCACCGTATGTGCAGGCAATTCGACAGGATTTGGCGAATTGCCTGCTCTCTGGATAGCCGAATGGCCAGGAAAGGTAACCGAACGCTGATTTTCAGCGTTCGGTTACCTTTCTCAAGCAATTCGAATCTCTTTGGATAACCCTGTATGTAAATATCAAAGTCAGCTCGGACACAATTAAGTTACCCTTTTTTGATCCAATGTGACATTGGAAGGAGACGGTGTCATACTGAAGAAGGGGAGTGCCCAAGCACAGTACTACAATGTCTGAAATCTTCTATTTCTTTACAAAAGTTTTTTTCGGGTTTTATTGTCGAATTGCTTATACTTCTGAATATGTTTAAGCGTATACACTAAAATATTAACGTTTTAAGTGGATAAGACTTAATTTTTTTTAATTTGAATCCCCAAATACCCTCAGAACCTGGAAAGGTGTAAATTTATAACCCGTATACTGTAGGGATAGACCGATATATCGGTTTAGCCGATATTCAGAAAATTACTGCCGATATTTGGACAAGTTTGCTCACTGCAGCTGCGACACGCAAGATCCCACAGAACTGTGCGAATCTGGGGCTTCTCCCACATCAGGCTGTAAGCCCTCACTGCAGAATGACCCCTGCTCTTGTGCATGAGCGTGATGGCAACAGAAATGGGGCTTCCATCCCATCTGGCAGGGAACTCCCTATACAGGAGATGCAGGGTCTATTTCCTACAGCAGGGTCCAGCAACCTAGGACCTCCAGATGTTTTGGAACTGGATTCCCCATGAGGCTCCAAGAACCTAATGAGCAGATGAGCATCATAGCAGATGTAATTCCAAAACGTGGGGCAATATTACAAAGTGACTGCTTAACCAGAGCTGTAATATAACTTTGTAATATAACCCTTGGAGGGCCAAGGTTGCTGAACCCCTTAAATAGAGGGTCATATGAGGGATCTTTAAGAAAGCCAAAGACATGGTTTGATTGCTTGTAAAAAATAAAAGATTAAGTAAAATAAAAATTCTTATTAAATTGAATAAATGAAGTGGACGTGGTGCAATGTTTACATGTTAAACATATTGGGCTATATTACAATCTTTGCGCAAAAACGCTCGCGCAAAGCGTGAAGTTTTGCACCAAGCGTTAAACGTTTGCTTGTGCAAATCACAGCTGGAATTACAATCCTCGCGCTTTTTTGATCCGATCAATAACGTGCGTAAACCGGACGCGCCCAAATGCTCATGCAGTACCGTTGCGCACAGAAATCAGTGTGCTTACTGTCATTTTTTTCACGCAATTCAGCCAATCAGAATTAAGAACCACAACCACAAGTCAATCTGAGCATATATGCTGCAGCAATAATACATGCACACACAACTTCTCCATTTTATTAGTTTGGGTATGTGTAGAATGTGTAACTATACTTTGCTGCATTTTTTTTTTTCTTTTGGCTGGTGTGTTTGGTTTCAGCCAGGACGTTCAGATTTGCCGTTACCACCAGCTTTTAGGAGTTGCTAAAATTATACGTGCAAACGCTGTGCGTTACAAACTGCGCATAGATTGTAATACCATCCGTGTACCAGCGCACAAACTCATTTGCGCTCACAATGTTAAGTATAGATCGCGCGTCGTACAGTAAGCTCACGCAGGTTCGCCCGCGGTAGACGATTACGTGCGTTTGTTGCGCTGACTATGTAATATGGCATTCGGCGTAAAGGGTTTTGCCTCTTGCGTTAACTGTTTTTTTGCACCGGTGGAAACGTTTGCACGAAGATTGTTGTTTAGGCCATTGAGTTCATGGCATAGTCAGATTTGTGCGGTTTTTTTCAGAGCTTTCAATTTACAGAATATCGGCACCAAATATCGGCTATGGGCCAGAAAAGCTGCCGATAATCTGTATCGGTATCGGCCATGAAAAAATGATATCGGTCTATCCCTAATATACTGTAGAAAAGTAAAAGTAAATATTCATTGAATACAACATAATTTTGAGTAAGAATAACATAACAAGTAGTTAGGCCTTTTTTTATGATATCATGGTCGATATTTCAAGTGAAGTGCTAATGATTGTGTAAGGCTTGGTACGCCTTGTGTGACATTAGACAAACACTACTCCATGTAATCGCGAGTTTATTAGTGCTATTTAATATTTGTATATTCTAGTTTGCTGTACTTTTCTGCTTCCGATGATCTCTATAGCCAACACAAATATATTGCTAGAGCAAGCTATTCCAAGTCTCTTGTTGTAACACCTACTAAAGCAAAATGGAGAGGAAAAATGCATGTTCTTTTTGTCCGATAACCACAAACACGTGACAAAATAAAACATTAAGGCGGGCCGTCCACTAGAACCGTAGTTGGACTACCTACTTGGTCGTCCGGCTATGGACAATGCCATCGGACGATCAGGGTATCCACTGGAAGCGTCTGTGGAATACCCAGGTTGGCCGACAGACAGGATGCCGAACAAAATAAAAACAAAACTGGTGGGGGGGGGGGGGGGTACCAAAGCAGGGGGGGGGACAACCTTGACGAAGGCTGCAGGGTGGGATAAACTCTCTGTCCCTGGTGCTGATGTAGCTTTCAGCACCAAGGATAGCAACGCTGAATGCAGCCGGCCTGAAGGGGGAAAAAAAATTCCTTTGTCAAGAAGGGAGTAAAACCCTAGTCTTTTTTTTAAAAAAAAGATAGTGGGAACCCAAAATGTCACCAAAAAAATTATATGAAAATCAGGACTTTTTGCTGCAGATGTAAATAATAAACTGTTGAATAAAAGCAAAAATATTATTTATATTGAATCCTATGGGCTGTCTAACTGAATCACTTTTCTACGGGCAATTTCCCTTGTACGGCGGTTTAACGTTACACTTCATCTTTTTTTATTTTAATTTAAATTGTACCAGATCGTCCAATTTCATCTGAACAAATCCCATGAAATTGGGAAGGATCGCTAGTCCTGTTATAGTCACAAAAAATCGTCTGAAGTTGTCCGGTGGTCGGATGCAGTGGGAGAGGGCTGATTCAGCTCCATGTTGTGGGATTGGTCGGACGACTTCAGACGATATTGGATGATCGCAGAAATACGGACCCAGTGGACGGCCAGCCTAAAGGGACACTCTTCAGAAAGGAGGGGGAATGAAAAGGTTAACTATTAATCACCACTACAACCATTTTATTTCCCCCGTAAAAGCCCGAAAAAAAATAATTGTACAGCGAATACTCTTGTCTTCAGTCTTGGAGTGTAGTCATACAGCCTGTTCCTTATTACAATTGATGTGTATGTTTCCAATCCGATGATTCTCAGTTAAGCGTCACGAGTTGGCGGGTTGAACACTCAGTCAACCTGCCAACTCCTTTTCAAACTATGACCGAGTATGATCCTATTCTGTTGTAGTTTTGAATTGAGGTGCAGCATAGCAGCTGCTGAGTGGCCGTAGATAAAATCTCCACTTTGAAGAGCTGCCACAGCATCCTTTCACCTTGACCAAATGGAAGTGGTTCTGGTGGCTAGAGCCTGCCACCATAAACACGACTGTCCCAAAAATGTAAATAATACGGACTGCACTTAAACCTCACATGCCTTTTTTTTAAATTTTGCAGAACGGGTCTATGACCAGTTATACTACATAAACAAACCTGTATCCCCCTATGTTCATGTAGTTTCCCCATGTGTAATGCTGTTCTATCTTTCATCGCTGATAGACAAAAGGGGGGGGGGCTCTGAAGACTCTCCTGGTATTGATGGGACTTTGAAACAGCTCCTGCCCTTTATAACTTGAAATTCCTCGTATTGATAATGTTAGTTAAGGTGACATTCGAGGGATGCTGCTCCCTTAGATTTCTGTTTAAATTAAGTGCGCAAACGGATTGCCGTCGAGCAAGAGCCGGGAATCCCTGTCATGAATAGTTCTCTACTCCGTGATTGAGTGCCACTTCTTGACGTTGTTAAATTCGGATCCATATCTCCCCCCCTTCTTTCTAGACGAGCGGGGCTGTCGCTTCAGATGTTTGCCGACCCTGTTGTTTTTTAAGACAAGTACAGTTGCTTGGCATGTTTATTAGGGGCAGCCTGCCATGTCCTTGAACCCCCTTTTTAAGTGGAAGAATGAGAAAAGACCTTAAAGCAGCTTAAGTGTCCGCTCCCTTGGCAGCTGACAGGAAAAGCGATCCGATACTTGGCCTTCCCAGGTGTCAACATGCCAGGACCATACACTAGTGCCATTTTGAGCTGCAAACTCGCGTGGCGGGGGTCAGCAGGCAGCCGCGTCATTACTCATGGGTCCCATAGATGTCACAGTGATTGGTAGTTGATGACATTCCATGTGTTCAACCCTTTCCATGTCAGAGAAAGAGGACTAGGATAGAATATAATATTTAACCTCTGTTTTGCTGACTCCCAAAACTTCTAAATCTAAAGTGTGTGTGTGTGTGTGTGTGTGTGTGTATATATATTTTTAAAATCCAATATTAAAAGGCTCAATAAATGGCATGTAAAGGGTATGAAGCCTCATTCGCTTCCATGGGTATACACATTTATATATCGTTTTTCCCTGGCTACGATATTTTCCAGTGTCATACTCGATGCCTGCTTGCGTGGTCAGCGAAGCTGCTCTCCAGCAAATCCTAGCCTTAGAATACGCAGCAGGACTCTTACACTAAAGGATTATTTTATAACGATACATTTCAGGTCATCCGTAATCTCTGGACCGAAATAGAAAGGAATCCACCATCTTAAATCAGGTTTGGCTCTCTAGACGGCTGGGACGGCGAATAAAAAAAAAAGGGGTTAACCAAATGGAACCCCCCCCCCCTTCCTTCTGGCAGTGGTCAAGATGATTGTCTTACATGAGGATCAAAAAAAAAAAAGTTTGCCGCAGCTGCCTTCTCTGTCAAAACAGAAGCTCCTCGCAGGGTTAAAGGTTGACAAAAGCTGTGACTAACTTGAGACGATTGATGTTGGGAAATCTAATTAGTCAGTAAGGGCAATTAATTCAATCACTTAGGCATAGTTTAGAGGGTTTTTTTTTTTTACATCTTCTTCCCAGAATCTGGAAAAAAAAAAATCTAATTCTAAAGCACCTGTACATTAGTGATGTTTAAGAAAAGGGGGGGCTCCTAATTCATTTTCAGCAGACAATCAATTATCTATGCTGAAACCTGAAACAAGCACTAATAAATTATGCCCATATTAACTAAGAGGTGTTAATAATGTGCTATGCTATGTTAAGGTTTAGCTGGGGGAAAAAAATAGTAAAATCAATGTAAAGTGTTTTTTCTGTAATAATTTGTTCTTTTAATATTCACCTGAATAATTGACTTTAATACTGCATTTATAATTTGAGCGCAAGGAGTAACTTCGGAATTCTATTTGATAATTTAATATTCAATTAATAAGGAAAACATTCTTAATTAGGCCAATTAGGTTTTTTTGCTTTCTATAATGTATAAATTACAGTTTGAGTGGATTGTGACCCGCCCCCCCCCCCCACCTTTTTTTACGCTTTCTCTAGGGAATAGTTTCTCAATCCTGGTCCTCAAGTACTAACAGGACAGGTTTTGCAGATCACTTTGGGGAAATGCAGACTGAATCCAGCCATCACTGAGCAGCAAATCATATCACCTGTGCTGTGCTTCAGATATCTGGAAAACCTGGCCTGTTAACCTCCCTGGCACTCTGATTATTTCATTATCTTTATATTCTATCATTTAGCTCTGGCATGGGCCAGAGGATATCAGGGGATCGCAAAGACAAGGTACGTTCTACTACAGTGTAATCCCGAGTGTGGCTCTGGGTTACCGCTTTTGGTACTGATAACAAAACCCCGAGCCAAACTCGGGATTACCGCCAGGGAGGTTAAGGGTACTGTAGGACCAGGGTTTGGAATCACGGACGAAGGAAATACATGAAATTGAAAATTACATTTCCTACTTTCAACCACTTAGCTGCTAAGGACGCGCTCAGTGCGTCCTGCCAAGTGCTCCTCCTGTGCTATGGACGCGCTGAGCGGCAGCAATCAGCACTCCGGGACCCCGGCGGGGACAATAGATGTCATCGTGCTGGCGCGATGACATCTATTTCAGGCGCCCCCCCCCCCTGCGAGTGCGGAGGAGGTGCCTGAAAGGGAGGGGGGAGGGTCCTTCTCTCCCTCCCGATCGCCGGGGGCCAGCGGCTAAAGCCAGGCACTGTTTGGAAGGGCACAGCCTGCCCTTCCAAACGGTGCCTGGCTTTAGCCCCTTGGGTGCCGGATCACGATTCGGTGCCAAAAAGCGCCGGATCGTGATCCTCTCCCGGAGCTGGCCGACATCTTGGATGTCGGCCAAGCTTCCGGGAATTCCCCCTGACGACTGGCGTCATCATGCATAGCACAATGACGTCAGTCCTGGAGTTAACCCCTAGCTGCCACCTATCTCCCGATCCAGCTAGGGGTTAATGGTTGGTATTGTTGGATCGGCCAGAGCATGGCCTTTCCAATGATATCACACATGACCATGTAAAAGGGAGTAATTAAAAATCAAAATAAACAAATATTTTAAAAAATAGTTTTTTGTTTTGTTAATGCAGCATTATTGTTCACTTTTCAATTATAATGTGAACAATGATGCTGCACTAACGATTTTTGTATGGGGAGCGTGTGTTAAAAATCGCGTGATTTCCCCGCCGCCCCCAAAAAATGTAACGAGACCCCATTTCTAATTTTTTTAACAAGCGCTACCCATAGAACATATAACTGGGTCATATAATAAATTAAGGTTTGAAATCGCGTTTAAACATGATGAGCGAAACCGGTAAAAATGAGCTCAGCACACAGGCGTGAAATGCCTCAGCAGCGAAAGGGTTAAAGTTATATCCCCTCCACTCTAGAGTCTTCCCACACCATGAAGATGCTCCACCAAGGAGGAGGTGCTCTGTGCCTCCAATATCTTTTTGGCCCAGCATTAATTTACTTGTTTAATTAAAAAATGGCACACTTCAATAGATGAATCTCTTCAAAGTGAAGCTTCTGCTGCTGCTGTTTTAGCTTCTTCTTTTGCGAAACCTGGCATTTGTCGCCATTGCAGAAAAGGACAATTCTCACGAATGTTTGCAGCTTCGGAAAACATTGCTCTTGAAATAAACCCCAATGTCATTGACTCCTGTGTACAGCCGAATCTCATCTTTATGAGGTTTATATGTCGATGTTGTCTATATTATTTTATTGACATTCATGTACTTTAATGAAATGTTTAATCAGATCTTCACTTCATTAGTATGACTAGAGTTACATTTTTCACCATTTTACTTTTCTGTTGACCTGAAATCCACCTGCTAAATGTTTTCCGTTCTATACTAGTTAACCTTCTGCTCGGTAAATGAAGAAACTTTACGGTTGGGTCTGTTAATGAGGTTTGTTTAGAGACCCCAGGGACCATCTTCAGAGGCTCATTTCTTTGAGAGTTTATTAACAGCGACAGAAGGTAATTTGCTGTTTGAGGAAAACAGTTCCTTTGTTAGGTTCTCTATTCTGATGGAAGATGCTTGTCGAAAGACACGGAGTGTCTGGTCTTTTTCATGGGGTGTTTTTATCAGAGCACTTTCTGGTTGAGAACTTTCCCGTGCGACTTTCCCGTCACGCTAAAGCGTAGGGGGTCAAACCTAAGAAAATCTAAATTTTGGACCATTCTTAATAAAGTTGTTCACCTCATTCCACAGTTTTTTTTGTACAATTACTATGTGTGGGTTCGCTTTCTTTTAGGCTAGGGTCAGACGAGTGCATTCTGTGCGTCCGTGCACAGCGGACGTACTTTCTGACTGACGACAAGGTAGTGGCCACACAGTCCGTTTTTTGTTTTTTTGACTGTAGAAGGGAAAATAAATTAATATGAAAAACATTTTGTCCGTCAAAATCCTGGACGTCAAAAATGCAGTCGTTCCATCACTCACACACAAAGCTATGCGGACGCAGCGCACTCTGTGTGTCCGTTCTAGCGAATTTATGTTCTTGCCTAACTTGGTCCGTTTGTCGTGTCCGTTATGCGTCCGCAGTTCGGTGTGGACGTACTTTGTGTGTGGGGCTCCATTGGTCATAATTATATGCTATAACGGACGTTAAAATATGCGGCAACACGGACGGGATCAGTGCGCTCGTCTGACCCGAGCCTTCGAGTTATGGTCTGAGATGATGATGATGAGGTAGAGTGGGTGCAAAAACATTTTCTTCATTACTGGGTCAGTACAAGGGCTATGGTAATTTATGTTCCTTGCATAACTATTATTTGAGAAATAATGTCCCCTTTCACAGTCTCTCTGCTGTTTTATTTTTGTTTTTGTTATATACTAAACATTAAAATGCATTCTACTTGTCCAGTCACCCAATGTCTGTAAATATCTTCACCATGGATGGACCATTAGGTCTTCAGTCGTACTGCAAATTAAAACTTCTTTTTCAGGATATCTTTTAGAACATTGAAGGTTTTGGATGTGTTGGGTTTGGTTGAAGCAGGGGCGAAGATGTCAGATACCAGTGCCTCACATTTGGGACTGTACCTTTTACTTTATGCAATACCCAATAGAAATACTCTGAGGATTCCGTGAATCGTTCATCTAAAATGGTTTGAAGGTTTAAAATGTTCTTAATGATTGGTGGAAAGAAATGACTATTACCTATGTATTTTTAAAGTGACGTTCTAGTCAACATAACCACTTAAAGCTTATTTAAGTGGCTGTGGTGACATGAGCTTTCCACACTCCTTTCTCTCTCACCACCCAGCTGTCCATGTTTGTTGTGACAGCTCTTCAAAGCAAACGACTTGCTATCCTGACTGAAGACGATCAATCAATGGCCGATCTTCAGGTGGTTTGTTATATTGTATTGGAAAAAAAAACATCTCTGCCTTTTTTAGAGCTCACTCACCAAGTGTGACTAACCTAAGAGCTATTGGAGCTGCAGCTCCAGGCCCATTCCCCAAAATCAATCCAGTAGAGGTTAACGATGTTTGTACCGGTTTACACCGACACGTTGAGATTAATATGTATGGAACAATGGCACTATTGGAATTGCTCCAATGTGGCAGAGGCATAGTGCAAGGTGATAAAACTGGGACAGAGGAACAGTGTGAGGGGAGAAGAATGGAGCTGGAGGAAAAGCTACAGTTACGCATGTTTATAAAGCACCAAGTTTCGTAGCCCTGTACAATTGGTGGGACATAACCGCAAATCTTCATACCACTGAGATCTAGACATGTGCACAGCTCAAAATTTCGTTTTGAACTAATGGATTAGTCCTAAAATGCAATTTATTTAGTTGCTAAAGAAATTCGTTTTCAGTTCTTTAGTATGAAAACTAATTTCATTCATCCGAAAACCAGTGGATACAATTACTATTGTAGTGGCTCCTGAGAGGGCTGAGATTGCTGCTTGTTACAGTATCTCTCACTCTCAGCACAATGTGTCAGGCAGAGCTGTTACAGTAACTGCCTGCTGCTCATCACAGCGCTCAGAGTTTCAGTCAAACTAGTAAATATACTTTTATATATAAGAGGTTAGAACAATATTATTTCCTTGTTTTACTGAAACTCTGAGCGCTGTTACAGTCAGTTACTGTAACAGCTGAGCCTGATACATTGTTCTGAGAGATAATCTAACAAGCAGCCGATCTCAGCGCTCACAGCCACTGGATTTAAAGGGCTTAAAAAAGGCTCCTCTCTGTATAATGTATAGAACATCCTCCTGCATTAATACCCCTCTCTGTATAATGTAGATAACATCCTCCTGCATTAATTAATACCCCTCTCTGTATAATGTATACAACATCCACCTGCATTAATTAATACCCCTCTCTGTATAATGTATACAACATCCACCTGCATTAATTAATACCCCTCTCTGTATAATGTATAGAACATCCTCCTGAATTAAGGTTCCTCTCTGTATAGAACATCCAGCTCAATTTATACCTTTCTCTGTATAATGTATAGAACATCCTCCTGCATTAATACCCCTCTCTGTATAATGTATAGAACATCCTCCTGAATTAAGGTTCCTCTGTATAGAACATCCAGCTCAATTTATACCTTTCTCTATATAATGTATATAACATCCTCCTGCATTAATACCCCTCTCTGTATAATGTATAGAACATCCTCCTGAATTAAGGTTCCTCTGTATAGAACACCCAGCTCAATTTATACCTTTCTCTATATAATGTATATAACATCCTCCTGCATTAATACCCCTCTCTGTATAATGTATAGAACATCCTCCTTCATTAGTTAATGCCCCTCTCTGTATAGAACATCTTGCTGCATTGGCATGTGAAGGGTGCAGAACTTCGGAATGCAATGCTTATCCAGCACAGGAGAGGGAACTTTTACTTAAACTTTGTAACAGGAATATAAAAGCAGGGGAGAGGGAAAATATTAACGTAAATCGGTCTGAAAGCTCAGAGAAGAGATGATTGGTGCAAATTTATTTTTATAATAAAATAAAGCACTTTAAATCCAGGGAAAACATTCAAATAAATCACACTGAAGGCTCATAATGACAGAGTAACTGTGAGAGCTGGATACTAAATGTATCAGATGTAAAAATAAACCTTTATAACACGCAGGACTGGGAGAGGAGAGGGACTTTATATAAAACGTGTATTATAGATGAGGAAAGGGGGATAGTGCTCCTGGATAATATAAAATGTATCAGACCTAAGACTAGGGTCAGACTAACGCATCTTTCGTGTTGTCCGTGAAAAAGTGCGTTCGAACGAATGGACGCATTTTTTCACGGAATACGCAATAGCGGTCATACCATGCGCATTTTCGTCCGTGATTTTGTACGGATCATCAATAAAACCCTTTTTGTGTCTGGACGTTATGTTGGCCGGACATTAGCAGCGTCTGACGTCTCCTAATCACACACACATGCCGCTAGTGGACGCAGCGCACTCTGTACGTCAGTACTAGCGGTTTCACGTTCTCGAAAAAATGCGTTTGTTTGCCACTTGCGTTGCACAGCCGCACTTTAGTGCAGCCGTTCTTTGTATGCTGCCTGGCATTGGACGTCATTTGCTGCTAGCACGGCCGTGATTTAGTGCTGCTAACGCACATGATACTGCGTTAGTCTGACCCTAGCCTAAGCCCCTATTATGCAGAGCAGGAAGGGAGATAACACACGTTTTATAAAGTGTCTCTCTTCTCCCAGCGCTGCTTGTTATAAAGGGGTTTTTACTATCCAGTCCTCCTGTCATTAGGTTTCAGTGTGATTTATTTGAATGTTTTCCTTCTCCAGCTGCTTTTATCATCTTGTCTGCCTCATAGACATGTAAGGGTTAAGTAAAGGTTTCCTCCCCTGTGCTGGCTGTCTGTGCTGCGAGTGAGTATTCTGGAGCTCTATCGCTGTCCAATTTTCGGGTAGGGGTCGGGAAGGATTACGCATATAAACCTTTTCTGTAGCTTTGCGATGTTGCGCTTCATTACTGGTCTCTTTCACTCCTCAATGTAATATCATAAAAAGGCCTGAAACTAAAATGTAGTGCATTTTATTTTAGTTTCTTTCGTTTTTTGTACTGGGCAGTTTCGTATCTCTTGAGTCATACTAAAACTAAATTATCCCAAAATTTAGTACTAAAACGAATGCACATGTCTACTGAGATCAGTGGCTCCACTGTTCTACTCCAGGCCCATGAAATCCTTAATGTAGCACTGACATTCTTTGAGGGAGGTGTCTTTTGGTTGATCAAGCATTCAGCTGGCTTGCTCATGCTTCTTCCTATTACGTTGCATTTAGCATTTTTTTTGGTCTGCATATGTGTGAATTGCAGCCCTGTAGCTTGATGTCTCTGTCAGAAGAAAAATATATGGTGGTCAGCAGAGGCTGATGTTTCCATAGTTCCTATATTTTGAGCCCACAATGCATTGCAAGTGAATCTGCCCTGTCCATGTGCTGCCGCACTGGATTTAATATTCCACCTACATTGTGCTAGCCAAGCAGATAGTACATATATTTTATAAAAGTCCAGGCTTTAAGAATATTAACCCTGTTGGTGCTGTGTGCATAAATCCCTAGTCAATGAGCTGTGAGAAACTCCTTTTGGCACAGAGTACTATGCCAACAGAAGTCTGGAACAGGGCGACCTTCCTGCTCTCCTCTGTCAGAGTTAATTGCCGACACGCTGACGGAGGAATGCAAAACCATCTCTGCAAGGGGCGAATTGGGCAATTGCATGGCATAATGTAATATCCATGGACCAACATGACCACGCCCAGAAATCAACCGAAATAAACCACACTCTGCAATTCTTTCTCGAGCAATGTAATAACACATTGATCTTTTTCAGTAATATTTTACAGCTAAACCACTGTTGGAGTCCCTGGGGATCACAGTACTTTGCTGTAATGATCTGTGTACAGTCGTTTAATTTGAATCGGATGTGTTAAGTCTCCAGAGCTGTGTATGCATTGATTAGTATTACAGGTAGAGTACTCCTTATCTGAAATTATCCAAAAACTTTTTGAGTGCCGACATGATTCCTAAAGTGGAACTTCTCCCATGTGATGTATAAAGGTATTGTATAACATTACGTTTAGGCTGTGTGTGTGTATACAAAACATGAAGTTCTTGTTTAGACATGGGTCCCATCCCTAAGATATCCCTATCATATCTTAATATGTACTTTATCCCAAAGGAATAGATTTGAGATTTTGGAATAAGGATAGTGAAAGTGTAATCAATATCTTGTTCCAGAGCCTCCTCGTTCTTTAAGGAAAAATGCAGCTCTGCCAGCAGACCTATAGAAAACAAAAAGATAATGAAATGGCATGTTGGGAGTTCCTCCCGCAGTATAATGTTTATCTTGTTCTTCTTCTGAGTTGGGTGTATGTGTAATAGATTTATGAACTATATATATATATTTGTAGAAGACCTTTACATTTCTCAGCCATTCATAGAACCGCTTAGCCCACAGAGCTCACATGCTACATTCCCCATATACAGCAAGGAACTCTGGGTAAGACATGCAAATGAGGTCTCCAATGTCTTACCTCTCTGTATCCTGGGTCTGTTCACCACTGAACCCTCCTTGCCAGTGCAATGCCATTATGGATGGTGTGTGTGTGTGTGTATATGTATATATATATATTTACACACACGATGGGCACTTGGAAAACAAATAACAATTATTTGTCAGAAAGCAAATAATCTCTTAGGCCGGCGTCAGACGAACACCGTGATCACGTCCGTGTCGCCACACCGTTTAACGTCCGTCGTAGCATAGAATCATGATCAATAGAGACCCACACACGAAGTACGTGCGCACCGAACTGCACACACACAACACACGCAAGTTGGGCAAGAACGTAAAACCGCTAAGACTGACGCGCGGAGTGCACCACATCCACGTAGCGGCCTGTGTGTGTGATGAGGTGACACAGACGCAGCGCATTTGCGACGTACATCCCATTGACGCTCAGAGGTTTTTATGGTCTGGCTGACTGTACCTGTATTTTAATTTATAATTTTGTTTCCCACAATTCCTTTTTTCTACGTTCGTCAAGAAAAGTCGATTGTGTTGGATCTACAGTATTTTCCGTCAGTACGTACGTCTGTTGTGCACGCACGCAGAGTGCGCTCTGACTGCGTTCATCTGACATTAGCCTAAGGCAGTCTGAAAGATGATATGAAAAGCCGTTTTGTGCGTCAAGGTGTTGGACGTCGCAAATGCGCTGCATCTGACTTTGTGTCATCACACAGAATGCTATGCAGACGTGGCGCACTCTGTGCGTCCATCCTAGAAGTTTTACGTTCTTGTCTAAATTGCGTCCGTTGCCATCTGCGTGGTGCATGCACACTTCGGTGCGCACGTCCTTCATGTGTGGGTCTCTATTGATCATGATTCTATGCTACGACGGATTTTAAACTGTGCGGCGACACGGACGTGAACACTGCGTTTGTCTGACGCGGGCCTAATTCGTCATCGCACGGCGCTCGCACCTATCTTAAATATAATCCAAAATTAAAAATGGCAGACATTCACAGGTCTTCATTAAAATGGTCTCCCCTTCATTCCAAAGTTACAAGCTTCCGCATCAACCTTGCAGCTCCACAGAGACTTTATCAAGACAATCAGGGCTATTCAGAGAGAGGTGAAAACCTTGAGAATTGGCAGGAGAATGAACAATCCAGACCAAGTAGCCAATTTTGGAAAGTGCGATAAATGGGAGAATTTTTCTCAATGGCTGTTTGGTTGTGACCTAGAATTTTCACTTCTCCAGTCATTCTCAAGGTTTTCACCGGTCTCTGAATAGCCCTGAATGTCTATAGCACGGACCTTTTGAAATAAAGGTGAAACCAGAAATTCGAATGAAGGCCGGTGTCACACGAGCACACTTGAGAGCGGAAGCAATGCCCATGAGAATGGATGTTCATGCCACTCTGACGCCATGTGGCCACCTCGCTTTGTAGCCCAGTTGAAATTGCCTTGTAGCTATTCGACGGGGAGGCTTTCAACACGTCTGGTATAGCACGCTCAACTAGTGCACATGCTACACCATGTGGCCCTCCCTGTCGAGCCGTCAGCAAGCTGTGACGGATGCAGGGAGGAGGTGGTCACATGGACGCACTCCGTGCGCTCGTGTGGTCGCAGCAGAAGACTCGTGAATGCCTATTTTTTTTGCACTTTGGATTATGTAACCTACACTGCCTCATACATTGTATGTAATTATTAAGCGCAAGTGTCTCCTCAAAACCATGAACAATTCAATAAATGCACAGAATAATAGAGGTTTCAGTCTTATCTTGGTCATGGATGTCACGGGTTTGCAAATTTGAGGGTAATAACTTTGTATGGAGGCTTTATGTGAATTTGGGGAGCTGAATGCAAAAACTGACGTCAAATTTGCTCCATCATGAACAATTTGTATTTTTCTTCACAACTTGTTTTTATGTTGAATTATTGAGACTGAAATGAGTGTAAAGTTCCCACATGAAACCTATTCTGTGGCCAGTTGTGAATATATTTATACACAAGAAAAGTTATCCGGACTGTGGACATTTCCACGGCTAAACACGTTTCACAAGTGTCTCACCTTCCACAATCCTAAAGAGAGAAAGAAATGGGTGGACGTTTTATAGATACTCAAAATACTTAAATTTTTTTGATGTGAAAAACCGAAATCGGCTCAAAATAACAAAACATGGAAATCTTGAAAGATGACAGGTAATAACAGAATATGAAACTGTAAAAAAAACAAAAAAAAACTATTGTGGATGATTTGAAATTTTTATTGTGATTTTCATCTTCTGCAGACAAAAATAAATTAAAAATAGTTTGCAAAGAGTTTTTTCATTGCAGACATGTGTAATTTCCTCTGTGTGTGTATATAGTTTATTATTGCAGAAGCCATTTACACATCACAGCTATTCAAAGAACTGCTTCACAGAGCTCATGTTCTACAATCCCCATATGCAGCACAGAACTCTGGGTAAGACATGCAAATGACCTCTGCAATTTCTTTTATTTTTTTTGCATCCTGGGTCTGGTTCACACAGAACCCTCCAATCCAATCCATGCCATACTAGATGGCTTATTTAGCAGAGATCAGGTATATGCAACTAGGGATGCACCGATACCACTTTTTTAAGACCGAGTACGAGTACCGATACTTTTTAAAAGTACTCACCGATATCAAGTACCGATACTTTTCGGTGACGCTTTCCAATAAGAACAGGCCATATAAAAATGCCCCCAGCTCACATGTATATCCCCCCCGATATATATATATTTATACTGCCCCAGCTCACACATGGATATTGCCCCAGCTCACACATGGATATTGCCCCAGCTCACACATGGATATTGCCCCAGCTCACACATGGATATTGCCCCAGCTCACACATGGATATTGCCCCAGCTCACACATGGATATTGCCCCAGCTCACACATGGATATTGCCCCAGCTCACACATGGATATTGCCCCAGCTCACACATGGATTTGCCCCAGCTCACACATGGATTTGCCCCAGCTCACACATGGATTTGCCCCAGCTCATGGATATGCCCCAGCTCACACATGGATATTGCCCCCCCAGCTTATGGATTTGCCCCCCCAGCTCACACATGGTTATGCCCCCCCAGCTCACACATGGTTATGCCCCCCCAGCTCACACATGGTTATGCCCCCCCAGCTCACACATGGTTATGCCCCCCCAGCTCACACATGGTTATGCCCCCCAGCTCACACATGGTTATGCCCCCCAGCTCATGGGTATGCCCCCCAGCTCATGGGTATGCCCCCCAGCTCATGGGTATGCCCCCCAGCTCATGGATATGCCCCCCAATTTATGGATATGCCCCCCAGCTCATGGATATGCCCCCCATCTTATGGATATGCCCCCCATGTTATGGATATGCCCCCCCAGCTCACACATGGTTATGCCCCCCCCCAGCTCATGGGTATGCCCCCCAGCTCATGGGTATGCCCCCCAGCTCATGGATATGCCCCCCCAGCTCACGGGTATGCCCCCCAGCTCACGGGTATGCCCCCAGCTCACGGTTATGCCCCCAGCTCACGGGTATGCCCCCAGCTCACGGGTATGCCCCTCAGCTCATGGATATGCACCCCAGCTCACACCTGGGTATGCCCCCCAGCTCATGGACCCCCCCCCAACGATACTTACCTTCCTGGGCGCCGCCGGGAATGTTGCCGCGCGCGCGTTGGAAGGACCCCATCCGCGACCACGTGGGACCATGTGATCACGGCTGGGGTCCTTCCAACGAGCGCACGCGGGGAAACTTTCCCGGCGTCGCCCAGGAAGGTAAGTATCGTCGCGGAGAGCAGCTGCAGGGCGTATCGGCATTCGGACAGGACCTGCAGCTGCTTAGTGTGTTTATACTTACCTTCCTGGGCGACGCCGGGAATGTCTCGGCGCGTGCGCTCGTTTGAAGGACCCCAGCCGTGATCACATGGTCCCACGTGGTCGCGGCTGGGGTCCTTCCAACGAGCGCACGCGCGGAGACATTCCCGGCGGCGCACAGGAAGGTAAGTATCGCAGAGAGCTCCACGGGCGGCTGCCCGAATGCCTATAGAGCATTCGGACAGCCGGCTCAATGCCGGCTTCCGGTATCGGAAAAAATATCGGGGGGTACTGCACGAGTACCAAGTACTCCTGCAGTACCCAGTATCGGCCCCGATACCGATACTAGTATCGGTATCGGTGCAACCCTATATGCAACACTGGTCGAAACCACTCCTGGACAGCGATGTTTTGGGTTTAGTAGACCCAGGATGCAAAAAATGAGAAATTGCAGAGGTCATTTGCATATCTTACTCAGAGTTCTGTGCTGCATATGGGGAATGTAGCACAGGAGCTCTGGGATGCAGTTCTCTGAATTACTGTGTGTAAATGGCATCTGCAATAATAAACTTTATTTCCAGTGTGGATGCTTTTAATCTCCTTTTTAAGCCCTCCATAACAACTATATATATATATATATATATATCAAAACCACGGAGAGAGCACTCCAGTCAAAAACCTGCAGCAACAGCTCCATGCATGGGGGTACATAATACCAACTTTTACCAGATGGTGAAAATTTCTTAACTCTGAGCTTTGCTGAATAAAATGGTGGAAATTTGGTTCGCAATGAACGGCTGTGTATCTGTTACTATAATATATATATTATAGTAACGGTCAATTTTTTGCTATTATCTGGATATTATCAACGAAAATGGCAAAAGACAAACATTGAAACCGTATTGAGGATAGAACGAATATACAGAGCGACGGGATATGTTTCTCATGTGAAATGTGAAAAAGTTATGTGATCTCTATTACGTGTCATGTGTGCCAATATATAGTTTATAATACATAACAACCGTCAGGTTACTCTTCATATAACACCTTTGTCTTCGTAAATCGAGTTTTCCTCGGGATTCAGTCACCTGTAACCTGCTGAAAACCCGAGAAAGGCGGAGTACCCAGAGGCGTTTGGATACTTTGCAGATTACCCGGATGAAGTATGGATGTTTCGTCGCACATCACACTTTATCCAGCAACGCTTGGGTAATGTGCGAATTACCCGGTTAAAACGGTGCGGGAAACCGGGGTATCCAGAGGCCTCTGAATAAATCTGCAAAGTAAGGGTAATCTGCAAAGTAATTTCACTTCGGACTTTTGCTAATGACGCCTGGGTAATGCTAGGATTAACCGCACTCCGGGCTTTACCCGTAACATTTATATATATATTATAGCCGTGGATGCCGTAGCTGGAGTGCTGGATATTTGGACTTCTGTGTGTGTGTATATATATATATATGTATATATGAAAAACACATGGGAGGGGGGGTTGCACTCAGCCTGAACTAAGCATTCAGTGCGGGTGCATCTCAAAAATAAAATACAAAACAAAACCATGGAGAGAGCACTCCAGTCAAACACATTCAAAAAACCTGCAACAGCTTCATGCATGGGTACATAATACCAACTTTTACCTAATGTTGAAAATTTTTTAAATATAAGCTTTGTTGAATAAAATGGTGGAAATTTGGTTCACAATGAACAGCCGTGAATAGCTTAAGCCTGCCTATGTATGTATGTATGTATGTATGTATGTATATATATATATAATATACTTTTTATATATGTGTGTGTGTGTTTTATAGAGCGTTTCTGGGTCTGTAAGTAAACTAAACAAGCCCTAATTTTGTTATTTGGCAGGGTTTGAAGGGGACTTGTCTACATAAGCCCTGTTGTTTTTAATTACAATGATGCCCCTGGGCACAGAGCCCTTTATTGCTGCTATCAGAAGCTTCAGGGCTGATTGATATGACGGCAGCTCTGTCACTCCTTAACACGCACACATGCAGAGGGGAGGGGGCGGAAAAGAGCATTTTTTTTATATATATATATTCTTCTCCAGCGTGTCTTAATAGAGCCCCATTAAAGCTGCATCACCGATTGAAATATCGGCATGAAGAGCCCTTACTGAGCCGAGGCCGGGAATTAAGAAGTCAGGAAATGGGCTCTGCTGCAGTGTCGGAGAGCCTTGTGTGACACACAATCTCCTGATTGGGAAGATCATTACTGCTATTATGACTCGACTCGTGGAGGAATTTTAAATTCCATCTGAATGTCAGTAATAACCCTCTTAGCCAATTATCCTGAATAAAATCACGAAGGCATTTGATATAATAGGTGTTGAATTACTGAATAGATTTGCTAATTAAATACTCTTTGTTCTGCTGCAGTTGACATTACAGGGTAAGATCTTGAACAATTATTCTCAACAGCTGTACTTTGTTAAGGAGGAAAAAAATAAAGCCGAACGCATAGAAGTATGTGTGTATATATACATATGTACATACATACGTACATGTCTCTTGCTATTATACAGATCCATAACTCTATATTAACACTTATTCCATATAGATCACCGGCGGGTGGGAGAGGGGCGAAATTCCTTCAAGATGAAAAGATAAATACTGTATGCAGGTGTTGGCGTAAAATGAGATAACTGCAGACTCGCCTTATTAAAATGAGGCGTGCGAGCCTTTCCGAAGCCCTTTGTGTGCGAACTGTTTCCATATCTAAGTGATCCCCTGTCAGATTGGGTGGAATTAGCTACGCGTCTGTCGTCTGGTAAAGCAAACCGGTCATTGGTGCTAAGCTAATTGTCAGAACAGTCGCTGCGTTACGTTGAAGACCGCTCGGAGATCAGTTTGCCTGGTCAAGTGTTTGGTATTTTGTGTAAATACTCTTTAATTAATTGACGGGGTTTTCTGTTACACAGTTGTCGGCTATTTTTGTCCTTTTTAAGACTTGCTGAAGCAGGAAACGAGACGCATTTTCACACTTTTACAGTAAGAATGACTTTAAAACATGAAACCTGCGTTCATTTATTGCTATTTTATTTAAGGTGCGACGAGGGGGGTAAGGAACAAGTTGTTGTATTGCCGCCAAAATAGCTGTATCTGAAAACTTTTCCAATGCCAGTATTCATTCAACTTGGCTCTTTTGACCTAAAATAAGCAACTCCCTTGCCGAATTCTCTGTGACAATTAACCAATTTTTTAAAAAAAATAAAAATAAATTGGAGAAAGTATTTTACCAGTAAGGATACATTGAGATTTCTCTAGTTTTCAAGTATGTCCTGGGTGGCGAGTATGTACTGTTAGGTGTCTTGCCCAAGGACACTTACTGGAGGGGTGCTCTTGCCGGGATCGAACCTGTGTCTCCACAGTCTCTCTCCACATTTATAGAGCAGTGATGTTACCTCTACTCCGAGTTACAGCAATTGGTCGATTTCCTGTAACCTGATAGGGTCTCTCTTGAGCAAACAAAAGCATCAAATTAGTCGCTATAAGGATGGATGGTCCATGTGTTTATCTCGTGCCTTTCTAGGAGAGCTTATTCAGTGCTTGCATGTCCTGCTGCAAACCGGTCCATCCATAGAATTGTCCAGTTGCCAAGTAGAAGGCTCGGCAGATTGTAGTCGAGTGCCAAGCTTCGTATTGAGAGCAGTGGAAGGAAGATAGACGCAACTCTGTCATGAATTGACAAAAGTAACATCACTTTAGCCCAGGTCCTTCATGGATTCTTCGATTGTGGTCTTGCACAGAAAACAATGGTTACCACATTTCCCAGATTCAGTTAGGCTCATTTTATCGTGATTTATATTGTATGTGACTAATCATTCCTGTGCTCGAGTACTCCCTCTCAATGACCCGGTGCTTCTGTCAGTGGTCATATATTCAAATGAGGACGACTAGCACTCCTGGGACTTCTTAATGTTTATTCACATATTCTGACAGTCAACATTCCAGAAATTCTACATTTCTTTCATCGGGGGGTATCAGAATATACAATGACTGGTGAGCACTGGAGGGCGTCCTTGCGAGCCGGTTCTAATGCCACTAGCTGGTGCTGTGTAGAAGTCACTGCGTGAGTGTCACTACAGACAGCCAACCCTACATGCAGCCAACTGATGATACCTTCTAGATCCCAACACCCAAACTGAAACGTGATGGTGCACTAAGGTTTGATGCAGAATAAGGCTGTGTGATGGAGATGATCCCATTGATCATCAGGATTTTAATGATCAGTCTTTTGTTGCAGTCATGACATCTGTGTAGGTCTATTGTTTCTGAGAGCTGTTCTGCATTATGGAGTTATTTTTGACACATTCCTCCTCCTTTGTGGCTTTTGTTTCTGTGACTCTTTGAGCTTGTCGACATATAAATCCCTGCGACATTCCTGCGATAGTCCTGGTTTACAAAGTCTCTCACCTTTTTCTCTGTGTGCAATATTTCAAGGGGGGGGGGTCTTTTTTATGTTTCATAAAAAAAAACCGCTTTTTTTTTTATTATTGTGCAAATGCCATCTCACACAGAAACAATAGAGCAAATGGCACAATGTTGGTGTTTGTCAGAGCATAAATAGTTTTGAATGTGATGATTTGTTTTGCAATCAGTCCCATATGGTTCGCTTGAATAAATCAATCTGCACAACATCCAGCAAGTAACAATGCTTCAAATTAGACACAGGAAAAAAAAAAAAATTCAAAAGCCTACCTACTAATAAGGATGACGTATATATTTTATAGAAGGCACTTGTGGCAAGAAGACTACAAGAGCTTTAAATGAGAACAAATGGAAAGAAAATGTTTGTTTCTGGCTAAATGTTTTATGAAATTCTTATTAGACAATTATCTGCGTTTCGTTTGAGCTCTTTAGCGGCAGCTGTGCTGTCATTGAGAGCGCTTATTTTATTTTTTGGGGGTTTTGTGTGTAATATTCTTTTTCAGACAAGAATAAAAAAAAAATCCTTTTTTTCTCTCCCACCTTTCCATAATGCGACCCCCCCCCCCCTCCGCACCCACTTAAAGTATTTAACTTGATTTTAACTTTAGTAGCTAAAAGCTATGTTTCACTTATATTCCTTCATTTAGCAGATGATACCCTTGGACGATACATTACAATTGAGGATGTGTGCAGTAATGACCTTTTCTGGCCTTTTTTTTTTTTTTTTTTCTTCTATGTATTTTTGGCATGTTCAGTAACCAAATTTTTTATTTTTTAGCAAGTATTTTACCAGGAAGGATACATTGAGATTTCTCTCGTTTTCAAGTATGTCCTGGGTGGCGAGTATGTACCGTTAGGTGTCTTGCCCAAGGACACTTACTGGAGAGGTGCTCTTACCGGGATTCAATTGTGCTCATGTTTTCCCTGGATTGTGATACTTCTAGGTAGCTACGGATTTTGGAGACACATCTTTTTTAACACCACCAGCTATTGTCCTTGGGCAAGACACCCAGCGATATGGATGAGCCTACCTCACAAAATACTTGCACATGTCATAGATTGTAAGCTCCCTTGAGAACAGGGTCCCCCTGAATCAGGTAACCATCCATGTGGGGTATTCCAATGTTTCAACCCCTTGTACACTGATCTTGTAAAGCGCTGCGGAATATGTGGCGCTATATATATATATATATATATATTAATTAATGCATGGGTTATTCTACTCCTATGCATGGGTTTAAATTTGTATTTCACATTAGAATGACTCATTAAATAATGGGTAGAGTCCTCGCGCTTACGCCAAGTGTCCAGTGAGTAATACTTCAAGATAATCTAGAAAACATAATAGGAGACATACATTGTGCAGTACATCCTTGTGACACCTGGTTTCCAGAGAGAAAGTATTCAACTCACTTTTTTCTGAGCCCCATAAAGTCGGCTCTGGGCTATATAGGCATATATCTGTGGATATGATCTCACCAGCCTGTCCTACCAGCAACCATATGTGGTGATAACCTGGTCCATAGATGAAATATTGGATCCCCGGGATATGTCACAGACGAAAAGTCGGCAGGATAAAATAAAGCAAAATTTATTGCAGCACTAACGCGTTTCGACCTAATTGGTCTTTATCAAAGTGCAGAAAAATATACATAATACTTGATATCACCTCATGGACGGTGGGAGCCCGCTGGTTCGGGACCCCAAAACGTCCGGAAATAAGCTTGCTTTAAATGCCCATCAATGTTGCGAGGGCAAGCTATATTGTGGACACCATTTTCCCTCTTCCAAAATGGCGATCGATGGCTCAGAGGGGCGGGGTCGAGGTAGATGGACGTAATCATTATGCGCCCGTTTGTATATTGAATGTTTGCTGGTGCTGCGCCTCTAAATGATTGAAAGTAGGGTGTGTTAGTACCAATTAAGTTAATGAGGTTGTGGCTTGACACCGCCTATTTCCCTTATCTTTTTTGTATAAATGAACGTTGTACACTGCATTGTATTATGTATATTTTTCTGCACTTTGATAAAGACCAATTAGGTCGAAACGCTTTAGTGCTGCAATAAATTTTACTTTATTTTATCCTGCCGACTTTTCGTCTGTGACATATCCCGGGGATCCAATATTTCATCTATGGACCAGGTTATCACCACGGATGGTTGCTGGTAGGACAGGCTGGTGAGATCATATCCACAGATATATGCCTATATAGCCCAGAGCCGACTTTATGGGGCTCAGAAAAAAGTGAGTTGAATACCTTCTCTCTGGAAACCAGGTGTCATAAGGATGTACTGTGCAATGTATGTCTCCTATTATGTTTTCTAGATTATCTTGAAGTATTACTCACTGGACACTTGACGTAAGCGCGAGGACTCTACCCATTATTTTATCCATTGACTATTCGCACTTGGGAGTGTGCGTTTGTGCCCTTGCTGCTACCCAAGACCGACCATCTACACATTATCTGCGCCATTTTTTCCACCTTATTGTTTTTTCAATGACTCATTAAAGCCCGGGGTCAACAACCTTGGCCCTCCAGATGTTTTGGAACTACACATCCCATGATGCCTTTTCAGCTCAGAGCTTGAGCACATGGGGAAATGGAGTTTAGAAAATCTGGGAGGGCCAAGGTTGCTGACCCCTGCTTTAAAGAATCTCCAGGTCAATGGTCCACTCCATTCCTTCCTGTAGCCCATGCAATGCTGAGATGGTTCGCAGGCTTCAACGTAATTTTCAAGGAGAGCACCTATGAATCTCCCTTGAAATAAGTCAGAATCCTCTAATTATTACTTCTTTCCCATTTAACTTTCTACTATTTCTTCTGTCGAGACATACCCATGAATATTTACTCTATTCCCTGTGTATTATTATGGAATTAAAGTGCCTCCGCTGCATAATTTGTCAGTTTATACCTTCACAGAGAAGGCGTTGGCACAGCAGTAGTATATAATATCCATTTTTGGAGTAGTACTCAGGCTTTTTGAAAGGGAAACAATTCCATAAACTTGATTCCAAGGCCGGTGTAATCTTATTCAGAGATCTGGTAATCTCAACATCTCCATAAACTTAATCAGGGTTATTCAGAGAGAGGTGAAAAGCAGGAGAATGACTGGAGAATGGAAAATGCTAGGTCAAAATAGCCAAGCCAGAAAAATTCTCCCATTCATCTCATTTTCCAAATCGGCTATTTTGACCTAGAAGTTTCCATTCTCCAGTCATTCCCCTGGTTTTCACCTCTCTCTGAATAACAGTGAATGGCTCTGGTAAGTTTACAACAGCTCTGGCTGAGTTTACCCTGAATCTGAATGGATCCCAACATCTTCAAGATGTTCAACATCTTCAAGAACTGCTACAGTGTCTAAAGAGGCGCAAGTAAAGAAAACACAGAAAAGTGGGTATAAAACCTATACAGCAGGATCTGATTGACATATTCATATCAACCCTAGGATCTAGTATCCCTGCAAAAGCGGCTGCATTTTTTTTTTCAAGTCCGACAAGAATTCTGTATTCGAGATACATTTCTCAGGGCCATTGGCTTGCCTGTCTCATTGACTCGTCAAACATTGTGTTTAATTTAAAAAAAAAACAACATTCATGAGGAATAATGGCTCTCCATTTGGCAATGTAGAAATAGTAACTTTTACTGGGTGAACATTGGTGGCAGCGTCGCTGTACCCTTTGTCAAGCTTGACAAAGGCCACTTCTGTTGGACGATCATTGCCATCAGTGTTCAAGTGCATTGCCAGTCTTTTTGCCAGTCTCTGCATTGCCAGTCTCTCTTCTTCATAATCTGTGTTTGGAGTTGGCGATCTGGGATTTTTGAGCGGTAATACAATTACTTACAGGGTTATTCAGAGAGAGGTGAAAACCAGGAGAATGACTGGAGAAGTGAAAAGTCTAGGTCAAATTGGCCAAACCAGAAAAAGTCTCCCATTTATCTCACTTTGCAAATCGGCTATTTGGTCTAGATTGTTCTCTTCTCCTGCCGTTCTACTGGTTTTCACCTCTCTGAATTACCCGGATAGTCTGCAAGTGGGTTTTTGGATGCCTTGTAGGGACCTATAAAATTCTGAATTTAGAAAGTTGTGTCAATCCATTTAAGCAATGTCGCCTTATGTCGTGTAGGCATGAAAACCATTGCATGATAGTTGTGGCAGAGTTAAAGGGATAATCTAGGGTTAGAAATGGAGAATCGGGATGGAGAGGTTAAACGTTAACCCCTCTAAAATCTCCCTGATCCGTCCTCCCCCATTTTAACCCTTTTAGACTGAGCATAAAACCTTTGTTCCAGGCTTCCTCCATGTTGCCCCGGATCTGACAAGCTGTGACTCAAGCCACAACTGTCACATGACCAGGCGAGAGGCTTGACACTAGGGCTGCAACTAACGATTATTCGCATCTATTAGTTGGCTGATTATTATTTCGATTAATCGATTCATCGGATAAGAAAATAATTGGTTACTTAAAAAAATAACCACAATCCTTCCCCCTTTTTTCGTAAGCAATTTGCGTAGTGTACATATCGTTCATACGTACATACGCAAATTGCACACTTTTCACGCCAGGTATTCGATTGCTTGGTCAGAGGGATGGGTTGATGCTGCATGCGCAGCTTAAGGCCATGTTTTCTTTCTCAAATGAATGTGGCTACAAACACTTGCAGGGTTATTCAGAGAGGTGAAAACCAGGACAATGACTGGAGAAGTGAAAATTCTAGGTCAAAATAGCCAAACCAGAAAATTCTCCCATTTATCTCACTTTCCTCATCGGCTATTTGGGCTAGATTGTTCATTCTCGTGGCAATTCTCCTGGTTTTCACCTCTCTCTGAATAACCCTGTTGGTCATAGATGATGATGTCAGCATGAAATCTGTGTTAATAAGCTAAAGTGGTCAGGGTGCATAGTGTCCCTTTTAAATAATTTTGCGAACAAACTGAGTTGGAGGAGGGACTGGAGGTGGAAGGGAGTGACTTTGCTCAAGTGACTTGACCTGAGTGTGAGAGGGACTGGGTATGGACAAAAGACCGGATCTGAGTGTGGGAGTGAGTTTGGCGACAGGGACCAGACCAAAGGGAGGGAATGGCAGTTCCCAACCAAAGAGGGTGTGGCAGGGAAAGTGGGGTGGTGGCACAGGACTCAAGCTTCAAGTAAGGATAAACCACAGGCATACAGCCCCTTCACCCAGTGGCAGCATCCTATTGTTTGTGTTATAGTTCTATTTTAAACGGAATAAAAACAAACTGGTTGTGTCTGACATAACCCTAGAACTAAATCATACCTAGTAAAGCGGCAGCGCTAAACAGTGTGTGCTGCACACAGGACGATTAATCGACAGCCGATTAATCGATGATTAAAATAGTTGTCAACTATTTCCATTATCGATTTAGCTGTTGATTAATCGATTAGTTGTTTCAGCCCTACTTGACACTCAAGCTAGCATCTTGCCCTTTCCCAGATGTTTGACTAGTAGCCTAGATCAGCAGTCGCTGGCCCGAGCTTCGTGGACGATGCAAATCCCTCCACAAGTGGAGGGCTTAATCAGCCATCCAGGACCCTTAAGGCTGGGTTCACACCTAAGCGTTTTACAGCGCGTTCCTACGCACTGTAAAACGCTCAAACAGTGGAATCCCATGATTCTCTATGTGATTGTAAGACTATTCATGTCACACCTGGCCGTTTCTCAGCGCGCTTGAACGCGCTGATAAACGGCCAACGCACAAAGAAGTTCGGGAGCTTCTTTTCTGCAGATAGCCGCGCATTCGCGGCCATATCATAGCCGCGAACGCGCGTGCGTGCGTTTGTATGCGCGAACGCACGTAAAAAAAACGCACGCATTGCGCGACGCTGCGCAACGCGTAGGTGTGAACCCAGCCTTAGAGTGAGGGAAGGGAGGAGGACACCCAGATAACTGTGACCATTCTGTTTGCAATGAATGGTCACAGACGCCAGTGCTTAGGGTGTCCCTTTTACACAACCACCTTGCAAATGTAAGATGACACGTAAGGTTTAGCAAGCCACTCCAGAGTTAAGGAATCGTTCCATCAGCTGTAAGTAGCCAGGGAATAAATCAATCTGGAAAAGAAGAACCAATTAAGCCCCCGTTCTATTTATTTTTGGTGAACCTGTGATTGGTGATATATATATATATATTTGTCCTGTCAGGGCTTCGGGCAGAGATCTTTCCATCCCATTGATGTATGTGGAAAGGCCTTGGGTAACTAATGCTCTTCAGGTAGTGCACATTTACGCTGCCAATTAACTTTTTACATCTGAGAGTCGGCAAACCTGTCACTCTCCTTTAATTGAAACTAATAGAGAGCAAATGGTAACTAGCCTATTTACATAGCCTACTAATAAAAGGGCATTACTTCAATGTAATGATGACACCAATTAAAATTAAAATGTGTAAATGCAGAGTGATGATTTAATATATACGGGCACATTAGAATCTTTTTTTTTTTCCCCGTCACACTCTCCACCTGATCCCGTGTATTAAATCCGTTAGGTCTATGCTTAATCTGATCATACGCTGTGCTGCGCGATCCAGCTTTTGAAAACATTTAAAAATTCACTTTTCTTGTCGGAACATAAAGTTTACTACCCATGATCCATCCTAATTTCTGCTTTGTTTCCCTCTTCCTAGATTCTGCTGCATACCAAAGAGATGGTGCAGAAGGTGAGTGATGGTTTTTCTACCTCCTTTTTGTTTTCTGTATCGTAATGAATTTCCTCTTTAATGTACAAAAGGGAAGGAAGAAAAACAAAAAACCCCACAAAACAAAAAAGGCCACACCTGGCGAAGTTGATGTGTTTTTACAAAACTGTAACCCAAACAAACCGGAAAGTGTTTTCTCTTCGGATGCCTATTTACCAATGTAATCCTTCCTAATGGATTATAGCTTCATTCTTTCTCGAACACAGATATGATGGAGCGCTGCTTGAAGCCTGCATGCAAGTCTTTCCAGCAAATTAGCAACAGTGTTAATTAGAGTTTACTTGCAGTTCGGCTATATTGTACGAGCTGCAGTGTTGTGTTTATTATGATTGTTTTTCTGGCTCCCTTCATCGTCGGCTAAATAGTTTTTGACGCTCTATACCGCTCTGTACATGGAACACGCCGTTCTCCTTTGGATTACAACTACTCAGAACGGTTTTAAAGGACCATGTTCCTCCTCCTTCTCTTGTCTGTATTTCTTAATGGTTTTTATTCTACCTAATCAAAAAATTATGTAAAAACAAAAAACGATTTTTAGCACCGATTTTGTAGTTTTTGGAAGTGGTATTTAGGGAGCAGGGCCCCCTCTCCTGCACGTCCTCCTTAAATATTTGCCTTGCCCTTATTTATTGTAACCGCTGTATCGCTTCGGAATATATTTGCAATAAAACAATTTACGCGGTTGTGATACCCATTTTAAACACAGAAAGTAGAGATGGCCCAGGTAATTATTTTAAAAGAGCGCATTTAATTTCCTCAAAAACCAGCAAATCACACCTTGTAAAGTGCTCATTTATTTATAGTTTTTTGATTCCCCTGCAGTGTGTGGCTCTCATTACTGTTCATTAATTTAGCGTTTTTTTATGAAAATTTGAAATCCGTTCATGTGAGTTTCTTTTTTGCAAAAGAAAACGAAGAGGAGTGCTTTTATTCTTTTTATTTTTTTCTTCCCCAAAGTGAAAACGAAATCTGATCGAGAATGAAGATGGAACCACTTCTTACTTTATTTTTGTCCTTTGCTTTTATCTCCCTCAGTTAATAGTGCGGTAATTTTCCCGTTTGCATTATAATCCGCTGTAAATGGGTTTTCTGCTTGAAAGATATAAAATAATTCATGTCGCTTTTTGAAGAAAAAGAAAAAAAAATATGCAGAAAATGAAAATGCGTTCTAACAGACGATGAGAGCAGGAGAACACGACAACTCTGCATCTGTCCTTATCCTGACATTGTTGTCCTTACTAAAGGAAGCGAGTGGTTGGGATTCCCACACAACAAGAAACAATGCTTTGTGTGTGCAGCCTTGAAGATATTGATGTCTACTTAAATAAGGCATAAATAAACATCTTGCATTTCTTAAGGGGTTATTTGCTAAGCGATGGAGTGTTGGGTAATTGCAAGGTAACTGCAAATTGTAGGAAAGCGTAGGTGAACTGGAAAACTGTCATATGCAATATTCTTTTGCCCTAAAACATGGAATTCTCTGGCAATACACTGCTTACTGAATAACCCCACCCCCCCGGGGTTTTAAACTTTATGGGGCACCTTAACTATTCACCGTAATGTGAATGATCTGGATTACCGGAGTGTTTGTCCCACTCCCCGGAAGCTGACAGTAAGCTTTGGTTGATGTGTTTTCTGAGCTTTAGTTCAGGAATGTTCTGCTGTACATTACTGAACATCCAGGGGCTCTCGATGCACTTCCGTTGAGCTATTGGATTGACAGGATGCTCGAGTGAGTGTTCAGCTCGTGTCTGCCTTAGCACTCTGCTGTTACAGGAAGTAACAGCGGCTGCCAAGTCGGAGCAGCAGAGTGGAGCCCGACGCTGCAGTATGGGGAAAATAGAGGTAGCACAAGGGTTAAAATGTGGTCCATTGGGCTTATTTAGCGTCTCCAATAATCCCCCTTCCTTTGCCCTTTTAACTATAGCGTACCTTTTCAAGCTGAATACATGTGAATAAAGAAAGTAGACCGTTATCCCGCATATCTTTGCGCACACACAGCACAATTTTGAGTTTAGGCGCTGTCATTTAAATGAGTTCATTTGAACCTAGAGACTTGAAAACACCCATTGTAATTTCTCCCCAAATTATTTGTCTCAATTCAAATTCTCAAACCTTGAAGTAACCACCGAGCTCCTGGTTTGACAAATCCCGATTTAATTTACCATAGAATCAAAAAGCCATGGAAACAATGGGCTCAATCAGCACATTAGCAAGCATGAGTACATTCATGTATCCACGATGTTTCAGCTGTAGAAATAGTTCAGACTTGCTATGAAGCTTATAGCGTATAGATTAAATGTATGTTTAATTCTTTATTTTGTAGATGAATCTTGAAGTGATATATGGTGATACAGATTCCATCATGATCAACACCAACTGTAACAATCTGGAGGAAGTTTTTAAGCTCGGAAACAAGGTGAGTTATAGGAGTGGATTCATGACATCGCCACTGCCCCTATTATAGTTAAGAATGATGTCACAGACACTAAGGTTTCTTAAAAATATATGTAGTGGTGCATTTCATTGTCCAGGCATGTCAAAAAAGTATAGGGGAGTTTAGCCCTACTGAATGACATTGGGAATAATAATTGTTCAAATTGAATTTTATTACATTTTTCAATTGTCCTTTGTAACATACAGGTAAAATGTAGATCTGAAACTATTAAAGTTCCTTCAAATGAAACACCGCCATAGTATTTATAGTTGTATGGTACAATTGTATATCGTGCACTGGAAACCTAGGCCCTTATTACATTCTTTGCGCAATTTCGTTCGCACCGCGCAAATTCTTTTGCGCGCATAGTCCAGCGTTATCGCACGAAAATTAACATGGTATTCCAATCCGAACGCATTTTCTCATCCGTCAAAAAATGACGTTCGTAAAAACGACACGCAAAACGAAGTGTAATACGCGCGCAGTAACGTTGCGCACGGAAATCTGTGTGCGGACTGTTATTTTCACGGGATTCAACCAATCAGAATTAAGAACCTTAATTGACATCAATTTACCTTAATTGACTCACTAATATTTTTGCGCCTGTCAAAGTAAATCTGAGTATACATGCTGCAGCAATAAAAAAAAATGCACAAATTCACAATTTTTTTGTTTGGGTATGTGTAGAATGTGTAACTATACTGTGGTGTATTTTTTTTTTTTTTTTTTAATTATTTTTTTTGGGCTGGTGTATTTGGTTTCGGCCAGAACGTTCAGATTTGCAGTTACCACCAGCTTTTCAAAGACGTTAAAATTATGCGCACAAACGTCGTTCGTAAAAAGATGCGCATCGATTGTAATACCATCCGCGTACCAGCGCACGAATGAATTTGCACTCACAATGTTAAGTATAGGGCGCGCACAGTTCATCACGGTCGCGCAAGTCCTTCTGCGTTAAACGATAACGCGCATCGTTTGCTCGAACGTTGAAATACGACGTTCAGCGCAAAGGGTTTTGCTCCTCGCGCGTTCGCGCACACAAAGCACGCTGTGCGAAGAATGTAATAGGGGCCCTAATGTTCTATATCCGATCATCAAATATACATTTAAATTTGCCAAAAATTACCACCATTGTTTTTTGTTTTTATGTATCACTGTTTCATAAAACACTTTTTGACATGGCTTGATTGTTGAACAGGTGCACTCGAACAGGTTTTAAAATGCAAAAAACCGAAATGATTTCTCATTCTCAGGTTAAAAGCGAGATCAACAAATCTTACAAGCTGCTGGAGATTGATATAGACGGCGTCTTTAAATCCCTTTTGCTGTTGAAGAAAAAGAAATACGCAGCCCTCACCGTGGAGCCCACAGGGGATGGAAAATACATCACTAAACAGGAGCTGAAAGGTCTTGATATAGTCAGAAGAGACTGGTGCGAACTTGCTAAGCTAGCTGGAAAGTGAGTTTCCTTCGCATGTGTGTTAAGTGATAAATGCGTTTGATCACCACGCGGAGAGAAGCTGTTGTGGGGATGGAGTAAATTTCAGCATAAAATAATAAAGGGGATTGAATTATAATTCGTTTACAGAAAAAAACCTCTTGAGGCAATTATGTTCTGTTCTCAAATTCTGCTTTACATAGAATAACAAGAACGTGAAAGTGAATCCGTCCACATATCAGTTCATGGGATCACTTAACAATTACACTGCGATGACCTGCCAAGTTGCGCTAATTGAGGGAAATGTTTTAGCTTGTGTTTTTGTAAAGGTGTGACAAACCTCAACAAATTAGATTCAGTTTATTATAATCACATACACACAATGCATGTGTTAAAGGTAATATATGCGGATGTAATGTTTTACACTGCTGTCCTTTTTTTTTCTCCCAGATTTTGTAGGTAATTCAATAGCATCCCTTTTAAATTAAAATTTTCCAGCACAGCTTCTCTTCCAAATAGAAATTGTTGTCGTTTGGTTCCCAGATTAAGTTTGCTTTACAAAACACATAAGTATTATATATATATATATATATATATATTTTTTTTTTTAAACCGTTTCATTGGAGGAGCCATCCATTGAATTACCTGCATATTTGCAGAAAGACGAGCATTTTGTTCAGTGAATACGTCATACCTTTAGATTATAACAACACACATTTATAGGTTGTTTTTAATGACTGTTTTGCTACGTTTAATGTGAATGTTTCCTTTCTATAATTAAATCCAAAAGGACTTTCAAGGATTTAGAACAGTTGAATACAATAGACAATGAGCCACACCAATATATATATATTGTAGAGGTCGGCAGGGCTGGGTCCTGGATGGACAATATATTTCACCCCTATTTGGGTTGTGGACCCTTTAAGGGCAACCACAGGGTTAATCTTCCTGTCCAGGAAGAGTTTTAAAGCCAGCAGCTCCCAGAGAGGATTGTGGGATTTCAGGAAAAGGAAAGTAATCAGTGGAAGCTGTGTGTTTGTGTTCCAAAAGCAGGAGACGTGCTGTGCCTTGCTGGAGAGGCTTCTACATACTGGGGAAAGGATTCCCTAGGTTTGGGACTGTTTAAAGCGTTGGTGAGCCACTATTATTTCTCTGTTTATTTGTGCTGAAGATCAGGACTTTGCTTTAATTTCGCTGAACCAAAGCGTGTACTTATTATGTTGCCTTTTTGATTGCCCTGAAAGGGTGAATAAAACTGTTTTGTTTGTGAAAGACATTGTGCACGTGCTCTGTGGGCCCCCAAACGTCACAACTGGTGGAGAATGCAGGCAATTTGCTACCCCTCACACGCCAAGCAAGAGGAATTTTTGTGGAAAAAAAAAAAAAAAAACTGACATTTTTAAAGGACAGTGTTCTGATTGCATGTCCTGGGCTAAGGCTGCACTGAAGTTCACAGCTATGGAGGAGCTCGTTAAGCAGATGGTTTTTGTCAGTGTGCAGGCCCAGACTCGCCATGAAGAGGCAATGGCTCAGCAGCAACAAGCCCTGGCACAGGCTGTTGCTGCCCAACAAGAAAGCACCCATTTGCTGGCTGCACAACTTGCAGCACAGCAGGTAGCCACACAGACGCAGATCAATGCCCTGCGGGAGGCCATGCAGCAACTTGCACCTGGACGTGATCAAGCAGTGGTCACTACTGGTAACCATGTCTCCATAAGGGCCAGTCATTTCCTCCAAAAACTGTCTGCCAGTGATGATGTGGAAGCATTTCTTACCACGTTTGAAAGGACTGCTGAGAGAGAGGGGTGGCCCCAAGACCAATGGGCCGGTCTCCTTGCCCCGTTTCTGACAGGAGACCCTCAAAAGGCATATTTTGACCTGCCCCTAGAAGATGCAAAGAATTATGACCGGCTGAAAGCTGAGGTTCTGGCCCGCCTTGGGGTAACTGTTGCTGTCCGGGCTCAACGTGTTCACTGCTGGAAGTACTGCCCTGACCAGCCACCCCGGTCCCAGATGCATGACTTAGGACAGCTGGTTAAAAAGTGGTTGCAGCCAGAGACCCTGACTAGAGAGCAAATGGTCGAAAGGGTTGTGATGGACCACTACCTGAGGTCTCTACCAAAGGATCTACAGCGCTGGGTCAGCCATGGGGACCCAAGACTGCAGCACTGGTAGTCGAGATGGTGGAGAGATACACCGTGGTGGAGGACCTGCTCAGACCAACCAGTCGTCGAGGACCAGTCTTGCCACCGCCTGTGAGGCCTGCTTCAGTTCCTCGGAGGGAAGCGTCACTGGATCCGGGAACCAGCACCCCAAAATCATCTTCCTCGGTGCTGCAGAGGCCTGTCGCTACCCGAACTGCTGGCGATATACAGTGTTGGAGGTGTCGCGCCTGGGGCCATACCCGGGCACAGTGTCCGCTACAGGAGGAGCCCATGGAGTGTGGATCCGCTCGGAGAGTGTCTTTCTACACCCTCACAACGTGCACTACCCACCTTGACCTAGAGGGGGGTCAGTTTGAATGTACTGTGTGGGTGAATCACCGCCCAGCCAAAGCTCTCCTGGACTCTGGGAGTATGGTCACCCTGGTGCATGCCCGGGTAGTCGGAAGGCTCGGTCCAGTACAAAGAACCCTCCGGGTTGTCTGTATCCATGGGGATACTCGGGAGTATCCGCTGATCCCTGTCACCATTTCCGCCAGGAACACTTCGGTCACCCAAGAGGTCGGGGTGGTGAGTACTCTGATACATGATGTGATTGTGGGACGGGACTGCCCCTTGTTTGCTGAACTGTGGTGCTTGGCACAAACTGAACTGCCCATCGAACTGGGGAACAATTCAGGGTCACCCCCACCAAACATGACTGTGGACACTGTTGATGAGGAGTTGCTCAAATGTGTTCAAAATAAGAATGTTGTAACTGATGTGAGTGTCCTAGCTCCTCAACCTGAGTTGACACCCAAGGAGGGGGAATCCTCTCCCGTGCCGGTTATGGTAGGAGAGGATGAAGAGGAATTATCCCCTGTAGATATTACACTTGGGGTGGATGAGGGGGAGGGTTCTAATTATCCAGTACACCCTGACTTAGAGGTGTCCAGAGGTGCATTTGGCAGGGCTCAAATGGGTGACCCGATGTTGATAAATGCTCGCGAACAGGTAACTGTTGTCAGTGGGGTACCTCAAGCACCAGATGCAGAGAAAAGATTTCCTCACTTTGCGGTCAATAATGATCTGTTCTACCGGGTATCAGAAATTCGGGGAGAAATTGTGGAACAATTACTAGTACCCCAGCCCTACCAGAGAATGGTGCTGGATCTGGCTCACAATGATGCTCTAGGTGGTCACCTGGGAGCTGAGAAAACCGAGGCCCGGATAACAGACCGGTTTTACTGGCCAGGGATTGGTGCCGCAGTTAAGAGGTACTGTTCCTCCTGCCCTGTTTGCCAGTTAACTGCCCCAGCACCCCATTATAGGAACCCCTTGGTGCCTCTGCCAATAATTGAGGTGCCCTTTGAGCGCATCGCTATGGATATAGTGGGTCCCTTAGAGAAGTCTGCTCGGGGACACCGATATATCCTGGTGGTTCTTGATTATGCCACAAGGTATCCAGAGGCGGTTCCTTTAAGAAACCCTACATCAAAGGCCATTGCGCGGGAGTTGTTTTTTATGTTTTCGAGAACTGGCCTGCCAAGGGAAATTTTGACAGACCAGGGGACCCCATTTATGTCCCGGGTGATGGCAGATGTGTGCAAGTTGTTCCAAATCAAGCAGTTGCGAACATCTGTTTATCACCCTCAGACGGATGGTCTGGTAGAAAGATTCAACAAAACTCTGAAAATGATGCTTAAAAGGGTTGTGCAGAGAGATGGAAGAGACTGGGATCATTTGCTTCCCGCACTGCTGTTTGCAATTCGAGAGGTTCCTCAGGCCTCCACGGGGTTTTCACCTTTTGAGCTGGTTTATGGTCGCAGACCCCGGGGATTGCTAGATTTGGTAAAGGAGACATGGGAAAGTGAGTCCTCTCCACACAAATCGCTCATTGAACATATCTCTCAGATGAGAGAGAGAATTTCTAAAGTGATGCCTTTGGTACAGGAACATTTGCAGAAGGCTCAGGAGGCCCAGAAAAGGGTGTACAACCGGTCAGCCAAGCTGCGGCAATTTCAGGTGGGGGACCGGGTAGCAGTACTTATACCCACGGTGGAAAGTCGGTTCCTAGCCAAGTGGCAGGGACCATATGAGGTGGTTGAAAAAGTAGGGGAAGAGCACCCCGTGGTTTTTCTTAGTAGGAAACTGACGGCAGCGGAGAAAAACTATGCTGTGGTGGAAAGAGAGGGCTTGGCCATAAAGTGGGCCTTGGATTCTTTGAGATACTTCCTGTTGGGCAGGAAGTTCCGTTTGGTGTCTGACCATGCCCCATTGACCTGGATGAGGCAGCACCGCCACGCTAATGCCAGGGTTACCAGGTGGTTCCTGTCTCTCCAGGAGTTTAACTTTGTGGTGGAACATAGGCCTGGGAAACGGCACCAAAATGCTGATGCCCTGTCCCGGATGCATTGTGGGCTGTCTACTGTTGCCTCAAACACCTCCGCGTTGAGACAGAGGGGGGGGATATGTAGAGGTCGGCAGGGCTGGGTCCTGGATGGACAATATATTTCACCCCTATTTGGGTTGTGGACCCTTTAAGGGCAACCACAGGGTTAATCTTCCTGTCCAGGAAGAGTTTTAAAGCCAGCAGCTCCCAGAGAGGATTGTGGGATTTCAGGAAAAGGAAAGTAATCAGTGGAAGCTGTGTGTTTGTGTTCCAAAAGCAGGAGACGTGCTGTGCCTTGCTGGAGAGGCTTCTACATACTGGGGAAAGGATTCCCTAGGTTTGGGACTGTTTAAAGCGTTGGTGAGCCACTATTATTTCTCTGTTTATTTGTGCTGAAGATCAGGACTTTGCTTTAATTTCGCTGAACCAAAGCGTGTACTTATTATGTTGCCTTTTTGATTGCCCTGAAAGGGTGAATAAAACTGTTTTGTTTGTGAAAGACATTGTGCACGTGCTCTGTGGGCCCCCAAACGTCACAATATATATATATATGTGGTACAATACATTTTTTTAAAAATTTTATATAAAAATTAGCCTTTTTATAAGAAATCTTCACTCAATTCGCATCAATTCTGAAATATGAAATATTCATATTTTTCTTGCCTCCCGTCATGTTGAATCTGTTAGGGGGTTATTCAGGAAGGGCCAGTATTTGCTTCTATTGCAACCGTGACTACCCTTGGAACTTCACAAAAAGTAAATTCAGAAGTTTCATGGTGAAGCTTCTCTTGTCAATTGAGTTACTCTTTGACATGCTGAAAATTGTCACGATTGAAACTTGTCACAAATTTGGACGGTCTATTAGGAAACGCTGGCGCTTACTGAATAACCTCCATAGATTGGATGGAGTAGAGGTAACATCACTGCTCTATAACCGTAGGGACACAGGTTCAAATCCCGGCAAGAGCACCTCTCCAGTAAGTGTCCTCGGGCAAGACACCTAACGGTACATACTCGCCACCCAGGACATACTTGAAAACGAGAGAAATCTCAATGTACCCTTTCTGGTAAAATACTTCATATAAAAAAAACCAACCCCTCCATAGTGTCCTCATACCTTTTCCATCACTCTCAGGAGGCCTCAATGGCACATTAATGGACTACTATGCTTTATCCTTCGGAGCTTGTACTGATCCTTACATTGCATATTGTTTGCTTCTTTTCAGTTACGTCATCAGCCAAATTCTTTCGGACAACCCTCGAGACACTATAGTGGAAAACATCCAGAAGAAACTTACTGAAATTGGGGAGAACGTGTCAAACGGCGCTGTGCCCATCAGCCAGTTTGAAATTAATAAGGTAAAATGATAGGTAAACGTAATTTTTCTCACGTACAGGTAGCCCTAGGTCTAGCCAGATACCCTTAAGTAAATAAATTGGTGTTCTTGTCGTATAATTAACACGTTTGATTTGGGATATAAATTAGGAAATAATGCAGACACAATGTATCCACCCTCTCTGGTTTTGGAATCGCGTGTACTTTTTGAAAAGGGCAATTTCCGTGCTCAGTATTTTATACATACTCATTTGTATTAAAGGGCCAACATACAACAGAAAAATCTTGAATTTTAATTTTGATTAAAATTGCTTATTTTCATTTCCTATCAATTTTAATTGAACGTATAAGCGGAAAAGTTTGAGAAAGTGTGGAAAAACACTTTTTATTCAATGCTGTAAATTATTGAAACCTGAAAACTTTTTGCACCGGCTTTTTCCGTTTTTTAATGTAATCTCGTGACATGACGTATCCACAAATTAATATCTTCTGATTCTGTTGAGTCCACCGAGACAAACAATACATAGTTTGAGTAGATTTTACAATAAAACATGGCTTCTTATACGTTGGAATGTGATGAGCAGGAGATGGTTAAACAAGCTAGGCACATGGCATGAAATAGCTAGGCATTGAAAAGGTTAAAACGATTTATATTTTAAAACCAGGTAAAGTGTTCAATGCTTCTACTTATATGCAGAGAGGAAAAAGCCAACACAATGGAAATGTATTTAAATTGTTTTAAATGCTCACAATTGAAACAACATACAGAGGGAAAACGGTCTGCGTTTATGAAATATCCCTTTCTTTCTGCATGGAAATAATATCATGTTCATATCATATGCAGCGCCAGAGTCCTACTTTCTAATATGTAATGTTTCAGGTTGCTATAGCATTATATTTAAACATAGGGGACTATTTGTCATCGGGGATGTCTTCCTGGTTGAAGTACCAATGTTTTATTATGCAGCCCTGCTTTGTAAGGTTGTCAGTGGCTGTCCATTAATGGGTTACAGATAATTCTGGTATTATCACAGCTTACATACTAGAAGCAAATTAGCATTGAAGCTTTGTCCTGTAGCTATTGGTTAGCAATAAATTAATGTAAAAACAAAATACAAAAGATTAAATCAATATCCCAAAAAATTAGTTTTTTTCTTGCACAGGTGTGTAATTTTATTTGGTAGGTATAACCTTCGGTAGAGATTGATATTGGTGGATGGACACAGCTCAGGCTGCTTTATTACAGCTCCATGCATCTATGCAATGCGAAGTAAAATCACCATAGTTTAGATCAGGGAAGGGACGCTTCAGCCCTCCAGATGTCGCTGAACTACAACTTCCATGATTCTATTGAATGCAACGTCTTCGGGGAATTGTAGACATCAGCATCTGGGGGCCTCAGTGTGACATCCCTCGGTTAGATATCTTCCTTGAACTTCCTGTCTGGAGGGTAGTCCAATGCCTGGCAGGATTTTTGCTGCAGGTTTTCATTTTGACTTGTGTTCTTTAATCATTCCTTAACCTTTCTTTGCAGGCATTGACAAAGGATCCTCAGGATTATCCTGACAAAAAAAGTTTGCCGCACGTCCATGTTGCTCTGTGGCTAAATTCGCAAGGGGGGCGGAAAGTTAAAGCTGGAGACACAATCTCTTACGTGGTTTGTCAGGTACGCATCATTTCATAATGTGTTTTTGTTGTAGTCGGCCGCCTTCAGGGTTTACGTGCTGAGTGGTGAATTAGTGAACACTTAACAGAGGTTTATAAGATTATAAGCATAGTTGAGCTGAAGAAAATTACACATATATATACTGGTTGCTGTATTCTCTCTTTATATATAATCGTTCTCATTCATTCTCTCTTTCGCTCTTATTCATTCTCTCTCTTGCCCGGCCCTCATTCATTCTCTCTCGCTCGGCCCTCACTCATTCTCTCTCGCTCGGCCCTCACTCATTCTCTCTTGCCCGGCCCTCACTCATTCTCTCTCGCTCGGCCCTCATTCATTCTCTCTCGCTCGGCCCTCATTCATTCTCTCTCGCTCGGCCCTCACTCATTCTCTCTCGCTCGGCCTCACTCATTCTCTCTCGCTCGGCCTCACTCATTCTCTCTTGCCCGGCCCTCACTCATTCTCTCTCGCTCGGCCCTCACTCATTCTCTCTCGCTCGGCCCTCACTCATTCTCTCTCGCTCGGCCCTCACTCATTCTCTCTCGCTCGGCCCTCACTCATTCTCTCTCGCTCGGCCCTCACTCATTCTCTCTCGCTCGGCCCTCACTCATTCTCTCTCGCTCGGCCTCACTCATTCTCTCTCGCTCGGCCCTCACTCATTCTCTCTCGCTCGGCCCTCACTCATTCTCTCTCGCTCGGCCCTCACTCATTCTCTCTCGCTCGGCCCTCACTCATTCTCTCTCTCTCTCGCTCGGCCCTCAATCATTCTCTCTCTCGGCCCTCAATCATTCTCTCTCTCTCGCTCGGCCCTCAATCATTCTCTCTCTCTCTCGCTCGGCCCTCAATCATTCTCTCTCTCTCTCGCTCGGCCCTTATTCATTCTCTCTCGCTCGGCCCTTATTCATTCTCTCTCGCTCGGCCCTCATTCATTCTCTCTCGCTCGGCCCACATTCTCTCGCTCTCTCAAAATACTCTTTATAATGGCCAGTGCTTTTGCATTCTGGTATAAAACCGCACTCCATGGTGGTCATGCAAAAAGTATTTCGTTATTTTATACAATCTTTCAGTCCGCTATTCTCTACCTGATGAAAGTAACGTCGTATGGAATAAATGAATAATTTTTGCATGAAGACTCTAAGTGCCGTTTTATACGTGTGTGTGTCTGTGTGTGTTTGTTTTTATGTATATAAATAAATTTATACAAAACCTGTATTCCTGCTACACCATCCACAAAAATATAAATATAGAGTATATCATCAGTGCGATAGTCAACAATACTAGCATAAATAAAAACAGAATTGGCTGCACTCGTTAAAAAATAAAACAATACATTTTATAGCATTAAAAAGTGAAACCGGCGTTTCAAGGTTACACAAATTATGTACAAAGGTGTTTAAATACATAAACAGAGCTTACCTATCGTGTTGCACAGCTCAACTCAGCGTTACATTTATATATATTTTTTTTGTTAATCTGCATTTTCCTTATGTGCTTGCGGCAGTCCAACAACAAGCAGGAGAATACTTGTTTGACCGCAGGCGCACTTGGGGGAAAAAGAGATTTGCAGTGAGTAACCCCCAGTTTCACAGCTCTGAACAAGCAGTTAAATCTTGCTCCTTGCGGCACAAAATACACATTGTTTAATTTGGTGCAATCGAAACAGAATAAAAATATTATTTAGTCTTTCGTTTTAATGTTTATCGGTTAAATCTTCTCCATAGTTGAAGTGTAAGCTCTCGTAGAAAGCTACTAGTGGTTAATGTCGGCAGCAGACTGAATTGTTATGTATATATACAGCCTGCAGCACCTGTTCCTGACCCCGCCAGTGATACAGGGCATAAATCTACTGTTCCATGCTATCTAAAATAGACTTTGTATGTTTGTTCCCCTTTCATGTAGGATGGATCAAATCTTAGTGCCAGCCAGAGAGCATATGCTCCAGAGCAGCTGCAAAAACAAGACAACCTTTCCATTGACACACAATACTACCTGTCACAGCAAGTCCACCCCGTGGTATCTCGGATTTGCGAGCCCATAGATGGGATCGACACCACACTTATTGCTGCATGGTTAGGTGAGTATGTAGGTGCAATGCGGAGAGAAAAACACACACAAAGTATTCTCCTATCATCCATCTGACATTGAGGTGATGACATAGTGACTGACAGCTGTGCTGATTTCACCGTTTCCTAATGATTTCTTTAACTTCCAGCTGGTGTCACCTTCTGGTTATGGCTTGTTTATTCCCCGTCACCCAGTACTCTGTTCAGTGACATATCTTACACTTGTAGCTTACCTGTTCATGTGCTTATTGAGAATTTGTAATGTTGGAGAGTGGAAAGGCAAACTGTAGCATGTTCACAGAAATCAAGACGGTGTGTGTGCAAATATGTGTGCTATGCTTATGTAGATACTATGGGTTATTCTAGGCATGTTGATTGATGCAAAGTTATTTTTAGTGTCCATGAAAGCGGATGTAGATAGGTTTGTGAGTGCAGGGAGGTATTTCTGTGGTCCTTTTTTTTTTTTCCCTGCACTCCCTTTTTGTCACTCATTGTCCCTTTATCCCCAAATGTCTGTCACCCTGTTCCTTACCTTTTTTTTTATTTTTATTTTTTTGCTGTCCCACTTGTACCCGCAATTCCATGCATTATCCCATCACCTCCCTCTCTTAGGTAATATTATACTTTATACCTGCTCGTAAACCTCCATAAAGCCACAGTAGACCTATCCTTCTAAGCAGGTAGGCATGAAGGCCAGACAGAAAGAGATGGCCTTGAGTGTGGTCCTGACTGGCAATGGGAGCCCCAAACATCAAGCTTCAAGACACCTGGCGACTCATTGGTGACACCTGGTGAAATATAGTGCTTTGACTCAGAGGTTTCTGACTATTGTCAGCCAAACGCAGTCCTCACGTCCGTGTCGCCGCACAGCTTGACGTCCGTTGTAGCATTGATTTGTGATCAATAGAGACCAACACACGAAGTATGTGCGCACCGAAGTGCGCACGCACCACTCAGGTGGTAACGGACGCCATTTAGGCCTCGATGTAAAAGCACTACGACGGATGCCCAGAGTGCGCCATGTCCGTGTAGCTGCCTGTGTGCGTGATGACGCGACGTCAGACGCAGCGCATTTGTGACGACCATCACGTTGACACTCAGAAGTTTTTTTTGGTCTGGCAGACTGTACCTCTCATTTAATTTTAATTAACCTCCCTGGCGGTGTAATTTTTTTTTTTTTTTTGAAAAACCGCATCTTAGGCCCCGTTCACACTGTGCGATTTGAAAATCGTGCTTTTTTCATATTCGTGAAGTTACACGACGTCGCGATTTTGCAAAACACCACCAATAGAAATCGCAAAAAAAGGGTCATGTACCAGCGACATGCTACCGCGACATCATGCGGATTTTGCTGCGATTCTGTGGCAAAATCTGTGCGATAAATTGCACAGTGTGAACGGGGCTTAAAAGCGGTCTTTTTTTTTTTCTTTTTGCCCCCCCCTAGCGGTATCCTGAGTGTGGCGCGGGGTTAAATTCCTATGTTGGAAGTGGTAACCCCAAGCAACACTCGGGATGCCACTGGATACATTACCTCTCCCTGCGCTCCCTCGATGTCCCCGCAGCCTCCTCCGGCGACTGCGACCTCATACTTCCTGGTTCCCGCCTTGCTAGAAGGGAATCCAGGAAGTAAAACGCTGCGATCGCCGGAGGAGGCTGCGGGGATCAACGAGGGAGCGCAGAGAGCGGTAATGTATGCAGCCAGAGTGTGTCTCGGGGTTACTGCTCTCAGCGGTCAAATTTAACCCTGAGACACACTCGGGATAATTGTCAGGGGGGTTAATTTTGTTTCCCATATTTCCCTTTTTATTCTACTTCCGTCAAAAAAACAGTCTGTGGTGTCTACAGTATCTTCCGTCAGTATGTCCGTCCGTTATGCACGCACACAGAGTGCGCTCAGACTGCGTTTATCTGACATTAGCCTAAGATGTCACTTTTTGTTGCTCAGTGTTCAATACATTCTATATTGTGGCCTACAGTCTTAAACCCTCAAAGGACGAAGATATTTTAGGACCAGAGCAATTTTTCATGTGTACTTACTCACCATTGATTATCCAGTTTATATACAGCACCCTCACATGTTATATACCTTTCTGTAAATGACAGATACAGTTTTTTATTTACGTTCAATATACATTTATATCTATTTATTTTACGATTGGGGGGGGTCCATTTAGAATAAAATTTATGCGCAGTGAAAATGTAGGTAGGTTACCACAGTAAGTACCTACCCAGTAACATCACACTTTTGCTGTTCTGACTGGCTTGTCAGACTAAATTGCAAAAATTGGGATTTCAAGGCACTCTGCAGCACAGAATGGTCAGTTCTGTGCATGGCGTTCTATGCCGTAGTTTGGCCTTAATGCATTGGCCTAATAACTGTATAAACAAGTTAGTGCTGTGAAGGCATATCCTGCAGCTACCCGGACTCTGATTGCAGTGCTAACGGTTCCACTGACATGGGTGCCCGGTCACCATGGCGACTAGAAATGTTGTCCTGGTGCCTGGTTTTGGGTCCATACCCCCAATTTGTACTGGAAGCCTGATATGTTTTGGGTGGCAGAATGCACTAACAGCATTCCGCCAGGCCTAGTGTTCCACTGAGCGGCTGCCGGCAAAGGTCGTAAGGCGGCCGCCCGCGGGTCCTCCAGCTATGCTCTTGCAAGATTATGGAAAGGTTGCGAGAGCGCGGCAGCCGCTTGCTTGAATGCGTCGCCACTCTGAGGGGCCTAGCGGAATGCTGTTAGTGCATTCTGCCAGCCACCCTGTGTCTGAGGTCTGCTATGTAATATGCATATATGAGGTCTGCTATGTAATATGCATATATGAGGTCTGATTTTGTATGAGTATACATGTATCTGAGGTCTGGTGTGTGTATATAGTTATATAGGAGGTCTGTGTGTGGTAGGGTGTGCAGTGGGTAAATGGGGTGTCTGGCCATACATTTCAATGTTCTCTTAAATTGGACAGGCTTTCAGCAAAATCCTAAATTATGTATTGGAAAGTGGTCACATGACGTTAAATAAACGTCTCAGTGAGTACCTGGAAAAAGATTATCAGTACTCATGCTCCGTCTTAATAAAATGGTATCCGTGTATCTTTAGTTGTGGAAAGTAAAGCTTTGTTAGTCTGAAGAAAAACCTGGCTCCTAGATTCAAAGCAAGTTTGTCAAGTACGTCATGAGCCATATAGATTATGCTGGCAGGAGATCCAGCACTATTATGGTCATTTTATCTGTGTCCAGCATGCTGGAGAGTGGCCTTACAGAGTATCTGTTAGAAGCAATAGGAGTAATATGCAGCAAAATGTGGGCCATGGACTCCAAGTAGCTCTATTAAATGGGCAGTGAAAATGGAGTTATCAGCAACATAGCCTTTTAGGACATGAAATCAGATTATTTATTGGGCATTAAGGCTCAGTAAAGAGTCAATATGAGGGCAATAGGACTACATTGGTGACCGGAAGGTGCAGGCTAACTTGATATGACTTGTCGTAATTTGTGCGTTTTTTGTTTCTAGTTCATAAGCGCACTATGGGACGCAATTTTTTTAATATCTTGCATTGTATTACTTTATTTCTGTAACAACTGTAACATTTTAATGTTCTTGAACCCAGGACATACTTGAAAACGAGAGAAATCTCAATGTATCCTTCCTGGTAAAATCCTTTATAAATAAATAAAATAAATCTAGAAAGCATGTATATGGAACGTTCTTAGAGAGACACCTTAGGCACCATGACCACTCAATGTAAATTGTGTGGTCGGGGTGCCCTCCCTCCCCTCCATGGGAGGTTGATTCAGCCTTTTGAGTGCAGGGCTTTAGTTTCAACCACAAGCTGACAATCAGCTGGCCCGGATCTTCGCTACTGCAGATTTATTGCAGGAACCAATACCTGACATTGTCTCTGGCTGCTCGTTCTGAGTCATAGTATTAGCTGAATACAGTCATGTGATTTGCTGCAGCTCACAGGAAGCCAGCAGCATGTTACTTTCAGAGGTGGCCCTCAGCTCTGAGTTTAGGGGAGTATAAAAATAACTTGCTGTTTAAGGGGTTAACCCCTCCAATTCCTCCCTACTGTATTAACCTTAAAGAATCTGCTTAATGTGTTTAATGTAAATGGAAAAATGGGGGTTATCTGTGGAGGCGCTAATTTATGTGTCTGATATTTGGGGTTGCAACCTACAAGGTGTTGCACATAATCTCAACAAAATGTGCAAATGAGATAACGTAAAGAATAGAAGGGGGTCCTAGTGGCGCAGTGGTGATTCTATGTATCTATTGAACCCTGGCCTTAAAAGGCCCTTCAGGTGCTTGTTTGGTAACCTAAAATTATATGTGTCACTAGTTGGTCTCAAAGAGACGTGCAGATAGCAATATCTGTGCAAATAACAATCAAATAATTGTGCAAATTCACAATACGTAGTAATTACGGTTCTAGAAAAAACCTTAAAACATGCAGCAACTGCAGAGAAAAGTTTGTGTGCTTAATACGGCTTATCAATAGAGTGTACACACGGGTTATGCGCTAATTCGCAAAATGCTAATAGTTCTCTGAGTCGAGAGAGCAGAAAGTCAATAAGTCCTATACCACAACAAAGTGCACGTGCAAATGTGCAAAATGTAAATAAATCAAAGTCTTGTGATCACAAGTAGTTACATAGCATATGAGCCATGTTGTCGAGATGGAAGGTCCACTTTTCCTGCTCCTCTCCTCAGTGAATCGTTCATGAAAAGAAAAAGAAGAAAAAAACACACAATAGTGCAGACCGTTTCGTATGTTTCAAATGGGGAAAAAAGGGAGGGGGGAATCTCACTCACAGATTACAGAGCCTAGTGAATCCCTGGCTCTGGGTTGAAGCGCCTCACACCAAATATAGGGTGGCGTATCCCTTCTTTATCCTCCAGTTGGCCTCAAATAAAATACAGGTAGAGAGACAGCGCTCCCATAGCGTAACTCGGTAAAAGACAATGGCAGTCAAATAATGACTTATCAGTTTCACTCACCAATGGTGGAGCCTCGGTTGTCTCAGGCTCAGCGTGTAAGCATATGGTACCCCTTAATTCGGTGTGTACCTCACCTCTCTCTCCTGGAACGCCTTCCGCTTTCCGCTTCTGTGCCCGTACTCAGCCAAAAAATGGTTGGGGGAGGAAGGAGGGGGAAGGGGAGGATAAGGGAGTATTGAGGATTTGTGGAGCACCCCTCAGTCTAGATGGTCTAACAAATAGATGCTGAGAAACTGGGGTAAAAACAAAGATTTATTCCTTAATACATAATGGTTAAAATGGGGGGGGGGAGGTCACTGAACGCGTTTCGGCACTTGACCTGTGCCTTCTTCAAGCAGTGTGGTATCTGTGATAGCTGATATTGCTATCTGCACGTCTCTTTGAGACCAGCTAGTGACACATATAATTTTAGGTTACCGAACAAGCACCTGAAGGGCCTTTTAAGGCCAGGGTTCAATAGATACATAGAATCACCACTGCGCCACTAGGACCCCCCTTCTATTGTTTATGTTTAATGTAAATGTCTGGATGTTAAGTAGTCTGATATTCTCCGGTAATCAATTCTAGAAGAGTTCTCAAACCAGCTGATTGGCATGATGCCATGCGTCTTAATGAATGAACTCCCTGCCCAGTGAAGTATCCTCATGCATGTCAAATGTGTGCTTATATGTTCTAATTCAGTGTTTCTCAGGGCCCACGAGCCAGGTTTGCCAGATATCTGAAGCACGGCACAGGTGATATGATTTGCTGCTCAGTGATTGCAGGATTCAGTCTGCATTTCCCCAAGGTGATCCATAAAACCTGGCCTGTTAGTGGATCCTGAGGACAGGTTTGAGAAACACGGTTCTAATTGGATTGTAAACCTCTAGGTGGCAGCACTGACTACAGCAAAGCATTGTATAGAAAGAAACCGATTTCTTCTAAATATCTAATTGGGGGGGGGGGGAGGTATCATTTAATACAATTAGTAAAGTTATTTCTGCTAATTTCTTTAATTTTTTCTTTAGACCTTTTCGTCAAAAACTCCGTTCTGTTTTTTTTTTGTTTTTTTTTGCTGTTTAGTTTATTTTTTATTTTTTTCTGTCGAGTCTGCGATTTTAAGAACATGCCTCATTTGTTAGAACATTTTAAGATTAAATAAAACCGCCTGGAATAGTATGATTCCTTACATTGAATAAATGCTTTAATGTTTTAAAAACCAATATAGAATAGATCCTAAACAGAACAAATAATTCTGTTACCCCCCCCCCCCCCGTACAAAAAATAATTGTTTTCACTCTCCGAGGGAAGGAATAAGATAAAAGGTTATTCTGTCGGCTTCAGCGTTAAATGGTTGTAGCTGCCATGATCGTGGAGAGTAAATCTGAAATAATTAACAGGGCCAATTGGCTTTGTCAGAGTCATGAAGTGATAATGGAGATGGCTGAAGAAATTAGGTTGCATCTTAGACAGTTCTCATGGTCTTCAATCTCTTTTGTTGCTTTTTTTTCTTCCCCGAGGAGAGAGATTCTGCTCCCCCCTAGGGGCTCTTGTGTTAAGGTTTTGTTTAGCAAACAGGGGGCCAGACTGCCCTATGGCAGGTGGATGCAGCCTGCGTGCCCTCAACTTGAGCCAATGAACCATACACCGTTTTGGAAAAGTAGATAGTCTATCATGGTGATACCGTTCCCTGCTGTGCTTTTTGGGTGTAAAATAAAGAGCTCAGGGGTAATGCTTTAGATTAAACATCCCTCCCAGCCTTTGTCGGGATCTATACTAGAGTGGTGTTAAAGGCTGCCTATGTGTACAACCTTTTCATCGCTTCAGGAGGACACAGAAAGTTGGATCTGAGTCCATAGTAAAGGAGTGATTGTGATTTACTCAGAGCTTTGACTTTACTAAAAACAAATCTGTTTGGTGTATGTGCAGCTTTAAAACCGCTTAGACTCCTTGTTTTACTATAGTAATCATTTTAGGAAAAAACACATTTGAACACACTTGTACAACGTGTGTGTGTATGTATGTATGTATATATATATATATATATATATAATTATATAGTGAGGGGAGGCACACGAGGACTTTTCTAAAAAGTGAAATTTATTAAAAAAGCCGTTTCGGCCCCTAGAGGCCTTTTTCAAGGTAATGTACAATTATAAAAACAGAGATTAAATAGGCAAACACATTACTGTGTTTATATGTGTGTGTATATATATACATATATAATGTGTGTGTATATTTAGATCTATATATCAAGATATAGATCGATAGATATATATAGTGTCTATAAGGGTTGTGGTGAAGGACTAAAAGTGAGATAAAAAGCCTCCACACAATAATAAGTGTGTTTAATATTGCAGATGCCACCTGCACATCACAGCAATTCGATGAATTGCATCCCAGAGCTCCTGTGCCACATTCCCCATATGCAGCAAGGAACTCTGGGTAAGATTTTGCATATCCTACCCAGAGTTCCTTGCTGCATATGGGGAATTTGGCACAGGAGCTCTGGGATGCAATTCATCGAATTGCTGTGATGTGCAAGTGGCATCTGCAATATTAAACACACTTACTAGATATATATATATCCGTCAAATTTGAATCGGCACTCTCTTTGCCATCAATGTTGGTTAAATTCACTGCCCGGGTGCAAAAATCCAATGTGTATATATGTAAACAATCCAAATGGATGCACTCCAGGGCTTAATTAAAAGTATCTTTTATTCAAAATTGCATTAAAAAAATGACCGTCTTTTTCAAAGTGTATAGATAGATAAATACAGCAACACTCGGGATATATACATACAAAAAAGAGATTCAAAGCACTCCATACACCCATGCATCTAAAGATCTGATAAGATTGCTTACATTTTATATTGCTAAGGTTTTAATGGGTTAATTTCAAAATATGATCATAAATTGCAAAAGCGTGTGTATATTTCTTGTGTAATTTTTTTTTTTCTTCATCGTGGTGCTCTGGCAACCAAAATTCTAAAATTGAAAGAATAAACCAGGCAATCACTGGTAATTTTGCAAATGCTGCGTTACTTCTTAAGACAGCGACATATTACACAAGCAAAAACGTCTTAAGCAGCATTTGCACAGAAAAGTCCAGTTGGTGCCTGGTTTATTATGGTGTGTGGTTTGTGTACATGTATTATAGCCGTTCTCAACGATCGGGAGCTAATCTAGGGATTTTTTGGCTTCATGAAGCTGATCAAAGTCCCAAGTCCCTACACTTTCTTTCTGCTGCTATGCGTCGCCCCGGAGACTCTGGGAGAGGGGGTACAGGACAGCTGCTTAGATGGGGATGAAGCTGGCAGTGTGCAGGGCGCTTCAGGGCCTGGATTTCCCGTTGACACGTAAGCTGCCACCACTCTCTCATAGCTGGCTCTAAGATTGGCTGCTGAGGAAGTGGGAGGGTCTTGTATTGGCCAGTCACAACTTTTGACAGTCTGATTGGAAAAGGGGTGCAAGAAGGATGTTCCTGACATAGTGTGTGTATGATATCTAATAGCGTTATATAAACACATGTCATGTTCATGTAACAAGCATGGAAAACAGTGTTTATGCCCTTTCCAATAAAGATCTGCAGAGTTCATTTGGCTTTTACAAAATTTGCTTTAGAAAAAAACCGGTATCCTTAAAAAGGAACATTTCTTTTCTCATTTTACGTAGTGTGTGTAGAATATATATATATTAATGTATACCCCCCCCCCCCGCAGTCTGTATTACTTAGATGTGAAGTATATATTTATATATTAGATTATATTGTGCAATGCTACATTTTGACATCAGGCCGTTGAGATGATCCTCATCGATGCATCTTGATCTTGTATCGGTGTGTGTTGCAGAGACTGTAATCTTCTAGTTTGACAATTTTTTCATGTACATGTGACTCGAGCTTAAGTCTTCTTCGCACAGGGATCTTTTCTTAAGTCCAGTACGCTAAATTTTTACGAAACCTAATACTGGCGAAAGTGAAAGCCAAGAATTATACTGTAAAAGCCTATGCCACCCATACTTTATAACTGGGGTCAGCAACCTGCCACCCCCCCATGTTTTTTTAGTTACATCTCCCATGATACTCATCTACTTGTTAGGTTGAAAGCGCCTCATGGGAAATGTAGTGCAAACCATCTAGAAGACTCCATTTGCTGACCACTGCTTTTTGACCTTGATTTGAGGTAAAGTTTTTTTCCTCAATCATACCACACCACGTCCTCTCCAACTGTTGTGTACCTCTAACTCCCATGATGCTGTGACAGCATTTTGCAACCGACAAAGCGTAGTTCTATATTTCCATAACAGCTGCTCGAAGAATGATTTATAAAACATCGCACAAACAATACAATCCATCTCCTCTCATCAAACATCTGGGCTGATGTTATACGTAAGTGAGGGTGTGCATAATAAGCAATGTAGTTTATAGGATGACACTAATAATCCGTATAGATAAAAATACGTTGCTATTTTGTACAGCAGAATTTTTTTTTTCCCCTGCTCTTTAAAGCAAATCGAATTTATATTTTGTGGGAGGGGGTTGGATCCTTAAACATAAAGTCTTCGTTCTAATTTGAAAGATAATAAATGTATTCTGCCTCTGTATACTATTTGAATGATTTATTTTTCTCCTTTAATGTACCATTCTTTGGATGTTAAAGACAAAACATACATTGTCATGAGTGGAGCAGTGACATAACAGCTTTAAGTTATTGTTTGTAAGTGCATATGTGTGTGTATTACAACACTGTGTACAAATCGTACCATATGGAGTCGGATCAACAGTGTTAAAGATATGTAAGTGATTGTAGTTGTAAAGGTTATTCTGAATTCAAAATCCTAAAATCTATCTTGGAATTTCTCACTTTTAATGGGCAGCCAACTGGATCCCATCTGCCTTTTTATTGCTTATTAATTGCCCCAACACAATACAGCAACAACCACAAACAAAACAAAATCTCAAACTTGACAAAGAGAATAACAAAACTGACAGAAACAATGTTTCACAATAGATAAGACTATGCAAAACCACTATTGCAAAGCAGACTATAGGGAGTCCACACAGACACAGGATTGCGGAATGAACCAGGCCTGGATTTACTACTCGGGAGCCTGTAGGCTTAAAAATAGGGAACGCCTTCCCAGCGCCATCCACTACCACAAAAGAAAAGGAAAAATTGGTGGAGTTATATATTCTTTTAATGAGATTTAAAATTTTATTTTACATTTAAAATTTAAGGGGTTATTCAGAGAAGTCCGAAATGTAACCGGACACTGAAATTCTGCGTACGTTGACCTTTCGGAGCCAGTCGGCTATTCAGAGAACAGGCAGTTCGCCAAATTTTGCCGAAATGCCTGCACATACGGTGCTGTTCGACGGCAGTCAAATCCCCCTTAGAGAAGCAATGGTTAATCTATTCAGATAACACCGAACAGCAGAGAAAAGTTGCCGTTGTGCCCTGATGTGCAGTGTTTTAATTCGGCAGGTTTTTTCAGTCGAATCCCATAGGCTTCAAAGTTAAAAATATTCCCATTTTAATGCGGTATCTAAAACTGTTTATTCTTTTATTCTGCAGTAAAAAGTCCGTTTTATATATAGATTTTTTTTTTTAGGACCTTTTAGGCATTTTTCGAGATTTTTTCAGCAAATTTCCCCCCCCTCTTGTTTTTTTTTTTAAAAAAAAAAAAAAATATATATATTTGTTTTTTCTGTAACAGACCTTTTTATTATCATTCATAGCATCTTATATGTACATTCCAGACGTTTTCGTTCAGTATTTGTTTTGCAAACTGCGTTTCAATTCTGAAACTTTCAAGCGTACGTTTTTTTTTTGTTTTTTTTTACCCCGATCGTCAGCTTGTCGGCTTTTTTCAGCGTGGTCTTTGCCGCATTTTTTTCTGCGGGTTTTCGGCGAGTGTTCATTGGGTTTGCAGCGGGTTTTCCCTGTACTCCGGGGACCCTGCGGTGCTTGCTGAATACACCGTAGGGTGGGGAACTTTGATTCCCTGAAGTGCGACATTTCGGCGCCCTCTGAATAACCCATTTTGTCTTCTAGAAAAAGGTTCTCGCCACAGGAGATGCCGTTCCCTATAAAAATATAGCAAAAATATAACTTTATTAAATGTTTTTCTTTAAAGAGAAAAGTAAAAAAATTATTGTAAAAATGTGGGGGGGGGAATCTAAATTGACTTTACTTTTTTTTTCCCCCTACAATTTTAAAATTTAGTTTTACCCTTTACAGAGAAAGGTGTCCACCACAGGGTGGCACCTTGCTGTTATATATATTTATTATTCCTCCTCCTATAGTCCTGCAACACATTCAAAAAGTAATAATGAAAAAGGGGTGGTGCCACGCCAAAAAGATATATAGATTTTTTTCTGAAGAAGAAATGGCTGCACTCAAAAAAAGAAGATGTATAAAATAACAAAATGTATTAATTACATATTAAAAATGGGACGATGGGTCCCATTTTTAATATATAAAATAACAAAATTTATTACATATCTTTTTTTGAGTGCAGCCATTTCTTCTTCAGAAAAAAAATAAAAAAATTATATATAATATAATAACCAAGATAGAGCACTCCATATTATTGACGACCTTCCACCATTTTCTGTGAAAAAAACTGTTTTAAAAATGCTCAAAAAACCTGACTGAGGTAAAATGATGGGGATTCCGTTCACAAAGTTATGATCATAATTTGCTTAAGCCTGTCACAGTCAACAATGTACCCCATCTTTGACAAGTCTTATCTAACTTGACCGAGTCCGCACTTACAGGTTCCACTCACCCTGGAGCTCCCCGGCTGCTCGAGGCCTTCATGGGCTGTCATGGTGGAGCACCTGTGAACAGGGAACAGGCACACCAAATGGGAGTTGTCAGCTCCCGATATACAGTATATAAAATACAAAACCGCAGAAGGTTGCACTCAACCTCAAAACTAAGCGGGTGCATCTAAGACATCAAATACAAAACACCAAGAATATTGAAGAACACTCCATATTATTGACCACCTTCTTCCACCATTTTCTGTGAAATTTTTTTTTTTTTAAATCTCAAAAAACCTGAGGTAAAATGATGGATTCAGTTCAAAGTTATGATCATAATTTGCTTAAGCCTGCCAGTTTTTATTGCTGTGGATACGCTCATACACAGCACATTTCAGTGAGTTTTTATTGCTGTCCGTATTATATATATATATTTTTTTTTACCACAGAGCTGGGTGCCGCTAGGCACATGCCTAATTTGCCTATTTCTAAACCCGGCCCTGGAAAGAACATCTTTCCACTCTGATGCCCATGTGGCCACCTTGCTGAGCGATACATTGTGTGGCTCTCCTAACAGATCCATCGAGAATCTACGTGGGATACCAGACTTGGTGTGTCCATGTGGCCCCAGCGTAAAACATAATACTTTCCTTAAATGTAATAACCTGGCCAGTACCTTCTAAAATCGTTTTACCCCATGTCTTACTCTAAGGAATGTGGAATCATATAATTTACAGGTCGGTCTCAAATGAGGATCCCAGGACATACAAATCCGTTTTTGTTTGTTCGTGGCTGTAATTGCTGCACATAGAGGAGTCTGTGTCGAAAGTAGAGATTGAATGACACAATTACAATTTCACTTAAAATTCATTCTTTCTAAACTTGTCAATAACTAGAATTTCTATTCCAACCAATTTAATGTGGGTTCTCAAAAAAAATTTACATTTCTGAGTGACCCCCATATATTTATTATACCAGCACTCATTGACGGCTTCCCAAAAATTTATATGGATGCCTCGGTGCAAAATGTCTCAAATAATATAAATTGACAAAGTAAAAAAATAAATAGCGATTTGACAATTTCCGCCAAAATGTTGGTAAATTTATTAAATGTTTAGAATATTTAGATTTTGTGTGGGGATTTGTCTGTCAGAGGACTGGAACTTTGATGCATGACTTTGTTAAATGCTTAACATATTGTTGCAAGACCACGGAGTACTGCTTATATAGATTGAGATATGTATATGTGTGTGTGTGTGTGTGTGTGTGTGTGTGTGTGTGTGTGTGTGTACAAACGTGGTGGCAATCCAGGACTAAAAATCAAATTTTTTGCTCCATTTTTAAAAGTTGAGACTTGCAGTTTCAGCTCCTACCCGGAGCTTTCCTCAGGACATACAGATTGCTGAAAAACCAAACAATATTTATACATTTAACGGAGACTTACTCGTCTCTCTGCAGCATCACGAGTAGATGCCTGCACACTTGCAGACAACCTCAGAATGTGCGTGTGTGTATAAGTGCGCGTCTTCTTGAGGAGTTATTTGCCCTCGGCGGGAAACACCGGAGCAATTAGAAGTGAATATCCTGGCTGTGGGTCCCCTGGTGAATCTTTGGGTGGGTGTGTGTGTGTGTGTGTGTCTCCAATATACCTGACGAAGAGAGGATCACCCTCGAAAGCTTGTACTTTAAATGTAAGGTTAGTCCAATAAAAGAAGGTATCACTACAGACTGCTATACTCGTGATTTTGGCATCTGGACTAACATGGCCTACCTAATAAATATATATATATTACACAAGACTTTTGCAATACTGCAGAAGGTATGGGGGTGTTTGTGTGGTTTTTTATTTTTTCTTATTGCAAAAGGTATGAAGGCACCATTGGCGAGGAAAGGGTTAAGATTTTCCAAATAATCAAATGAATACAAGTGTTGAGTTCTTTTTGACGGCTACATTTTATAAGAAACATACGAACCCCCTCTATTTCCAGCTGCTTTAACGTGACACATTAAATGAGGGAAAATATCTTAAAATCTAGATGTGTAGGCTGTGTCAAAAAAAAAGAAGTCGCTCTGATTATTCGCTTGTTCCCTATTTATGTTCGCCTTCGCGTATTTTACATCAAAGCAAGAGTTTTTCTACCAATTAACACCTTTTCTCCATCAGCCTGCTCAGTTTAGTGGAAAGTGCTAATTCCCCCCCCCTCTCTGTAATTCAGGATTGCAGACATTAATAGATTTCATACCTTGACACAATGTAAGCATAAACGAAATACCACAAGCACTGATATTTATACTCCCCACCTGCCCATCTAAATCTCCTCGTGTTCTCTCTGCTCCGCGGGCTTTGTGCAGATTTTGTATCCATCTCATAAGTGGAGTATTTTTTTTTTATTTATTTTTTTGGGCTTTTTTTCTTTCAATAAAAATAAGTTTTTATTGTGGTAGAAAACATATATACAGATTAATCAAGGGGCAAGGCCCAAGTTGCAGTCATAACAAATTACAAAGCATAGGTACAATTCAAATGATGACAAATGTACCAAACATACCACAGTAGGGTTTTTTGCAGAAAAGGAATAAGAAGTCAGGGACATGGGGAGGGAAACGGCAATGAAACAGGATCGGCAAAAGTACTTTCGAGGAGGAAACATACAAGGGAGAAATGTCAGGCTTATCCGCAGCTGGGTGAGCAGGACACTTCGACAGGAAGTACCACCCACCAAAACCAGGTTCTGTGATATGTATCAAACTGGTCCTATTGGGAGAATTGTAATTCCCCCAGATGTCGTACCCATTCCACCCTAAAACAGCGGGTGGAGTAGTCTGCCTCCAGTATAAAGGGATCAAGGCTTTAGCAGCATTCAATTAATTAATAAGGATTTCTAATAGGCGGTGGTGGAAAAAGGGACAGTAGGTAGCAACGCCACCGCAAGGGACATCAGCATTGAAAGGCCAGTGATATCATGGATACAGCCAAATTTTGCCTCCCAATATGAGGCGATAACCCCTGCAGTACCACCAGGTATGAAGTAATGTGCCAGTAGCCGCCTGGCATCTCCAGCATATCGGGAGGACTGACGGATAAAACGTATGAAGCCCTGGCTTCTTCTTTTTCAATAAAAAAAAAAACGATGCTCCACCACCTCAAACGTTATGAAAGGTAACATTTGAAGTACGATTTATTATTTTAAAACATACATACCGTTCTGCAGATCTGGGAAATATATGATCCCAAACATGGTTGATGCCGGTGTTTTTGGACGAATGTATTGGACTGAAATATAAAGTAGGACAACTTTAAGACAAATCTGTTTCAAAATCAAGCTAATATAGACCACTAAGAACTTGTTGGATGCCCTGCTATCTGTTGCAATGTGTTGTATTTTCCCCACTTCATTTTAACTATATTATAAACTTAATTACGATTTATTACAAACTAGAAAACATTTAATTAATTGACCATAAACTGGCAGTCATTAGGATTGAAATGCTTAAAGGAACACTCTACTCAAAAATCACCCCCCCCCCACTGTTTTTTTATCCTAATCTATCCCTACTCCCTTAATAAAAAGTGGGTTTTTTTGTGTGTAACTGTAATACTTACCCTAAAATCCACTTGTTTCCAGCGGCGTCTTTTTTTTTTTCTTTTTATATACTCACCTCCCTCTTCTTCCGCTCCCGTCCTTCTTGCTTCTTCTTGCCTTCTGGTTTACGTGAGATGCGCGCCTCTCACGTAAGCTAGCCAATCGGCAGGCTTCCTTCCGACTCCCTCTGAGGATTAGTGTTGCGCGCAAGAGGATGCGCGCAACACTAACCCTTAGCCGCTGCCGCCAGCTTCTGCGGCGAGTTGGAGATGTCATCACGCTGAAAGCGCGACGACATCTCCTACTCGGCAAAAGTCGTCAGAAGCGGGAAATATGATTCCCGCTCTGCTGACTGACAGCTGGGAGGGCGGAGTAAAGTTCTCCTCCTCTCTCAGCTGTTTTCAACTTTTTCTGCTGAACTGCCGAGGGGAGACAGATGGCGGCATACTCCGGGCATCATGACCACCTAAAATAGCTTAGGTGGTCATGTTGCCTAGAGTATCCCTTTAAGTCATGGGTTAGATCAGTGGTTCCCAAGCACGGTCCTCAAGTACCCCAACAGGCCAGGTTTTACGGATCACCTTGGGGAAATGCAGACTGAATCCTGCAATCACTGAGCAGCAAATCACATCACCTGTGCTGTGCTTCAGATATCTGGCAAACCTGGCCTGTTGGGGGGTATTTTGAGGACCGCGGTTGGGAACCACTGGATAGATTATAATGTTACAAGAACTCTGTCTATGGGCCTCTGCTGGCTGGGGCCAATGTTGTTTCCCCAGGGCCCAAACACAACTTATATGTCCTGCTACGTCGAGGGGCATAGCTCTGACGTGAAGGACTTCTACTGTTGACAGATCCCAGATTTTGGTATAGCCTGGAGGTTGGTCAAAGCTGGTCTCCTGTCAAACCTGCCATTGTTTTTCTTCTGCCCCCTTACCTCCTGACATGTCAAAAGAAAAAGCCATATCTGCATCCAGGGAGTATGGTCCATTAAGCACAGTAAGCACTGTATTGGTCTAGTGACAGTGAGGCTCATGGGTTGAACAGGTTTAAAACGAGGCTAAAAACGTGGACTTTTTTCATTTTATCTTTGCAGGACTCGATCCATCTCAGTTTCGAGTGCATCAAAACTACCAGAAAGATGAAGAAAACGATGCTCTGCTCGGAGGTCCTAGTCAAATCACTGATGAAGAAAAATACAGGGATTGTGAACGATTCAAATGCGCCTGCACAAAATGCGGAACGGAAAACATTTATGATAATGTGTTTGATGGATCGGTTAGTTCTTTTATTTACATTATGGCTGTTGAATAAGCTTGATTTATTAGAATGGTTCATATGACACCGCTTCCTACTTAGGCTGCGGTCACACGAGCGCACGGTTTGCGCACAGTGCCTCCTTTGAAACGGATGCACTTTAACGGTCGAGATTGTGGTTACATTGTATCAGTTAGTTATGACTGACGTTGAGAAATGAAAAAAAAAATGCTGTATAGTATCAGTTAGTTTTGACTGAAGGGAAAAAGAAGAAAAAAGCTGTATGCAGGGTTTTCTCTACGTCCGTTGTAGCTTTTTCACGTCAATGCCATTTTGGCGTCCGTTGCAACATGTGTTGCCGGTGCGTGAAAAAGTGTGCACGTGCTTCTTGTGGTGTTATCTATTTACTCCTTTGAAAAGCTACGAGGGACAGCAAACAGTGCGGTCAGATGGACGCGAAAAGTGAGCTTGTGTGTCCGCAGCCTTAGACGGCCATTCCTGTACAGTTGAGAATATGACCACCGATAGCTCTTTACATTTGCTGTGCGGGAACTATAAGGGACAAATAGATATCCAAACAAGGGTCAGGTTTGCATCGATCAGTCTTTCTAGCATCCAGACATCGTGTCATGAAATGGATGAAAAATAAAATAATGCCAAAAATAACAAAATAATGAAAATATGATCAATAATTCATAAAGTGATGCTCTTAAAGGAATTTAAAGTATGTTAACATATTGGGACAAAACTGCTCACGACCTTCTTCCACATGTTAAAAATGAAGGAAATTCGAGGGACTACACCTTCTAAAAACAAACCTTAAACCTTGAATCTTCAGGTCCATGGTCGAATGTTATCGGGGTATTTCTGCACCCTCCTTTATCAGCAGTATTTCCGGTGCACCCTTATAGCACAGATAAGCGCTTTTCATTGTGAGCTTATCATTTATACACTGACACTTCCTAAAGTATAACCATTTTTTAAAGATTTTTAGTAAATGTTGGAATATACCAGAAGTTAGGCTAGGGTCAGACTGAGGCAGTGCGAACGCGCGTGCAGGCGCACTTAATCACGGCCGCACTAGCAGCAAGTGCCAGGCAATGACGGCCAATATACGAAGTACGGTCGCACAAAAGTCCGGCCGCGCAACGCAAGTGGAAAACGAACGCATTTTTTCGAGAACGTTAAACTGCTAGTACTGACGTACAGAGTGCGCTGCGCCCGCTAGCGGCGTGTGTGTGTGATTAGGAGACGTCAGACGCTACTAATGTCCAGCCTATATAACGTCCAGATGCACAAAGTGTTTTATTGATGATCCGTACAAAATCACGGATGCAAATGCGCATCGTATGACCGCTATCGCGTACTCCGTGAAAAAATGCGTCCATTCGTTCGAACGCACTTTTTCACAGACAACGCGAAAATGCGTTCGTCTGACCCTAGCCTTAGAACCGCGGGGTACTGAAGTGTTGCAGAGCAACTATCTGCCGGTATGGGGACATGACCCCGAGTACAAAACTCGTCTTATTAGGTATATAGGGGTCTACAGAAAGTAGGATGTTGAAAATAAAAGGTAACCTTTAATTGAACAGCTAAAAATATACATCTAAATAAATTGTCCGCCTTAGGCTCATACAATGTAGGGAAAACATACAGGGTTATTCAAAGAGTCGATCTGGCCCTGAAATGTAACCGGACACTGAAATTCAGCATACGGTGCCATTTCGGGGTAATTTGACTATTCAGAGAGCAGGCAATTCACCAAATACTGAATGAACCCAGGACATACTGAAAACGAGAGAAATCTCAATGTATCCTTCCAGGTAAGGCTAGGGTCAGACGAGCGCAGTGTTAACGTCCATGTTGCCGCACAGAAGTACGTCCGTGATAGCATACAATTGTGTTAAATGGAGCCCCACACACGAAGTACGTCCGCACAGAAGTGCGGAGGCATGACGGACGCTGCAAACGGACGCAGGTTAGGCAAGAACGTTTTATTGCTAGAACGGACGTGCGGAGTGCGCCACGTCCACAACGTCCGCATAGCTTTGTGTGTGAGTGATGGAGCGTGGTCAGATGGACTGCATTTATACGTCCAGCATTTTTGACGGACAGAATGGTTTTTCATTGTAATTTATTTTCCCTGCTACATCAGTCAAAAAATCTGTCAGTGAAAAAAACGGACTGTGTGGCCACTACCTTGTCGTCAGTCAGAAAGTACGTCCGTACTGCACGGACGCACAGTCCGTACAAAATGCGCTCATCTGACCCTAGCCTAAAATCTTTTATAAATAAATAAATAAAATCCTGGCAAATTGCCTGCACATATGGTGCCTGTTCGGTGCCTGTTAGAGGGCAGTGAAATCCCTATAGAGAAGCAATGCTTTGGCTATTCAGAGAACAAAAACCAGCAGTGAAAAGTTGCCGAAATGCCCTGCTGTTCGGTGGTTTCATGCGGCAGATTTATTCAGGCGAATTCCATAGGCTTCAATGTTGAAAATATTCCCGTTTTAAATCCAATATCTAATAAACTGTTTATTATTATATTCTGCAGTAAAAAGTCTCTTTATGTATCGATTTTTTTGGACCTTTTTTAGGAATTATTTTTTTGCAAACCCTTTTTTTTTTTTTTTTTTAACCGTTAATTCTTTTTTCTGTAACGACCCTTTTTTATTATCATTCATAGGATCTTGTATGTAAATTCCAGACATTTTCGTTTCAATTTTGAAACTTTCAAGCAAACTTCTTTTTTTTTTTACCTCGTTCTTCTGCGTGTCGGGTTTTTCCGGCGGCTGATCGGCAGCTAGTCGTGTTTCTCCGGCCCGTTTGGCGTTAATCCAGGTGTTTCTGCGGTGTTTGGAGAGTATTCGGCGTGTTTGCGGCAGGTTTTCCCTGCGGTGCTTGCTGAATACACCACAGGGTCGGCGAAATAGAATCGCCAAATCGCCCCGAAGTGCAGGGAATGAAAAGTCACCGAACGTACGGAGACTTTTCGATTCACTTTGAATAACCCTGATAGACAGAAGCTGGGGTGTAAATTTCTAAGCAGGGGAGGATCGACGTGGGGAATGGAGTCGCAAGAACCAGAGTGATAATAAGCGCTTATCATTCATACACTGACACTTCCTAAAGTATTAACATTTTTTAAAGATTTTTAGTGCAGGTTGGAATATATTATGGCTTATTTACTAAACAGCTAATGTGGAGTATTATCACATGAATTGCAAATTTAAGACTAAATCAATGGAGGAATTGTTCGTCCCTTTCGCTGCACAAATCCCAGGTTAGAGATTACACTAATTTTGTTTACTGGTGATTTACCCAATTAACTATGCTGAGTTAGAAACACGACGAGATGTTAAACCTACTTCATCCTGGAAGGCATGCGCAAAGAAACGTATGAACCAGTAACCTTAGTTCTTGATAAATTTATCTGTCTTTCACCTCTGTCCAGTCTCCCTTGTCCTTACAGAGATGAGGCTTTCGTATCACGTTTTGTGGCCAAGCCACGTTCTCCCTTGATCAAATTAACTGCATGTTCTAAATGGTTGTAGCTTATCTCTAGCTCATCCCACATTCTTCTCCTTAATAAGAAGTCTCGTTATGTTATCCTTCCTGCTGTCTCTTTGCTCGAGACATGAAAGTCCTGGAGTGTGTTCCTACGGCAAAACCCTGCCAAAAAATGCATCGTCGACCTTGGACCGCCAAACAAAACTGGACCAGCTTGACAGCTTCTCCCAACTGTCAGCCACACACTAGCATTTGGCATCGTAGTAAAAAATAAAAAAAAAATCCTTGATCATTACAGAACAGATTATTTTTTTTTTAATCTAAATTAAAAGTAATTATTTTAAGCTAATTTGGACAAACAGCAGATGTTTTGCATTTTTTTTTATCAAAACAAAACAAGCGTTAGTAGCGGGAGAGGGGAAGAGACAGACACAGATCAGCAGTTCCATGCTAAATCCTTGACTTTTGCTTCATTACAGCTGTAAATAAGATAGCTAATTGCATGGAGACTTGACGATTTGCAGATGGGCTAGCGTTAGAAGAGCCGGATGTCGAGCTCTGAAATCTTTTCCACCTGGAATTTCTCTGTAATGGGGTTGGGCGGGAGCAAATGTTTAAGAGGGAAGTGGAAAGGTGCGCACGGATAGAAAGAAAAGCTTGATCAGAAAGTATACAATTTAACGATTAATTTGTAGTATTCTATTTTCCTGCTGAAATTTTTCACTTAAGACCACCTGCATGCCAGAAACTCATCCGCATGTTAAACGGTTCCTTGTCCTTAAGGATAGGGTCAGACGAACACATTTTTCCCGTCTACCGTCAAAAAGAGCGTTGATGCGTCCGAACGCATTTTTTCACGGAAGACGCGATAGCGCTCATACGATGCACAATTTCGGCTGTGATTTTTTTTTACGGATCCAAACCGGGAAACTTTGGGTGTCTGGACGTTATGTTGGCCGGACATGAGCAGCGTCTGACGTCTGCTAGTCATGCACACACACCGCTATGCGGACGCAGCGCACTCTGTATGTCACTACTAGCAGTTCGACGTTCTTGAAAAAATGCTTTCGTTTGCCGCTTGCGTTGCGCGGCTGTACTGTCGTGCGGCCGTACTTCGTGTGTGGGTCTGCGTTGGACGCCATTTGCTGCTACCACGGCCATAATAAAGTGCGGCTAAAAATGCACGTTCGCAATGTGTTCATCTGACCCCAGCCTAAATGATGCCTAGTTTAACAGGAATACATATGTCTTGGCAATTTTAAATTCCCTGGCATTGTCTAAAAGGTTTTGGTTGAGGTATATGCATTTCCCATCATTTAATTTTATTCTACTAGAGAGAGAAAAAATCCTATATTTAAGTATGTTTTGTCATTGTGACTTCAATGACCCTTGGCAGCATCTATTTTATCACCCTTTAAGTCAGCGGTCGCAACCGTGGCTGCCGCCACCAAATGTTTTGGAACTACATTTCCCATAATGATCAGGCACTTGTTAGGCTTTCATAGACTTATGGGAAATGCAGTTCCAAAATTTGTAGGAGGGCCAATGTTGCCGACCGCTGCTTTTAAAGGATTTAATACATGATAAAGGATTTAAAGTTTTTTTGGATCAAGACCGCACCAATCAACACATACATTATGTGCAGCTGACATATCATGCAACCAAAGCTTCAACATGACTTTCCAGAGGGGATCCATCTCCTCCGAAACCACTTGCGTTAGGATTTGGTGACTCTATGGGTAGGTATGTATGTATATATATGTATATATATATATATATATATATTCTCTTAAATGGAAGAGATGTCCCACCTCTTACAGCTGTCAATATTTTCCCCAAACGTTATTTTATATCCACAGCATATCGGTGGCTTTTTAGTTTTTAGGTTTAGGCCGGAAGCACACTAGGCGTTGTCCTCTGTGCACTAGCGCGCGTTATGACGCACTTACCGGCACCCGTCTCAGCGTTGTGATGCTGCGGATGGAGCCGGTCACCTGCTTGCGCGCACGCACACACACTTAGTACGAGTGTAGCATGCGTGCACCTAGAGATCATCACTTTTGATGCGCCTCGACGGGACTGCAATGCGCGATCCTCCATAGGAGGATCGCGCTTTGCAGCGCTGTGGAGGGGGGCAGGTGGGCGTCGAGTGGACGCCGGTGCGTTAATGTTTTCTTTAACCCCCTTAGATTTGAAGTTCCCTTTGATCTTTTTACAAACACAAACTGACAAACATGATAAATTTATAATGTGTATTCCAATTTCTGTTTTAGATTTAAATTTCTATCTCCATATCGGTGAGATATAACTTTGACAGTAGGGGTTAATTCCATTATTCATGTTTGCTATAAACCACAATCCTCCGTTACATCATGTGGACAAGTTCTGATGAAGTGTCACTGGGGAGTGATGCTCACTCTAAAAGTTTGACCCTAAAATAGTAAACTGCATCTATTCGATCGTCTTTTGTGATGTGTACGTCCTAGGTGATTGTTTTTAAAGCTTTTACTAGACTGTTTTCACCCACATATAAACATGCTTTTTTCCCCCTCTTCTGCTCTACTTCCCGCAGGGTCTACAAATTGAACCCAGTCTAAAACGCTGCAGTAAACCGGAGTGTGACACGTCTCCTCTAGACAACGTTGTGCAGTTGCAGAATAAACTGATGTTGGATATAAGACGACATATAAAGAAATATTACAGTGTAAGTCCAATCTCAATTATCACTGTCTATCCAGAAATGTCCATTACACGTTCCGTGTGTAAATGTACTAGATTTGCTCATATTTACTGTAAAAATACAGAATGGAGGTATTTCACTCATTTGTATATCAACGATGATTTTCATGCAGTAAAACTATTGCATTACTTTAAATCCCCAGAAAGCATACCGTGTGCGTACATTTCCCAACGGTGTGTACTTGGTCACGTTCAGACACTAGTTTAACCCCATAGTGACCAGGCGATTTTAACATTGTCTGAAAATACCCACTGATGTGTTTACTTTTCTGTGCAGTTTGTGTTTATGGAACCCACACATATTATATAAAAAATTTCTCGCCATCAAATGGACTTTCTAAAGATGCCATTACTTTCATCATATTCATATAATTTACTATAAAACATTTTTTGAAATCTGATGGAAAAATGGAAAAAGCACACGTTTTCGAACTTTGACCCTTCCCCTCCAGGTACAACTGCCAAAAAAGACCCCGGCTAAATAGTTTTGAAATTTTGTCCTGAGTTTAGAAATACAAGTTTTTGCTTTTTAACCCTTATCACTGCTGAGCCATTTAACATCTGTGTGCTGAGCTCATTTTGACTGTTTTATGCTCATGTTTAAAGGTGATTTGAAGTCCTATTTTATTATTAGACCCCACCCCTCCAACATTTTTTTTTTTTTTCACTTTTTCATCAAAGATGTCATACATGACCTTCTAGCTGCCACTGATCGAGAGAGATGGTTGGTCCAAACGACTCCCGTATCTCCCCTTGTCAGCTAGGGGGTTAACTGCCTAGCTGATGTCATTGCGCATATGGCGGCAACGTCTGTGCGATGCCACCTCCAGGAGAGGACCATGGTCACACACCTAAGGGGTGAAAGAGAGGCACCACTGGAAAGAGCATACTGGGCCCTTTCCAGCAGTGCCTTTCGGTAGGAAGGGGGGACCCCCTCTTTCAGGCTCTCCCCCGGCAGTGCCGGGGGGGGGGGGCTGAACCTGATGTCGTCACACCTGGTGATGACGTCCAGGGCCCATAAAAACGTTGGTCTGACTTCAAGGTGAGACCAACGTGGAACCCCGGCCAGAGAGGTGAGTATCGGGAGGGAGGGGGGGTTAGAGGACCTTGACATACATGGTACATCCTTGGTCCTTAATGGGACTTTTTTCCCTGGATGTACCATGTACAGTTGTGTTCAAAATTATTCAACCCCCACTGAAATTGAGTGTTTTGGCCAGTTTGACATTGATTTTGATCATTCAGTCATCTTGCTTACAATTAAATCAAAGCGGCACGTGTAGGTCAGACAAATATAACATTTATAATGAAATAACCACAAATGTCTTTTCTGTGCTCACATCATTATCAGTTTTATTCAACCCCCAAGTGACATTCAATCTTAGTACTTAGTACAACATCCTTTTACAGTTATAACAGCTTTTAAACGTGAAGCATAGCTTGACACAAGTGTCTTGCAGCGATCTACGGATATCTTCGCCCATTCGTCATGGGCAAAAGCCTCCAGTTCAGTCGCATTCTTAGGCTTGCGAGCTGCAACTGCTTTCTTTAAGTCCCACCAGAGGTTCTCAATCGGATTTAAGTCAGGTGACTGCGATGGCCACTCCAAAATGTTCCAGCCTTTAATCTGCAACCATGCTCTAGTGGACTTGGAGGTATGCTTGGGATCATTGTCCTGTTGAAAGGTCCAACGTCTCCCAAGCCTCAGGTTTGTCACGGACTGCATCACATTGTCATCCAATATCTCCTGGTACTGAAGAGAATTCATGGTACCTTGCACACGCTGAAGCTTCCCTGTACCTGCAGAAGCAAAACAGCCCCAAAGCATGATTGACCCCCCGCCATGCTTCACAGTAGGCAAGGTGTTCTTTTCTTCATAGGCCTTGTTCTTCCTCCTCCAAACATAGCATTGATCCATGGGCCCAAACCGTTCTAATTTTGTTTCATCAGTCCACAGAACACTATCCCAAAACCTCGGTGGTTTGTCCACATGACTTTTGGCATACTGCAGTCGACTCTTCTTATTCTTTGGAGACAGCAAGGGGGTGCGCCTGGGAGTTCTGGCATGGAGGCCTTCATTACGCAGTGTGCGCCGTATTGTCTGAGCTGAAACTTCAGTACCCACATCTGACAAATCTTTTCTCAGTTCCTCAGCAGTCACACGGGGACTTTTCTCCACTCTACGCTTCAGGTAGCGCACAGCAGTCGAAGTCAGCATCTTCTTTCTGCCACGACCAGGTAGCGTTTCAACAGTGCCCTTTGCCTTGAATTTGCGAATGATGCTTCCTATGGTCTCTCTTGGTATGTTTAACATCTTTGCAATCTTCTTATAGCCATTGCCATTCCTATGAAGAGTAATCACCTCTTCTCTTGTCTTCCTGGACCATTCTCTTGACTTCACCATGTTTTAACCACACCAGTAAATGTCTAGAAGGAGCTGAGTATCACAGTCATTTTAAAGCTGCCTAATTGGTGCTTATTATGCTTTATTGCTGCTCCGTGACATCCACAGGTGTTTTCAATACCTGATTGAAAACACTTGAATGAACCGCTGTTCTTCAGAGTGGTAGTCTTTAAGGGGTTGAATAATTGTGGCAATGAAGAATTCACAAAAGAAACATTTACTACTGTATTACAAAACCAATTGATGTCATTTTAGTTGCATATGGTTCTTTAAAAAGTCCTTGTAGGATTTCATTCTGAATACAATTACAAATGTACACTAAATTCCCTAAAACCCTTTACAGCATTGGGGGTTGAATAATTTTGAACACAACTGTACGTCAGTGGTCCTTATGGGGTTAAACCCATTATATATATGTTCCCCTCTTGTTCTGTTTACTATTTAGTAAAGGTGGCCTATAGAAGTTCTTTCAAGCATTTTTAATTAAAGTGTGTATATCTATATCTCTGTTCCAGCTATATTGGAATATTTGTGTATTTGGTCGCTGGTCACGATAGAAATACATATTGTTCACCCAATGCCTTTTCAAGATAGAAAGCTCACAAGTTGAAATGTAAAGTAATCGTATGCTGCTCCTTAATGGGCCACGTGGGATAACTTCCTGCCATATTGCACGGAGCAGGATGATTTTTTAATTGTAAGCTGCACATTAAATAGATGAAATAGAATTTACTCTGCTTTAGAAATAATAAACTAATCTATAAAGATGGGTGAATTTGTAAACAAGGAAACAGTGCCTCGCATATAAATTTGCTTCAAATGTTTCTAGTGAACAGCTGTTCTCGATGAGAATTTATATATAGTTAATAAACATTTTACTAAATGGTTAAGCACTTTATACACTTATTTGTTTAGGTGCTGTGATAATCTGAATTTTCTGTGACCGCATACACATAAAATGTTCTGGGTTACTGCTATCATGAATATGTTTTGACATCCCCTGCCCCTTGATTTTTGAGGTCTTCTTCGTGAAAGGAGTACAGAGTTCGTTTTTTTCTTTTACACACCCTGTTTGGCATGAATGTTTTGAAAGGGTTAAACTTCTTCATTTATAGGCCTTGAGTTGAATCTACCTGTTGCAACCTCTTCACTGCTGAGTGATTTAAAAAAAAAAAAAAAACTGACAAGATCCAGTGGTTTTATGGAAAATCACTTTCCATGATTACTTTCACAGTAATATACAAAGCTATCTCTACTGGATATTTTCACTGTAGATAATCTCTATTTTACAGGCAATAGGCTCCCTCTGCTGGCCAAAAAGTGCTGCTACGTCCACTTTATAGCTTGGTCTCCATGCATCTTTGAAGATTTTTTTTTTTAATCCTTTGAGTTCCAGCAGTTGTGGTGCTTGAGCTCTGTGCAGTTTATTTTTAAGATTGAGCATACTCAATCTTGGTAGTGGCTGGGTTAAAGCTTGACATACCGTTGAACACCACACACTAAACAGATGACACCATGACTGACATTGGTAGAGGTATATACAGTATAAGAAGGTTTTATTTATTAAGGATTTTACCAGGAAGGATACATTGAGATTTTCTCTCGTTTTCAAGTATGTCCTGGGTTCAAGAACATTGTTACAGAAATACAAAGTAGTAAAATGCAAGATATTAACACAAAACAAAAATATACAGATTAACAGAAAATAAATATGTAGGAACTATAGTCACTATGTTACATGTTTACAGGTGCATTCCTTATTGAGGTACTGTATGTTAATAGGGAGCTCTTAAGTGACTTCAGACTGGGGGAAGATTTGATGGCGTCTGGGAGGTTATTCCATAATTGTGCTCTGTAGGAAAATGAGGATCGAGGAACTTTCTTTTTGTATTGTGGTATTGCAAGTAAGGTGCAGGTCCTGGATCGGAGGTTATAGGATGAGGGAACTGCTGGGGGAAGCAGTCTATTCAAGTAGGGTGGTACCTTCCCAGAAAAGCTCTTAAACACCAGGTTGGAAAGCGGAAGGGTGCGTCTAGATTCCAGCGACGGCCAGTTTAGTTCTTTTAACATGTCACAATGGTGGGTCATGTAGGTACATTGTAGCACAAAGTGACAGAATGAGTTCTACAATGTAGTAAGTTTCTGAAGGTGTGTTTGCGGGGCGGCTGCATACACTACATCTCCGTAGTCAATAGCCTTCATAAGCATTTGTTGTACAATCTGCTTTCTTACCGTGGGGTTCAGGCAGGATTTGTTTCTGTACAGGGCACCTAGTTTGGGGTAAAGTTTTGATGAGGTTTTTTCGATGTGGGTGCCAAAGGATAGATTTGGGTCCGACCACATACCTAGATATTTGAGAGAAGTGACTGTGGTCAACGTGCCATTTGATTTTGTTCTGACACATAGATGCAATTTGTGTAGTTTAGGTGCTGTTCCCAAGAGCATTGTAACAGTTTTGTCAGCATTTAGAAAAAGTTTATCTTTGATCCACTTTTCTACCTCTGTGAATTGGTCTTGCAGCACGGCCTCCAGCTCCGGGAGATCTGGTTTGCTGGTATACGGTAGATTACAGTGAGCAGAAGACATGGAGAAAGATCATTGAGAACGGGGTTTAGTTATAAGAGAACAGAGATTGAGCGTAAGACGAGGGTGAATGCTTTGGGAAGGCGGTTACATTCAAGGGTTGAGGTTTAACATGTGACAGTGCATGGAAGCTGGTTGCAGCCTGACCTGGGTTTGAGATGCGGGTGTTGCTTGTATGTGTGTGTCTTAGTGAATAATACCAAGTAAGAGACAACTGGACCAAAACGTTTACATTGTGCATTTAGCCTAGATTTCAGCGGTGTGCAGCTCGTATGTATTAGTTTTATACTTTTCTTTGATACAGTTAAGACACTTTGCCTCCAGATGACAAAAATTGGCCTCGTAACCCACAGAAATGTAACTACCTTAGCAGTGCGAAGCAGGAGTCCGCACAGGGACTAGACTATTAGGTGAGGAGGGAGACATGTGGACTCCTGTTTAGGTATTAAATAATTAATGCAAATATTGAAAGTTTCCTTTAACATACTGACTTGATTTGCATGATAAGCAAAAAAAGAAAAGGATCTCTTTAATCAATTCCCACCCCCCCAATAATTTTAGCAATTATTTGCTCCTTTTCTGTGTATACGAACTCAATGCTATTACTATATCAGCTTTAATTCGCCAACTTGGCTATATGTCCCTCAACTTGCTGCTTCTCGTTAATGCCAAGGAGTTCCGGCGTGTTTACACTCTTCAGGAAGGAAGGCTTGAGTTTAAGATACACAGGGATACTGGAAGGGAGTAGCAGGGCAGGTATTCAAGAAAAGCAATTCCAATGAGAAGTAAAAAAAAATCTATAGAACGGAACAACAGGAGAATAGAACATTTCCGAGGATCCTGAGAACGGGCAGCAGCATTAGTGGCCTGCTGTACAGCCAGTCTCCCCTCATGTTTATGGTTTTAGCTCTATTGTGTCATTACAGATAACACAGTAACCTCAAGCATTGGGTCCATCATGTCTGGATTACCCTGTTGGCTCAAGGAGAACAAAAAAACCCCAAGCTTATAGGAACACTCAGAAAGGGCCATGGCAATGGACCACTATAAGGATTTTTACAAGTTGCATGTAGCCCAGCTATTGGAAATTCTACGTTCGGTATATAGTGTCAAATAGGTCTACTGAGTTTTTTGCAAAAGATTGTTTGGACATTTTGTGTTTTTAATGTTCCTTAAAATGCGATGGATGTGCCTTTGACTAGGGTCAGACTAACGCATTTTTCACGTCTTCCGTCAAAAAGTGCATCCGGACGCATGGATGCACTTTTTGACAGAAGACGCGACAGTGGTCACACGGTGCGCAACTACGGGCGTGATTTTTGACGGAGCTATAAAAAATAAATGGACGTGATGTTGGCTGGACATGTGCAGCGTCTGACGTCTCCTAATCACGCACACACGCCGCTATGCCGACGCAGCGCACTCTGTGCATCAGTACTAGCGGTTCGACGTTATTAAAAAATGCATTCGTTTGCCGCTTGTGTTGCACGGCCGCACTTTTGTGCGGACGTCCTTTGTATGTTGGCCGTCATTGGACGTAAGTTGCTGCTACCACAGCCGTAATAAAGTGCGGCTAAACGCACGTTCACACTGCGTTCGTCTGACCCCAGCCTAAGTGTACTGGTAATATTTACCATGCAGGCCTGCTTATACTTGTCCTAGTGTTAATTAATAGCATTGGGCAAGTGTAGGATTGACATTGGGTTTGTTTAACTGAGATAAATGATGTGGATGGGTTAACAGTTGCTTCATTATATCTGCTCAGAACACATTCTACATTGTCACATTCTGTTACTATATATGCAGTCATTTCCCTTCAGCGATTAAAACTTTTAGATCTGACAGATATAGGTTGTCACAACAGATAACAGAAAGCATTAATTACTGCTCGTGTTCTCTTCCCCTTCCAAATTTAACATGTATCAATAACTACTTTTTTTTTTTGCAATGAAAACATTGTGTTAAAGAATGGCAAAGGTGTAACATATTCCTGTCTGGAACACTGAGTACCCGATAGGAAATCCAAACCTTGTGTATCTTCTACAGATGGAGAAGGAACACCTACTAGGAAAAGGACCACACACAATATGATGATTTTTGAGAAGGAAAAAATAAGTAGAATTCTAGTAACATGCAGCTCTATTCACTAAAAGGTGAAACTCAGGAGAATTGGCAGGAGAAGAGAACAATCTAGACCAAATAGCTGATTTGGAAAGTGAAATAAATGGGAGAATTTTTCTGGTTTAGCTATTCAGAGAGAGGTGAAAACCTTGAATGACCGGAGAATTGAAAATTCTAGGTCAAAATAGTCGAACCAGAAAAATTCTCCCATTTATCTCACTTTCCAAATTGGCTATTTGGTCTAGATTGTTAACCTTGAGAATTGCCAGTAGAATTTTCACCTCTCTCTGACTAGCCCTGCTAGAGTTTTCACTTCTCCAGCCATTCTCTTGAATTTCACCTTTTAGTGAACAGACCTGATGGTTTAAGGGGTTATTCAGAGAGATCCGAAATGTAACCAGACACTGAAATTCAGCGTATGGGAACATTTTGGGGCCATTAATCTATTCAGAGAGCAGGCAGTTAGTCAAATTTTGGCAAATTGCCTGCATGTACGGTGCCTGTTCGATGGCAGTGAAATCCCCATAGGCTTCAATGTTAAAAATATTCCCATTTTAATATCTAATAAACCCTTTATTATTTTATTCTGAAGTAAAACGTCTCTTTTTATTTATAGATTTTTTTTTAGGATACTATAGGCATTTTTCAAGGTTTTTTCCGTTTTCTTTTTTAGATCGTTTTTAATTTTTCCTTAACAGACCTTCGATATTATCATTCATTGGACCTTATATGTAAATTTCAGGCATTTTCGTTCAGTAGTTTTTTTGCAAACAGTGTTTCAATTTTGAAACCTTCAAGCATACCGGTTTGTGTTTTCTTGTTTGTTTTCACCCCTGCCTGTCGGCTTTTTCCGGCGGCTGCTCTGCTCTGTGATCGGCGGCTCCTTGGATTTTTCCGGCGTGTTCAGCGTGTTTTTTGTGGCGGTTTCTGCAGGTTTGCGCTGAGTGTTCGGTGGATTTGCAGTGAGTTTTCCCTGCACTAAGGGGACCCTGCGGTGCATACTGAATTCACCGCAGGGTCGAAGAACTAGAATCGCCCCGAAGTGCAGGGATCAAAAAAGCACCGAACGTGCGGCAACATTTTTTTTTTATTTTTGTATTCAAAATTTTTATTTTGAAAGAAAGTCAGCGGTACAATCAGATAGTTAAAATAAATGAAAGCGATAACGCAGGATCAACATACAATTAGTCAGCAAATAATAAAACAATAATCAAATAGGAAAAAGGGGGGGGGAGACATACCAAAAAGTGCTCCAGAGAGAGAAAAAAAGAAAAAATTGGCAAAGGCCAAGTATGTGACTGTCCTGGCTCACTCCTAAAGTAGGAGGCCATGGAGACGTGCAGGTCACTAGGCCGGGGTACTCTGGGGCCAGGTATGGTGGGCAGAACCATGGTGGCCACCACAATGGCACACCCCGAGTTTGCCCCAAACGCCAAACAAAAAAGTAATAGGAGAAAAAAAAAGGGGGGGTCTGCAGCACGAGGTGGCGTGTATAAACAAGGGGAAAGGGAGGAAAAATTAGGGGGGTAAAGGTCAAAAGTAACAACAGTAAAAAACAGCTGATATCTTCCTATAAACATAAAAAGTCAGCTTCATCATATCACAGGAAAGTGTCATCGCATAGGTAAGGGGGGGGGAGTCAGCGAAGATGTGTCGTCGGGGTGGGGGGCAGACCAGGCCAAGAACCGGAGGGTGAGAAAGATAAACCAGCAAATCCTTCATCCCATATCCAGCCATACAACAGCATGAGCTGCCCACGAAGGTCTGTTCATCATGTGGAGTGCCCCCTGAGTAAGCCAGGCTCCGGTAGCTCCATCCACGGTGCAGTCGGTGCCGCCGGACCACGGACTAGGCTGCACTTCTCCAAGGGACAGTCCTCCATCGCCAGGAGACTCCACCACCATGGACGCCACAGGAAGACCGGCGTCAGGCTGATCCTCTGTCGCCATCTCAGTTGAAGGTAAGGTTATACTCAGCTTGTCCTCTCCGCATTGCTCAGCAAGCACCATTGTAGGCTGCAAGATCGGTATACGTGCGGCAGCCGGGACTTTGAGGACAGCGAGGGCCGCAGCCTCCCCCGGACCAGACAGGTCAGTGGCTGGCGAATACTCCACCTGCTCTCCCCTCACGGCAGCCTCCACTCCCCTGCACCGCCGCAGCGCGGCAATCATCGGGTTCCATATGCCCCGGGTAAGCGGTGTTGAGTCATCCTCGCCCAGTATCTCCAAGCAAGCGTCAAGGCCCGAAAACAGACCCAATGTCACATCAGTGAGCGGAGGGGGAACCTCTCTCCGTTGGGCTCCAGCCATGTCCCCCGCCGTGCCGACATCCGCAGCGACCAAGGGATGGGGGCCCTCCATCACAGTGGCTCGCAGCAGGTGCCCGCCAGGCAGTAGGTACCTCAAAGGTGAAAGGAGTTGCGGGTCTGAGTCCCGGCGATGCTTCAAAGTAGACCTCAAGATGGCCGCCGGCCACGCGCCGCAGAGGGTGAAGAAGCCGCCCAAACTCCCTTCCCAGCTCTGGATAGAGGGACAACTCAGGCTCCGGAGGTGCACACCTGATGGCCGACCTCCCAGGGGACTCGAAAAGGGCGAACAGCAAAAAAGGGTCACCTTATAGACCCTTCACAGCAAAGCAGTAGACGGAGCTCCATGTAAACGTGTCTTCTTCCCTGTGCAGCCGGCCGACATTTTGAATCTCTGAATAACCCCCCCCCCTTTTTTTTTTCCCAGTCCTGAGGATGAGCAATGTTATTGGTCAAAAATAAATGACCTCTGTACTTACCTCTGCGGCAACAATCAGTCTGCCTCTGTCTTATAAGTCCCTGATACGTCTAAAACTATTGTATTTTTTCAACCCACTTCCTTAATGCATTTATATGCCATTATTAAGACGACTGGCTATACACCAAGCATATGGTTTTTGTTATATCATTTTAATGACCGAATAAGTCAGTTTATTGAAATTCCTTAAACTTTGCATGCTTTTACCCGACCGTTTGTTTGACAGACAGATGATATCCTTTGCATTTAAAGTGCACCAATCGTGCCCAAAACAACTTTAGGTCATTTGAAAGATCTCCCAAATCTGCCTATACATTGTTTTAAATAGATTCCTTACAGATGGATAGTTGTTTAAAAAAAGATTCAAATCTCCCTGAGTTTCCGGTTTGCTCTCAGTGCTGCGGCATGCCGCATGAAGTATATCCTTTGCGAGTGGTTTAAGGCTGACTTTTCAGCCCTATGTGCGCCTTTATCATGATCTTGATAAAGGCCCACATGGGACTGCTATTTTTTAACCTATTTAACCCTTTCACTAACGAATGATTTTTCCAAGCAACCATTGTCAGAAACTAGTGTTTTTTTGAGAAATCCTTCTTAATAAATTCTACAGTAAGAAATATTTGGGAATATTCCCATTGTATTCCTTACTGTAATAACCTATTTGGCAGGCAGATGGCAGCAGTTTGAGCTGAAGCTCGTGGTTCCCTGCATTGGCTGCTGAAAGCCCGATATGTGATTTCTTCAGCTGATTTTAAACCATTTTAGCACCTCGGGCTAAAGCTTTGGGGGCACCTTCTGCAGCCCAAAACTAAACGAAATTGGTTTGCAGCAAATGAATTTCATTAGCTTTCGTCCTTCAGAGCTGCAGATCGAGATAACTATATCGGGACCTGATGGTGAATTGAAGCCCGAAATGTCTCGAACTCAGGAGTGAAGGGGTTAATAATAGGTATATATTATGTTTTGGAACCCCTGGAGTGTATCATCTGTATGTTCAAGATGTACAAACGTTCATTATGTGGACAAAACTATTGGGACACTTGACCAGTACAACGGTCTTTTATGACCTGGCATATGACATACATGCCAAGTAATATATGGTGCCCCCCCCCCATTGTAGTTATAACAGCCTCCACTCTTCTGGGATGGCTTTACAAAAGATTTAGCAGTGTTTCTGTGGCACGTTTTGCCCATTTATCCAGTAGAGCATTTCTGAGGTCAGGCACTGATGTCGGACGAGAAGGCCTGGCTTGCATTCTCTGTTCCATTCAGCCCAAAGGTGTTTGGGGGGGGGGGATTGAGGTCCGGGCTCTGTGTGGGCCGGTCAAGTTAAACACCAAACTCATCCAACCACTTCTTTATTGACCAGGTTTTACCAGCATGACTGTGCCACAGTCCACATAGAAGAGAGATGTTCATGATGACCCATGGTTTTCACAATTGTTTGTAAATGCATATCTCATGCCTCAGGGCTTGATTTTTATACAAAAAAGAAGTGGGGGCGCTCTGACCTCTTTGGTTATAATTCAGCTGGTGCTGTCAGATAGGGAAGAAGTACAGACTCTCGAAGGGGTGTGCGAATGTATGGTTTAAAATTAGGGTGGTTCCTACCGGCGCAATATACGTATTATAGTAATATTGTTAGCGGGGTATCAATTTATGTCATACAAGACAGTACGGTCCTCACAATATAAAGTGTTCTTGTGGTGCCGTATATTGGTGACACAAAGTGTGCAGATACAACGATAAAGTGCATATAGTGCAATCTAGTGCGGATTGATCAAGATGGTAGAGGTTAGTGGAGCCAAAAGGTCAGGTTCAAATTGTCCAATATAAATGGATTGTGCCTAATGGCAAAGTTCAAAGTACTTATAGTCCTGGTGTCCTTGGTGGTGGTTCTTTATTACTTCTCACTATATCAATTCCTCCTGTAGTCACGGTGGACTCCAATATAAAACAGAAAAAGAGGGGAAAAGATAGTGCAATATTGCCTCGTCACACTATATAGTGCAAATAATGATAATATCGCACTTACGAATTCCAGAGCCTCATATGTCCAGACTCTGGATTGGAATGCCTCGAGCCAAATAAAGAGTGGCCTCTGCCCTTTGTGTCAGCCTTATCACCTCGACCGGGAAGACAAAAGGGACAGCGCTCTCATGGCACAATATCAAATGATAAATAGTATTAAAAGATGGGATTCGTATGCACTCACCGATTGAGGAGCCTTCGATATCCAGGCTCAACTCTTAAGCGTGTGGCGCTTCTCGTTGGTGAGCGCCTTAACCCCTTTTACCTGCTCACTCAGTATCTGGGCGGTAGTTGACTTTTAGAGTCTGCTGCCTTGTTGTTTCCTCAGGGTTGGTCTGCCCGTCTGTGGCCTGTGGCCTGTTTGGTAAGTTCAGTAGGGGGTTAATAAAATAAAGATGGAACGTATAAATGTTCAAGTAATTTATTGGCGATTATAAATAAATATACACGTAGAATCAATATAAATAAATAAAAAATACAATGGGGGTATGTTGATACGCGTTTCGGCGCTACACTGGCGCCTTCCTCAGTCAATGTGTGGGTAAGAAGGGGGGAAAACCGAGGTTGTTTATGGATCTCCTTTTATTTAGGACTGATTCCTTCATTCTCGGCAGCGTTCCGCGCTTCTCCCGGAGTTCACTTCCGGGTTTGCGCGTCATTGGGGTCACATGGTATTAGTTGCGTCATGCGGCTGCGCTGCGGCCATCTTTGCGTTCCACTCGCTTGCGTTCCACTCGGCTGATCGTGGTGTGTCCCTCGATTATGGTCGATCATGCCATTGTTCACAGAATGCATGGGGGGACGTTTACCACAATAGCCTGGCCAGCGGAGGGGGGCAAAATACAATACAAAAGGGCAGGAGTATGACCATATTGGTGGCCAAATGTACCCAAGCGGGCAACTATAAAGAAGACATCCTTGTTAGAGACCTAGTGTCTATCTACATGCAGTAAAAAAACAGGGGTGCACTTACAAGGGTGCTATATGTTCCCTTTACTGGTCTTATAATCAATTGAGGTGTGTCTCCATTGATTTTTATACACCCCTGTAGCAATGGGTCGGTTTTTAAAGCGCTTGGTTGTGTCCCAATACGTTTGTCCATATAGTGTATGCCTGTGTGTATATATATATATATATATATCTCCAGCTTAAATTTGCTTCCTCGTAAAACTGTCTAAATAGTTACTGTTTTGTTTTCTGCGGTTTTTAAATCTAAGGTTTATTTTTTTCTGCTGTAAATTCCGTATGTGTATATTCCTCCCATTTGCAACCAAAGCAGATATGGATAGATTACTACCACGACTCCCCCCCCCCTTCTGTAATATAGTAGTTGGAATTCGGATACTGTAAATGGAGACTTATATAGCACATGCATAAGATCGCTAATTATGCTGCGGCACAATAATTGGTATAGTGGCTTTTTATTGAAGAGGAGGGTTACAAAAATAGAAATGCCAAGCTAAATCTAATTTCAGAATTGAAGAAGGCTTCTTTTTTTTTTTCCCCCCTTTTGCGAGAAATTTCATCATCTTGTCAGCTGGCAGAATGCCTGCTGTGGTTTCACAAAGGCAAAGAATTACACTTTCATGAAAATTTTCCTCACTAACTGCCCTGGTTAATTTGAAAGATAACCCACTGTTCTAATTCATTCTGCGATAGGGAGGTGCAGGTTTTTATCTTTTGATCTGACAAAGCATTTTGTGTTAATCGTTTTGGCCCTCAACTAGACACTCTTGGGATGGGGCTCTTACAATAAATGTGTCTGTGATAGCTCTTTTAGTCTATTATACTTATAATAGATCCATAGAACTGGTAATTAATTCTGTACTGCTTTTGGAAACGGGAAGAATAGGTGTAACGCTGTCAAGTGCGGGTGGGAAGTTTGTTTAGCCGATTCATTTTGAAGTGGTACCCTCGCCATGCACGAATGTGTCATTGATTTGAGTACGTGGGGATGAAGCGCTATTGCTGTCTTTTTAAAAATGTCAATGATTGCTCAATCGATACATGTACAAAACCGGTATGGTCATTGTATTGCTAACGTCATTAAATAGGTGTTAGACTGCAAAATGAGGGACTATATATATATATATATATCTGTATTGCATTTTAAAAAAAAAACTTTTGTGTTAAGAAGTATAACAGAGATCTGGTACATGATGTTTTTTCTTTCATATTCAATTGATTTTCCTTAATTTTTTACATTATGCACATGTCAGGTCATGTTTTGTTAATGTCCACATTTTCTCTAGTGTAAATATTTTGGCGTATAAAATGTTACATGCATATACTACAGCAACAGTACGTGGTAAGATGGTTAGTTTTAGTAGAATCATTTTGTTTTCTATTATGCATTGTTTACAAACGGATTCTGATGTGTTCCAAACGGATTCTGCAGAGACGCAGTGATAGTCTTGGCACTTTATTTTTGCGTAATCCCTTAAAATGCTTTGCAAAAATATTCCTAAAGAGAAGTTAAAGGGAGCTTTTCAGGATCGAGTCATTCTCTTCAAGCAGGACATACCTCCTGATGTTGCCGTGTCAGCAGTCAAGGACTAACATCAAATGAATTTACTCAGATATGAGCGTTCCTCGTCATTTAAAGTTTACCTGCAACGCATTTTTAGGGATTACGCAAAAATAAAGTGCCAAGGCAATCACTGCGTCTCTGCAGAATTCGTTTTTGCTTAAACAAAAGTTGGAGTAATTCGCTGTGAAACCTTTAAGCTCACTCGTTGTCGGTGGCTTGCTGCCAGAGTGACCGATAATTTGCTGCTAGAATGACCGATAACTGTGTAGAAGAGCTCCACCTTAAAGCTAATGTCAGACGAACGCAGTCAGAGCGCACTGTGCGTGCGTGCACGACGGACGTACTGACGGAAGATACTGTAGACACCACACGATCCGTTTATCTTGAAGGACATAGAAGAAAAGAATTATGGTGAACAAAATTTATATGAAAAATGATACAAATTTGAAAAGGATATGAAAAGCCATTTTGTGCGTCAAGGTGCTGGACGTTGCAAATGCGCTGCGTCTGACATCTCATCACTCACACAGAACACTACGCGGACGTGGCGCACTCTGCGCATCCGTGGTAGCGGTTTTACGTTCTTGCCTAACTTGCATCTATTTGCCACGGGCATTGTGCGTGTGCAGTTCAGTGCGCATGTACTTCGTGTGTGGGTCTCTGTTGATCATGGTTCTATGCTATGACGGACGTTAAACTGTGTGGCGACATGGGAGTGATCACTGCGTTCGTCTGACATTAGCCTTATATAGCATTAAAGGTTTTAAAAACGAATTTTGTAGACATTTAGGGCCCATTTCCCTACTTGGCGCTAAAATGCACCTGCAGGTTTCCCCTGAGTGTCCCCATTTTAGCACCGTATTCCGGGGCAGGTGCTAATTCGGCAGCCGGCCCCAGAACACAATGCTACCCTCGGTGATACTCGTGGTAGCTCTTCAGCGCCGTCGCGAGTATCACCTCCTGGAGTCTACAGGACTCCATGGACGGTTGCGCTGCTGGGCCGTGGGCCCTGCGAGATCTTACTCTTGCGAGATCACACAAAGCTGTGGAGGGAGACTGGGGACTATTTATTCCCAGTCTCACTCTGCTACCGGTGGCCAGAAGCAGCGGATCGGGCCATCCGTCTTGCCGTGGGATGAAGGGAGTATCAGATTTATGGGGGATGGGAGTAAGCTGGTGCAAGCTGATTTTGCAAAAGTGGAATCAGTTGCCACCAGCTTTTAGATGACTGTATTTTCGTTACCGCATCGTTGCGGTAATTAGCGTTAGCACTTTATAATACCTTGCTTACCTTAACGCTAATTACTGATCGTGCTGCCCATGTTAAGTATAGGAAGCACAAAGTACAGTAAGCTCACAAGCTAGAGCAATCACCAATGGGCTGATGGATTTTTTCCCTGATTAGCGTTAGGAAGGTAATATGGGGGGCAAGCGTTAAAGTCACTTTATGAAATAGGGCCTTTACTGTTTCCACAATCTTTGTCAAGTACATAAACATAATGCAAAGTCCGCATGTAAATACTGCATATAATCTCCAATAAACGTGTAGGTCACAAACTAGCTGACGAGTGTCCTGTAGATAGGTAGGTGTTGTGCAGCTCTGACCTCTCGTGATGCAGTTTGCGGAGAGCAGGGTAGGGGCAGGATCTTTACTCAAGGGTTTTTTATGACGTCTGTATCCAAAATGTAGAATGTTGTCTATAGCACGTACAGTCCTATTGAGTTAAGGCTAACCAATATATGTCTCCTACACGTTAAGGATGTGGCCCTCCAGTTGTTTTGGAACAACATTGTCCATGAGGCCCTGCCAGCCTTATGAGTAGCTGAATATCATGGGAAATGTAGTTCCAAAACACCTGGGAGAGACAAAGATGCTTGTCCCCTGCTTTAAATGCTCCTAAATATTGTTTAAAGTGCCAGTGTCATGTGCAAAATGACTTTTGCCCACCTGACTGGGCACCTCACCCATATTATAGATCAGTGTTTTTTTCCCCTTTGTAATTTAACTGACCCATTCCCCTGTCAAACCCCTGTCCTACATGTGACTGCGGCATGCCGCAGTGTGGAGGACGGCTGTGAGCAGAGACCTGTCCTGCAGGACTGCCCTCTACTCACTGTGAGTGCTGCGCTCTCTGCCTGTCACAATTGGAGTGACAGTCAGCGTGGGCCTCCCTCCCCACAGCAAGATGGCTCCGGGGAGAAGGAGGAAACTTCAAATCGCATTATCTGAAGAAACACTGACCCATATCAATGGAGAGGTGCCCTGTCCAATGGGCAAAGGTCATTTTGGCATGTGCACTTTAAAGAGATGTGAAATTATGAGTACAGGAGTAGGGAATGCAACTTGGTGGAATTAAATTCAAGATTTAACCCTTACCCCATGTGATTTCTCCTGAGCTGTAAAATATAATAAAGATCTAGAATTCAGTAGACATGTGCACAGCACAAAATTTCGTTTTGAACTAATGGATTAGTCCTAAAATGCAATTTATTTAGTTACTAAAGAAATTCGTTTTCAGTTCTTTAGTATGAAAACTAATTTCATTCATCCGAAAACCAATGGATACAATTACTATTGTAGTGGCTCCTCAGAGGGCTGAGATCGCTGCTTGTTACCGTATCTCTCACTCTCAGCACAATGTGGGCCATATTACATAGTTGGTGCTAACTTAACCAGAGCTGTTGTAAACTGAAAACCTCCATAGGCTCGAATGGCTCTGGGAAGTTTACAACAGCTCTGGTTAAGTTAGCACCAACATTGTAATAGTGCCCCGTGTCAGGCAAAGCTGTTACAATTACTGACTGTTCGCTGCTCATCACAGCGCTCAGAGTTTCAGTAAAACTAGTAAATAATATTTTTATATATAAGAGGTTAGAACAATATTATCTCCTGTTTTACTGAAACTCTGAGCGCTGTTACAGTCAGTTACTGTAACAACTGAGCCTGATACATTGTACTGAGAGATAATGTAACAAGCAGCCGATCTCAGCGCTCACAGCCACAGGATTTAAAGGGCTGAAAAAAAGGATCCTCTCTGTATAATGTTTAGAACATCCTCCTACATTAATACCCCTGTCTGTATAATGTATACAACATCCACCTGCATTAATTAATACCCCTCTCTGTATAATATATAGAACATCCTCCTGAATTAATTAATGTCCCTCTCTGTATAGAACATCCTCTTCAATTTATACCTTTCTCTGTATAATGTATATAACATCCTCCTGCATTAATACCCCTCTCTGTATATGTATAGAACATCCTCCTGCATTAATTAATGCCCCTATCTGTATAGAACATCCTACTGCATTGGCATGTGGAGGGTGCAGAACTTCGGATGTTGCACTCTTCATTGCTGGTCTCCTTCACTCATCAATGTAATATCACAAAAAGGACTGAAACTAAAATGTAGTGCATTTTATTTTAATTTCTTTCGTTTTTTGTACTGAGCAGTTTCGTTTCTCTTGAGTCATACTAAAACTAAATTATCCCAAAATTCGGACTAAATCGTTTTAGTACTAAAACGAATGCACATGTCTAGAATTCAGCCGTCTGACTAGTCTTATAACTGCACCGCTTCGGACGTGTCATGGTTTTCCCCAGTTTTGGTGTCTTCATTGGTTTTGAAAATTACGAAAACCAATGAGTCGCCAATCTTTCCGTTACAGGAAAATCCACGTTCTTTCTTCGACTTAAACAGACGACGTGTATCCATGTTTCTATGGAAGAAACCCGTCGGCTTCATAGGAAACGCTAAAATGGATTCTTCCCATGCATATTCAAGTTAGCTATATGAGCGTAAAATGTGCGCAACCAGTGTCATTCTGGCAATGGGCAGACAGCCTCTAAAGATCCATGGTGGAAATTACAGAAATACCAGTGCACTTACAGTAACCACTTTTCAGTGTATCTTCTGGGAATTACTCCTCTGACTTAATTAGTGCATTACATTAGTTCCACAAGCTTCACCGTACAGATTCAGGCACTTTGTAGACAGCATGAAATAATGTTCTACGATGGGAAAAAAAACAGCCTCAAACATCTCTGCGGAGCTCTGGGACCATCCTATGATGTGTAATTGCTTTTACATCAGTGACAAGAGAAAGACAAGAATGTGCTTTCCTTGAACTTAACAACAGTTTGGGCAATTTTCTATAATCCAGTAAATACAAATTGTAGCTTGATTATCCATCTACGTCTGTCAAGTGAATTTTAATGGATGAATGAATGAGTCAAATCTATGCATGAAAATATACAAATGTGCAAAATGGGGGTCTAATTATAAGGCTGCTGAATTTACACAAGGTCAGGTAAACAAGGCACTACTGTAATGATTATTAATTGTTAATAATGCCTTTGGGAAAACATTCACATTTCCTTTTCAGAGTACGGAGTTGTTTCTGTGTTTTCCCATCATTTGAAAATGCAAAATGATCAGCGGCTGTACTTATGTGGCAGAATTCTTGATTTTTTTATTCTTTTTCTTATTCTTTTTTTTCTTTTATCAAAGTCTCTTTCCTTTCTTTTCCCAGTGTTTATTGTTGGAGTTCACTTGTAACATTTGTAGGTTTAATATAGCATGGCTTATTCATGGTACATTGTACCGTGCTATGGAATATGTTTGGGCTCTATAAATTGGATTTGATGTGTTTTTTTTGATGCACAGTAAACTGTGGGTTAGACTCGAGCACAACCTGCTGACTGGGGCAAAAAATAAACCTATTCTTTGAAACGTTGAGAATTTACTCCAAGCTTTTTTGACCCACTCATGATTATATCAACGTTGGCCAAAAACACTCGTAGGGTGTACCAAGATAGTTGTGGGAAGCAATCTATTGAACATAGAAAAAAGGCTCTTGCCACTGTTGGTGACGGGGGGTAACCCCAATTTAACAATTGCAAAAGATAGTGGAGATAGCCAAAGAATAAAATAAAACTTAGCTTTTAATGAGAAATGCAGTAAAAAAAAAATGCTTTCAAAGCTGTGTTGCGATAGGCAGACACAGTCACAGTGCTTACCTAGGACAAACCTACTGTATACATGTCTCAGCGGAGGCGAGAACATAAATAAAATAAAGGCCATTACAAAAAAGAGGCCATAAAGCAAGTTTGGGAGTATGCTAGATTGGAGATACTAGCACAATACTGGAAACTGATATTGGTAATAAAAGGCAGTGTGGAAACATTAAAAGTACACCCCAGCCCGCTCCCTAAGGTCAAACCGTGACCTGTGCCTAGCTTCTCCCTGCATCACCTCTTCCCATGATAGACTTCAGGATTTCTCACGCGCAGCCCCCATTCTCTGGAACGCTCTCCCTTGTAAAGTCAGACTTTCCCCTAATTTCTCTTCCTTCAAACGCTCCCTTAAAACATTTATATTTAGAGAAGCCTACCACCGACTCACTGACGCAACCATCAATTACTCTCACCTTGCAGTCCTCTCCTCCTGTTTCCAACCCTTCTAGATTGTGAGTTCCTATGGGAATAGGGCCCTCGTTTCCTCCTGTACTGTCTGTCAAATGTTGTTCAATGTATTGTAACCCTGTCTATACTGTGCCTATTGTACAGCGCTGCTAATATGCCAGCATTTTATAAATAAAGAATAATAATAATAAAAGTATCAAATATAATGAATGGAAACAGGCCTTCGAGGGTCTGTGGGTATAGGAAAGCATGAGAAATTATTATTTCTTCAGCTGGCCGATGTGTGGCTGGTAGGGTTGCACCAATACCGATACTAGTATCGATATCGGTGCCGATACCGGGTACTGCAGGAGTACTTGGTACTCGTGCAGTACCCCTGATATTTTTTTTCGATACCGGAAGCCGGCATTGAGCCAGCTTGCCGGCATCCGAGGGGCTGCGGCGGCTGTCCGAATGCTCTATCGGCATTCGGACAGGCCCTGCAGCTGCTCTCCGCATTGTTTCATACTTACCTTCCTGGGCGCCGCCGGGAAAGTCTTCACACGCGCGCACTCCTTGAAAGGTCCCCAGCCGCGACCACGTGGGACCACGTGGGACCATGTGATCGCGGCTGGGGTCCTTCCAACGAGCGCACGCGCGGAAACTTTCCCGGCGTCGCTAAGGAAGGTAAGTATAAACAAAGTGAGGAGAGCAGCTGCAGGGCCTGTCCGAATGCTGATAGAGCATTCGGACAGGCCCTGCAGCTGCCCTCTGCTCATACTTACCTTCCTGAGCGACGCCGTGAAAGTTTCCGCGCGTGCGCTCGTTGGAAGGACCCCAGCCGCGATCACATGGTCCCACGTGGTCGCAGCTGGGGACCTTCCAAGGAGCGAGCGAGCAAGAAGAAGTTTCCCGGCGTCGCTAAAAGAAGGTAAGTATGAGCGGAGGGGGGAGGGGGCAAATCCATGTGCTGGGGGCAGTATCCACGAGCTGGGGGGCATTATCCACGAGCTGGGGGGCAAATCCACGATCTGGGGGGCAAAATCCATGAGCTGGGGGGGCAATATCCATGAGCTGGGGGGGGCAAAATCCATGAGCTGGGGGGCCAAAATCCATGAGCTGGGGGGGCAATATCCATGAGCTGGGGGGCAATATCCATGAGCTGGGGCAAATCCATGAGCTGGGGGGCAAATCCATGAGCTGGGGTATTATCCATGAGCTGGGGGCAATATCCATGAGCTGGGGCAAATCCATGAGCTGGGGGGGGCAAATCCATGAGCTGGGGGGCAATATCCATGAGCTGGGGGGCAAATCCATGAGCTGGGGCAGTATCCATGAGCGGGGGCAGTATCCATGAGCTGGGGCAATATCCATGAGCTGGGGGGAATATCCATGAGCTGGGGGGAAAATCCATGAGCTGGGGCAATTTCCATGAGCTGGGGGGCATTATCCATGAGCTGGGGGGGCATATCTATGAGACTTGGGGGCTTTATATGAGGTCTGTTCTTATTGGAAAGCGTCACGTGACATAAAATAAAAGTGTCGGTACTTGATATCGGTGAGTACTTGAACAAAAGTATCTGTACTCGTACTCGGTCTTAAAAAAGTGGTATCGGTGCATCCCTAGTGGCTGGTGCTCCCTTTCAAAGGGCAAGTGAGGATATCTCCTAGTCAGTCACTGGCTTCAGACATCGTTGCCCTACCTACCCAATGCCCTTCTGAGCGCTCAAGTATTTTTTGCCAATCGGGTAGAAGGCTGAATGACCCAAGACTTGGTGAAGATCTCCCTACAAACCAAACCCTAAGACCCATTTGTCTGTTGGGATCCCATAGCTGCTTTTTTGCAGGCATGTAAACATTTCAAGGAACGATTTCCATTCCTATCCTTTCCTTACGTGTTAATGCCAGTATCCTTATTTACATTAGTTGAATTGGCTTGTTATTGAATGTGTTCTGCATGCATTCACAACATTACATTGTGTTCCTCTCATTGTTTTTCTGTATGCTCCTATAATTTCAATTGTAGGCTTCCACAGATGCTTGACATATTCATAAAAGAAAACACAAATCAATGAAGAGGTGGTAAAATGGATATGGTGAAAAGAGCACATAAAATACTGCTAAATAGCTCATTCTACACTCCCCTCCAGGGAGGATAAAAAGTGAAAGGCTACTTATCTGTAATGTAGGGCTTTTAGGTCTTTTAATGTATATTTAGTACATTTTTAAATATTTTCCTCTAATCATTTGAGCTACTACACCTTACTGGGAACTCCAAACATTGGTCCCACAGACATTTTTTTTGTGAAAGGATTTTACCAGGAAGGATACATTGAGATTTCTCTCGTTTTCAAGTATGTCCTGGGTGGTGAGTATGTACCGTTAGGTGTCTTGCCAAGGACACTTACTGGAGAGGTTGCTCGCTGGGATCGAACCCATAGACTCCACAGGCTCTCTCCATGCAGAGCGGTGACATTACCTCTACTCCACCCAGCCGGTACCTTTGCTGAGCTACTTCTCACAGAAATCTCAATGCAATAGATGGAAAGGGAATCATGGGAGCTGTAGTTCAGCATCATCTGCAGAGTTATAGCTGTGACAGCTGATATTTGATCCGAATTTTTATCCGGAATCGAAATGTATTTAAGTAAATTGAGTCTTTCGAACAAAACAAAAAATTGCCACAATGCACCCAAAAAAATACAGATTTTTGGCTGTTGGTTTGAATTAAATCGAGGCCGTAAGAGATGAAGTAAACAAACGGCGTCTCGTCGCACTTTTTTTTTCTTTCTTTGCCCTAGTCGTCCTTTTTTTATATTCCTCTGTTTGGATTCAAGCCATTGAAATGACCAATCTTGTGTCATAATGACCTCAATCTGTGATAAGAAGAATCTGCTTAGCGTGGGCAGCTCCCATGTATTCTCCTTTTTTGGGAGATAGTGTTGTGACCATATTGGTGGTGTTATTACTGGCTGATTAATTGGGAAGGGGGGGTTAGATGTGGACAGAAACTGAAACTCTCAACATGAAAGTTTCAAATCTCTCTCTGTGCTATATATATATATATACAGTTGTGTTCAAAATTATTCAACCCCCACTGAAATTTAGTGTTTTGGCCAGTTTGACATTGATTTTGATCATTCAGTCATCTTGCTTACAATTAAATCAAAGAGGCACGTGTAGGTCAGACAAATATAACATAACATTTATAATGAAATAACCACAAATGTCTTTTCTGTGCTCACATCATTATCAGTTTTATTCAACCCCCAAGTGACATTCAATCTTAGTACTTAGTACAACATCCTTTTACAGTTATAACAGCTTTTAAACGTGAAGCATAGCTTGACACAAGTGTCTTGCAGCGATCTACGGGTATCTTCGCCCATTCGTCATGGGCAAAAGCCTCCAGTTCAGTCACATTTTTAGGCTTGCGCACTGCAACTGCTTTCTTTAAGTCCCACCAGAGGTTCTCAATCGGATTTAAGTCAGGTGACTGCGATTGCCACTCCAAAATGTTCCAGCCTTTAATCTGCAACCATGCTCTAGTGGACGTGGAGGTATGCTTGGGATCATTGTCCTGTTGAAAGGTCCAACGTCTCCCAAGCCTCAGGTTTGTGACGGTCTGCATCACATTGTCATCCAATATCTCCTGGTACTGAAGAGAATTCATGGTACCTTGCACACGCTGAAGCTTCCCTGTACCTGCAGAAGCAAAACAGCCCCAAAGCATGATTGACCCCCCACCATGCTGCACAGTAGGCAAGGTGTTCTTTTCTTCATAGGCCTTGTTCTTCCTCCTCCAAACATAGCGTTGATCCATGGGCCCAAACAGTTCTAATTTTGTTTCATCAGTCCACAGAACACTATCCCAAAACTTCTGTGGTTTGTCCACATGACTTTTGGCATACTGCAGTCGACTCTTCTTATTCTTTGGAGACAGCAAGGGGGTGCGCCTGGGAGTTCTTGCATGGAGGCCTTCATTACGCAGTGTGGCCGTATTGTCTGAGCTGAAACTTCAGTATCCACATCTGACAAATCTTTTCTCAGTTCCTCAGCAGTCACACGGGGACTTTTCTCCACTCTACGCTTCAGGTAGCGCACAGCAGTCGAAGTCAGCATCTTCTTTCTGCCACGACCAGGTAGCATTTCAACAGTGCCCTTTGCCTTGAATTTGCGAATGATGCTTCCTATGGTCTCTCTTGGTATGTTTAACATCTTTGCAATCTTCTTATAGCCATTGCCCTTCCTGTGAAGAGTAATCACCTCTTCTCTTGTCTTCCTGGACCATTCTCTTGACTTCACCATGTTTGTAACCACACCAGTAAATGTCTAGAAGGAGCTGAGTATCACAGTCATTTTAAAGCTGCCTAATTGGTGCTTATTATGCTTTATTGCTGCTCCGTGACATCCACAGGTGTTTTCAATACCTGATTGAAAACACTTGAATGAACCTCTGTTCTTCAGAGTGGTAGTCTTTAAGGGGTTGAATAATTGTGTCAATGAAGAATTCACAAAAGAAACATTTACTACTGTATTACAAAACCAATTGATGTCATTTTAGTTGCTTATGGTTCTTTAAAAAGTCCTTGTAGGATTTCATTCTGAATACAATTACAAATGTACACTAAATTCCCTAAAACCCTTTACAGCATTGGGGGTTGAATAATTTTGAACACAACTGTAATATATATATATATATATAAATTATGCCTTAAAGCCCACAGTCTGAATTGGATATAAAAGAAACGTACTTGTGTCGATACTCCGGAGTGTGCTGACTATTTGTGTTCAAATTGTGGGTTTGTTGTTTGAGTAGGTATTGTAGACGCAGGGACTGCGTTGGCCTCGTTATCCTTCCCTTTTCATTTGCCTAGATATCACTTGTAATTAGAGAAGTGGTGAGGTTTCTTTTCTTGATGTTTTGCAGTGCATGAATCCCAGGTAACACTAATAATATGTTTGCGTTTTGTCACGTTTGGGTGGTAAACATATTATTCAAAAGGTCAAAAACACTCGTAGATCGGTTTGTCTATATCTATTAATGATTGTTTTTGTGGTAACCTTTATTCTTTGTGTTTAACTGAAGAATTTAGCTTGGCACTATCCCAACATAATGATAAACTGCTATAACTATGTATTAAATAATCTTACCCATGCTGACTGGCAGGTAGCCATTATAAAGGGATAATGTAACCTGAAATGGGAGGCCGTGCGATGTAGAGGTGGGCATCAGCTGGTCAGCAATGCACAGATCGAAGCATTGCTGACCAAAACTCTAGAAGGCTGTCCAGCGCGACTTGATTAATATGGATAAAGTGACATTAGCACATCACCTTTGGAGAAACAAGGAGACACAGTGCACCAAGTCCTGGAAAGGCCAGTTCCCACAATATCGAACAAGAGCAAAGGAGGAGAAGTGGGCACGCGCTTTCCAAACCTGGCATGTGTATTGGAAATTGCTAGCAATATTTTGTCTTCACATGTAGGGACAAAATATTGGCTTTACTTTTCAAATAAACCTGTTTTGGCGATTGAGTGACTGGTCCTCCACCTGTGTTCTTGGACCGGATGGCTTGACTGACATATTTTCAGGCATAGATGGTCATACAATTCAGAAAGCAAATCAGGCCTGCAGGACATCTGACCAAGGGGGAACGATCACTCGGCTAACCTTGACCATTTATTAACTGGTCATGGTGACTAGTCACATTGATCATAGTAAGTAGGGATGCACTGATACCACTTTTTTAAGACCGAGTACCGATACTTTTGTTCAAGTACTCACCGATACCAAGTACCGATACTTTTATTTTATGTCACGTGACGCTTTCCAATTAGAACAGACCTCATATAAAGCCCCCAGGTCTCATAGATATGCCCCCCCCAGCTCATGGATATGCCCCCAGCTCATGGATATTGCCCCCCAGCTCATGGATATTGCCCCCCAGCTCATGGATATTGCCCCCAGCTCATGGATATTCCCCCCAGCTCATGGATACTGCCCCAGCTCATGGATACGCCCCCCAGCTCATGGATATTGCCCCCCAGCTCATGGATATTGCCCCCCAGCTCATGGATATTGCCCCCCAGCTCATGGATATTGCCCCTCAGCTCATGGGTTTGCCCCCCAACTCATGGATTTGCCCCCCAGCTCATGGATTTGCCCCCAGCTCATGGATAATGCCCCCCAGCTCATGGATAATGCCCCCCAGCTCATGGATATTGCCCCCCAGCTCATGGATATTGCCCCAGCTCATGGATATTGCCCCCAGCTCATGGATTTTGCCCCCAGCTCATGGATTTTGCCCCCAGCTCATGGATTTTGCCCCCCAGCTCATGGATTTAGCCCCCCAGCTCATGGGATATAGCCCCCCAGCTCATGGATTTGCCCCCCCCAGCTCATGGATATTGCCCCGCAGCTCATGGATATTGCCCCGCATCTCATGGATATTGCCCCCAGCTCATGGATATTGCCCCCAGCTCATGGATTTTGCCCCCAGCTCATGGATTTTGCCCCCCAGCTCATGGATTTAGAAACATAGAAACATAGAAAAATGTCGGCAGATAAGAACCTTTCGGCCCATCTAGTCTGCCCAATTACATGGATACTTTACCTGGATTTATCTTTTGTTTAGGATAGCCTTATGCCTATCCCATGCTTGCTTAAATTCAATTACTGTTTTGGCCTCTACCACTTCTACTGGAAGACTGTTCCATGTATCCACCACCCTCTCAGTAAAATAATGCTTCCTGATGTTACTTTTAAACCTTTGCCCCTCTAATCTAAGACTATGTCCTCTTGTTTTGCTATTTTGTTTCCTTTTAAATATACTCCCTTCCTCTACCTTGTGGATTCCCTTTACGTATTTAAATGTTTCTATCATATCTCTGGATATTTCCCCCAGCTCATGGATATTGCCCCCAGCTCATGGATATTGCCCCCAGCTCATGGATATTGCCCCCAGCTCATGGATTTTGCCCCCAGCTCATGGATAATGCCCCCCAGCTCATGGATAATGCCCCCCAGCTCATGGATATTGCCCCCCAGCTCATGGATATTGCCCCCCCAGCTCATGGATATTTCCCCAGCTCATGGATATTTCCCCAGCTCATGGATATTGCCCCAGCTCATGGATATTGCCCCCCAGCTCATGGATATTGTCCCCAACTTATGGATATTGCCCCCAGCTCATGGATTTGCCCCCCAGCTCATGGATATTGCCCCCAGCTCATGGATTTTCCCCCCCAGCTCATGGATTTCCCCCCCCCCAAGCTCATGGATTTTCCCCCAGCTCATGGATTTCCCCCCCCCAGCTCATGGATATTGCCCCGCAGCTCATGGATATTGCCCCGCAGCTCATGGATATTTCCCCCAGCTCATGGATATTGTCCCCCAGCTTATGGATATTGCCCCCAGCTCATGGATTTGCCCCCCAGCTCATGGATATTTCCCCCAGCTCATGGATTTTCCCCCCCAGCTCATGGATTTCCCCCCCCAGCTCATGGATTTTCCCCCAGCTCATGGATTTCCCCCCCCCAGCTCATGGATATTGCCCCGCAGCTCATGGATATTGCCCCCCAGCTCATGGATATTGTCCCCCAGCTTATGGATATTGCCCCCAGCTCATGGATTGCCCCCCAGCTCATGGATATTGCCCCCAGCTCATGGATTTTCCCCCCCAGCTCATGGATTTCCCCCCGCCCAGCTCATGGATTTCCCCCCCCCAGCTCATGGATTTCCCCCCCCCAGCTCATGGATATTGCCCCGCAGCTCATGGATATTGCCCCCAGCTCATGGATTTTGCCCCCAGCTCATGGATTTTGCCCCCAGCTCATGGATTTTGCCCCCAGCTCATGGATTTTGCCCCCAGCTCTTGGATTTTGCCCCAGCTCTTGGATAATGCCCCCCAGCTCGTGGATATTGCCCCCCCCAGCTCGTGGATATTGCCCCCTAAGCTCGTGGATATTGCCCCCCCCCAGCTCGTGGATAATGCCCCCCCAGCTCGTGGATAATGCCCCCAGCACATGGATTTGCCCCCCTCCGCTCATACTTGCCTTCCTTTAGCAACGCCGGGAAAGTCTTTGCGCGCGCGCTCCTTGGAAGGTCCCCAGCCGCGACCACGTGGGACCATGTGATCGAGGCTAGGGTCCTTCCAACGAGCGCACGCGCGGAAACTTTCCCGGCGTCGCTCAGGAAGGTAAGTATGAGCGGAGAGCAGCTGCAGGGCCTGTCCGAATGCTCTATCGGCATTCGGACAGGCCCTGCAGCTGCTCTCCTCACTTTGTTTATACTTACCTTCCTGAGCAACGACGGGAAAGTTCCCGCGCGTGCGCTCGTTGGAAGGACCCCAGCCGCGACCACGTGGGACCATTTGATCACGGCTAGGGTCCTTCCAACGAGCGCACGTGCGGAAACTTTCCCGGCGTCGCTCAGGAAGGTAAGTATGAGCGGAGAGCAGCTGCAGGGCCTGTCCGAATGCCGATAGAGCATTCGGACAGGCCCATCGGCATTCGGACAGGCCCTGCAGCTGCTCTCCTCACTTTGTTTATACTTACCTTCCTGAGCAACGACGGGAAAGTTCCCGCGCGTGCGCTCGTTGGAAGGACCCCAGCCGCGATCACCTGGTCCCACGTGGTCGCGGCTGGGGACCTTCCAAGGAGCAAGCGAGCGAGTGCGCAAAGACTTTCCCGGCGGCGCCCAGGAAGGTAAGTATTAAACAATGCGGAGAGCAGCTGCAGGGCCTGTCCGAATGCCGATAGAGCATTCGGACAGCCGCCGCAGCCCCTCGGATGCCAGCAAGCCGGCTCAATGCCGGCTTCCGGTATCGGAAAAAAATATCGGGGGTACTGCACGAGTACCAAGTACTCCTGCAGTGCCCGGTATCGGCACCGATACCGATACTAGTAAGAGGAGAGTTTTTGACTGTTTTGTGTTTGCATGACCTCATTATTCCACCCTCTTAGGCTAGCATCCGATGAACGCAGTTATCACGTCCATGTTGCCGCACAGTTTGACGTCCGTTGTAGCATAGTCTAACCCTTTCACTGCTGAGGACGTGTGGGGAAGGTCCTCATTGACTCCTAAGGATAGATAGGGGTGGAGATGGGTGGTTCCTTTGAACCCAGATATTTCCCGACTGTTCGCAGCTAGCAGGCTCATGTTTGATATCATTAGAAAGGCCAGAGCATGGCCTTTCCAATGATCTGATACATGACCATGTTTAAATTAAAGAAAAAAAATAATAAAAATAATTAATTAAAAAAAGAAATTATTTTTTTTTGAAGACGTGAAATGGCTCAACAGTGAAGGGGATAATGATCAATAGAGACCCACACACGAAGTACGCACGCACCATGCAGATGGCAACGGACGCAGTTTAGGCAAAGATGTAAAACCGCAAAGACGGACGCGCAGAGTGCGCTACGTCCGCGTAGTGACCTGTGTGCCTTATGCTGTGACGTCAGACGCAGCGCATTTACGACGTCCATCACGTTGACGCTCAGAAGTTTTTTTGGTCTGGCTGACTGTACCTATCTTTTTAATTTTCATTTTATTTCTCATTTCCCTTTTTTTTTTTTCTACGTCCGTCAAAAAAAGGACCGTGCGGTGTCTACAGTATCTTCCATCAGTACGTCCGTCTGTTATGCACGCACGCAGAGTGCACTCAGACTGCATTCATCTGACATTAGCCTTAGATTGGATGTTATCACTCCTTTTTGTCAAATTCAGTCTTTCGGATTTCACACCATCGTCTTCCTATACCTGGACGTCCCTCAATCTCCAGGCGCCACAATCTCTGGACAATGTTTTCTGTTTATATATGATCAGTTCCGAAGTATTATTACTCAGCAGGTATTATCATAGCTGAACAGTGAGGACCCTGAACACTTATCTCTCCTGAATGATCATGCAATACATAGAGCGCACTGTACTGGGCAATGCATTGAGCAAGGTACTGATCCAATGTATGTGACCCTACAGAAAAGATCATTTTTTAAAGGTGATTCTAATAGTTGATATTAGAATTTAAGAATGGGCTTTAATCTGTTTCAGTGCGGTCAACTGTATTTGTCACGTTTCTGATGGATTTCTTCTACAACCCGTGACTCCCCGAGATTTGCAACCCACATTTTTTTAAGATCACCCACAAAAGCTATATTTTGGTATTCATGGCTATTACCATCCAATGTTTTAAAGGGCTTTCTCAACTGATCTTTCTTCTCTGGTTTCTGAGAACCACTAACCCACAGTTATGGCATGTAACTTAGCCACGTCCAGCCCGTTTCCATACGTGTGACCCATGCATTTTTTTGGGAGCTGCAGATTTTCTCATCTGGGTCGGGCCGGATTAAATGTGGACCTTATACTCTCTAGGGTTAAAAAAGGAGGGTCATTATTGGTTTAATTTTAAACATCCTCACCCATTTTAACCAAGCCAGAGGTCAAAATTTTGCCCCCCTTGGGGCCCTATTACAATCAAAGCGCAAAAACGCGCACAGCGTTAAACGTTAACGCGCGTAAATCAGCGCTGTTATTACAATCCTCACGTATTTTTTCATCCGTCAAAAAATAACGTGCGGAAAACGGACACGCAAAAACGCGCGCATTTTAACGTTGCGCCCAGAAATCCATGTGTGGACAGTTTTTTCACGCGATTTAAGAATTCAGAACCACGATTATCTCACGCGCGCAGTAAAGTACGTAAAGGGTTTGCGCAGGTTCACCCACGTTACACGATTACGTGCGTTTGTTGCACTGACTTTGTAATACGACGTTCTGCGCAAAGGGTTTTGCCCCTCGCGTTTTTGCGCGGGCGCAAACGTTTGCGTGAAGATTGTAATAGGGCCCTTGATGTTTTAAATTACTCAGACACTTATTAGGTTGCTAATGCCTCATGGGAAATGTAGTTCCAAAACATCTGCAGGGTTACTGGACCATATTGTGTCAGTGCGTTTCTAATAAAGAATCTAGGTGTTGGTTGAGGGTTGTTGTAATACATTTGTAGATATACACCAGGGAACTCTTGAGTATCATTGAGAAACTCTAGAGATGGTGTGTACATTCTACACTCTATTGTGTTTGTGTGCGTAAAGCTTGAATTTTAACATAAAACACTTATAGATTATTCTGTTTTGTGTAGTGTATACAATCCCATTATAACACTATACCTCCCGTTTTCTATTCTTGCTATTGATTGGAGATTCATTTGAGAAACTTATTTAGAATCGCGCTTTCTGAAGTAATCATAGAAGCCAGTGGGGAGACAAGAAAATTGTATCGAGAGAAATTGTGTGTATGTACTGTTTGTTCGCTTGCGTTTTTTTTTTTTTCCCCGGCATAGATTATCACTTCCAATATAATAGCGGTCATTTTTCTTCCCTCCTCTGTTAGATGTTAATGGCTTATTACTTGCATCTATGCGCTTCTGTCTACCAACGTTCTTTTGTTTTATACTTAATTCACATTCCTTGTAAGTTATTTCTTTTCCCCCCTCCAAAGGAACAGATTACGTGCACCTACTTGACTAGATTCGCCATGAGTTTGTTTTCTCTCAATTATTTCAAACCTATAACCATCGCGCCGTTCTCCATCCTGGAAGGTCAGGTGTCTTATTCTGTTATTGGGTGACATTGAATTGCTCGGAATTTCAGCGATTGCTCATCAAGGGGGAAGAGATGGAACATGTATACAGCGAGCCTATAGGACTTCCTGCAGTGCTTATTAATCCTTTATGGATCATTTGAAATGTTTCTAGTTTATTTAAGCTTTGCTGCTTGTATCAGACTGTTCCTGCAAGAAATGAGAAGCAAAGTGTGGATAAGGGATAGCGATCATGCTCTGAATTTATAAAAATGATCTCACTTTCAGCCAAAAAGCACTTTTATGCTCCATTAGAGTTGAATTTGCCCAAACTCTTACATCGCATTAATACAAGCTTTGCTGGATATACAAAAGTGTCATTTCAAAGGCACGGTTGAACTTTACCAAACTGCATATTAAGATTTGCTTACATGCAGCGTATTTTCTTACAATGTCACACAAACAATCTTCTATATTACGGTGTTTTGTTTTTTTTCTTCTTCTGCATTTTAACAAGATGTGCGTTTTTGATTAAAACTGGATTCGAAGCTAATTAACGTTTTCATATATTCCCAGTTTACATTTCTGTATTTTTATGAAGCTGGATTTGCGGTGTATTTGCTGTGAGAGTTAAATATCAATTTTGAAATGCAATATCCTTTTTAAGACATTTGAAATTGTATATTTTTGTTTTTTAGTTTTGCTGATTTTAAATGAATTTTTTAAACGTTTTTAAGTAATTTAAAGAAACAAAACCTGGCTTTTATTATCCTTATCAGAATCCCAGTTCTGTGGCAGTATACAAAGGAAAGAATAGTATAAACCTCTGATCGGTTACGGGCCGCAGTTTGCAAATAAATGTGCTTCTGGGTGGAAGGTCAAACACTGATTTTACATTGACGACGTCTCTCTTGTGTCACGGATGCAGGTCTACAGTTCCTTTGACAGTAAAGTTGCCTGTAAATATGAAAGTAGTTTTTGGTTGCATTTAAATACTTTGGTTCTGCTGGCTTATATCAGTCCTCAAGTACCTTAAGCATTTTATCAAAAGTCCTATTTATTGTCAAGACCACTAGGATTGGTCCATCATGACCTGAGAGCCACAGGCCTTTTTAAATGCATCAACCATGGTCGTTAAAGGTAAATTTGCAACCATGATCCAATTCTTTCTGATATGTCTGTTTTGTATTGGACCGTTTAATCTAGTGTTCCCTATGAGAAGGGTAACTGGCATGTGTAGGCTTAATTTTCTCAGCTGGCGACAAAAGCAAATGGAGCTTATATCCTATTAATATAGGTTGAAAAAGCGTAAGGCCCGTGTCAGACAAACGCAGTGATCACATCCGTGTTGCCGCACAGTTTAACGTCCGTCGTAGCATAGAATCATGCGCAATAGAGACCCACACACAAAGTACGTCCGCACCGAACTGCGCACGCACAACACTTGTGGCAAACGGACGCAAGTTAGGCAAGAACGTAAAACCCCTAGGACGGACGCGCAGAGTGCGCTATGTCAGACGCAGCACATTTGCGACGTCCTGCATCTTGACGCACACAATGGTTTTTCATATCCTTCTTCAAAAATTTTTCATTTCCCATAGTTACCTTCTTTTTTTTTCTACGTCTGTCAAAGAAAACGGACCATGTGGTGTCTACAGTATCTTCCGTCGGAACATCTGTCCGTTGTGCACGGACGCACAGTGCGCTCAGAATGCGCTCGTCTGACCCTAGCCTCAATGTCCATCATGTTCAACTTCCGCATATCCCTTTGGCTACGGTTGATTCAATAGAAGGCAGACAATATTTGGTGGTATATATTTTCCAATTGCGCCCAAAGTGGCAATGTTCTTTCTTGACTCTGTAACGGGATTCAGATTTTTGCTGGATCAAGCAATGTGTTCTATTTTACCAGGAAAGCATCCAAACCTTTTTTTTTATTAAAGCTCCTAGGATTTTTGGGATATTCGTTTTTTTCCTGTTGGCTGCCATGAGTAGAGCATCCAGCTGGACTATGTGTGCAGGAAAGTGAGGCCTGAAATTAATATGGTATACATAACCAGATTGTAATGGAGCCTGGAAAGTGACCTTATACCGAAATAGATTATCACCTGATTTACTTTATTGGCTTGAACCAATGGTACTGGAGACAAAAGGGCCATTCTTGAGTATTGTGGCTCAGCGTGGACCTCATTTCGGTAGAGGTCCCTTTGGATGAAACAATTCGGGTGCCGTGGTCATCCGTGATCTTGGTCTATGAATTTCATTGTGATCTCGTCTGACGTTCTCCTGCACAAAATCACTCTGGTACTGTTTAACTAAAAATCATAGCGATGTTTTGTCATTTTTAACAGTTAACCAGCTTATACATCGGAAGTGATTTGACATGCTATTGGATCTGTTTTACTTGTGTATAATACATGATGTTACTAGGAGGTAGTTTGACACTTGGCACTTTGCTGTAACTGCGCATCCTATATATCGCATGTGGTTAACCTGTGATGGATTTCCTTTCTGATATATTTTTTATATTTTTTCCAGTGGTTAGACAAATCACTCATGCAAGCTAAAGGTTAATGTCATTTCTAAATAGCTGTCAATGTAATAAGTGTTTTCTTGCTAGGGAAAAGTGTCTTACCGTCTGTATAAAGAGCATAGGATGACAGAAACTTTTTAATATTTAGGTCTTTCGAGATGGGCAGTGCCTAGTAAATTATACAGATGTCCCAACTCTTGCTTATTTTGCTTTTTGTTTTGATATGGATTAATTTTTCTTTGAGCAAGAAAATGGGAAAAGTGGTTTGCCTCCAAAAATAAAACCAAAAAATGCTATAATATAAATATCCTATAAATTTGTCACATTCAGAGTATCCATTTCTTCACAAAAACACTTAAAAATATATACAGAAATACATATTGTTTTTGTGATGAATAGGCGGGGTGTAACGGTGTTTACATCACTGCCATAATATGTTAAAATGGCAAAATGTGAAAAGGTAAATTAAATGAAATTTGTGAGAAATATTGCAAAGTCATCTTTTGTTCTCTGCTTCATTGCCCTGGTGTTTGCAGACATAAATCGAGTGGTACGGTGATGACCATTCACGATTCTCCTAGTTATGGGCTTGTTACTTGCTGGTCACGCATAACATATTGAAAATATTCAAACATACTTTGTCCAATAAATTAGAAAATGTTTACAGGGTTATTCAAAGAGATTCGAAAAGTCACTACACGTTCGGTGACTTTTCGTTCCCCGCACTTCGGGGCGATTCGGCGATCCTAGTTTGCCGACCCTGCGGTGTATTCATCAAGCACTGCAGTGCCCCCGTAGAGCAGGGAAAACCCGCAGAACACGCACCGAAACCGGCAGAAACAGCTGGATTAACCCCGCCAGAGAAACCCGAAAAGCCGCCGATCACAGCAGCCGCCAGAAAAACCCGACACGCAGACGAACGAGTTGCAAAAAAACAAAAAAATAAACTGTTCGCTTGAAAGTTGGAAAATTAAAACGCTGTTTGCAAAACAACTACTGAACGAAAATATCTGGAATTTGCATATAAGATCCAATGAATGATAATAAAAAGGGCTACCTCACGCGCAGCCCCACTCTCTGGAACGCTCTCCCTCGTACTGTCAGACTTTCCCCTAACTTCTCTTCCTTCAAACGCTCCCTTAAAACGTTCCTATTTAGGGAAGCCTACCACCCGACTCACTGACGCAACCATCAATCACTCTCACCTTGCAGTCCTCTCCTCCTGTTTCCAACCCCAACCCTCCCAGATTGTGAGTTCCTACGGGAATAGGGCCCTCATCTCCTCCTGTACTGTTTGTCAAATGTTGTTCAATGTATTGTAACCCTGTCTATACTGTGCTTATTGTACAGCGCTGCGGAATATGCTGGCGCTTTATAAATAAAGAATATTAATAATAATAATTATAGAAAAAAGAAAAAACTATTTTAAAAAACAAACCGGAAAAAATGTTTGCCAAAAAATCCCCCAAAATGCCTAAAAGATCCTAAAAAATCTATAAATAGACTTTTTACTGCAGAATATAATAATAAACGTTTTACTAGATATTGAATTAAAACTGGAATGTTTTTAACATTGAAGCCTATTGGATTCACCTGAATACACCTGTCGAATGAAACCACTGAATGGCAGGGCATTTCAGCAACTTTTCACTGCTGTTTTGTGTTCTCTGAATAGACAAAGCATTGCTTCTCTATGGGGGATTTCACTGCCCTCGAACAGGCATGTACGTGCAGGCAATTCGCCAACATTTGGCGAACTGCCTGCTCTGAATAGCCGAATGGCCAGGAAATGTAGCCGTATGCTGAATTTCGGTGTCCGGTTACATCTCGGGGCCAGATCGGCTCTCTTTGAATAACCCTGTTTTTGTCTTTATTTCTGAAGGCTGTTCATATTTGACGGACATCTGAATCATATTTTCACTTGTCCACTAACCTCTGTTTTTACGCCTACTACTTTGAAACCTCTGATCGAGCACTAAGGAAGTGTTCAAACTCCTGCCCTATGTTGATGGCCTACAATTTCCAGACCTCTTTCAATGCTGTACATGGCCAGAGAATAATGGGAGTTTTAGTTCAGTAACATCAGGGGGGCTGCAGTTTGACATCGCTGCTCTAGACGTTGGAGATCTACATGTCCCTTGATGGGTAAAATCTAGATGCAGTGTGACAGATCTCAGCATCCTGACTGGGTCATATCTGTCAATTCCACTTCCTTGCCAAACCCCTGTTCTCCCCAGGCAGTACCTTTCTCCAATCTTCAGACAAAGCTTAAAGACCGGGACACGTAGAGGGCCTGCTAGCATCCGCCAGAAATAAGACAAGGCTGTATATCTGGATGTTTTCAGGGTCAAAAGGGAACTTTTTTAACTGGGGACGGGCACACATATTTATTCGGTCAAACAGATGTCGTTTGCATACACAAAACCTGATCCTAGAATGGAATAAACATTTGTTCAACATTACTAGACAGCACAATGGCAATCGTGATGATAAACAAGATTACAGTCTAAATCAACAGATAATGGGGCAGTGTTTGCCTGACAAAGCAGATTAACAAACTACTCAAATATAAACAGATATTAACACACTCCTGCAAGCAATCCTATCGGCAGATAACAAGATACACATGGACCATACATTATTCTTGCATAATTAAGATTACACGAGAGGGCAAGGAAATTATGTAGAACCTCAGGCCTGCACCTCCCAAATACATCCCCAGGCCTATGCGCCCAAAGTCCAAATGACGAAGGTTGCATGCAGTTTCTGGGCGGTCAAACATGACAGGAAGTAGCATTCTCCAAATTCAAGGGCAGCCATGCCTTTTAATTCTGAAATTTGTCGACCCTTCTCTGCTAATTTCCAAACAGCAGACTATATATGTCAGAGGACCAAGAAGACTGAAAACTAATCGAAGTCACCTGTTCTAGTGCAGAGTATGAAGGCATACTTCTGTTGCTGTGATAAGCATTTCATTGAAGATCCTAGATCTTTGAGATTTGATATTCTTAGGAATTTGACTTCAGTCTTGTAGCTCGGTTAGCTGTGACAGTCCGACACATACGTTAAGAATAGAAGAGAATCAAAGGCCATTACATGTTTTGTCAGGGTTGTCAGACTGGCCATGTTCTCCAGGACAAACTTGGACTCCTACAGCATGAATGTGTATCTATAAATGATATATTGCAAGAAGGATCATGGCGGTATCTCACACAAAGGGGGGGGGGGGTCATGACTCCATTATTACTGACATTCGCACAGTCTAACGTATGCAAAACCTATTAGATATATTTGAAGATTGGTTACGATTATTTATGCAACTAGACTTTTACAGTTACATTTTATTTGTAAGCAAGTCAATTAATCGATCCTAATTTTTTTTTTTACGGTATGGGACGGAATAGTCCCATGCTTTGCAGCGAGCTGTAGGGTTAATTCACCGGCTTCCAAAATATTTTTAAAATTGCATGAAGAGTCAGAGTACCTTCTACAGTTGTGTTCAAAATTATTCAACCCCCACTGAAAATGAGTGTTTTGGCCAGTTTAACATTGATTTTGATCATTCAGTCATCTTGCTTACAATTAAATCAAAGAGGCACGTGTAGGTCAGACAAATATAACATAACGTTTATAATGAAATAACCACAAATGTCTTTTCTGTGCTCACATCATTATCAGTTTTATTCAACCCCCAAGTGACATTCAATCTTAGTACTTAGTACAACATCCTTTTACAGTTATAACAGCTTTTAAACGTGAAGCATAGCTTGACACAAGTGTCTTGCAGCGATCTACGGGTATCTTCGCCCATTCGTCATGGGCAAAAGCCTCCAGTTCAGTCACATTCTTAGGCTTGCGCACTGCAACTGCTTTCTTTAAGTCCCACCAGAGGTTCTCAATCGGATTTAAGTCAGGTGACTGCGATGACCACTCCAAAATGTTCCAGCCTTTAATCTGCAACCATGCTCTAGTGGACTTGGAGGTATGCTTGGGATCATTGTCCTGTTGAAAGGTCCAACGTCTCCCAAGCCTCAGGTTTGTGACGGACTGCATCACATTGTCATCCAATATCTCCTGGTACTGAAGAGAATTCATGGTACCTTGCACACGCTGAAGCTTCCCTGTACCTGCAGAAGAAAAACAGCCCCAAAGCATGATTGACCCCCCCGCCATGCTTCACAGTAGGCAAGGTGTTCGTTTCTTCATAGGCCTTGTTCTTCCTCCTCCAAACATAGCGTTGATCCATGGGCCCACACAGTTCTAATTTTGTTTCATCAGTCCACAGAACACTATCACAAACCTTCTGTGGTTTGTCCACATGATATTTGGCATACTGCAGTCGACTCTTCTTATTCTTTGGAGACAGCAAGGGGGTGCGCCTGGGAGTTCTGGCATGGAGGCCTTCATTACGCAGTGTGCGCCGTATTGTCTGAGCTGAAACTTCAGTACCCACATCTGACAAATCTTTTCTCAGTTCCTCAGCAGTCACACGGGGACTTTTCTCCACTCTACGCTTCAGGTAGCGCACAGCAGTCGAAGTCAGCATCTTCTTTCTGCCACGACCAGGTAGCGTTTCAACAGTGCCCTTTGCCTTGAATTTGCGAATGATGCTTCCTATGGTCTCTCTTGGTATGTTTAACATCTTTGCAATCTTCTTATAGCCATTGCCCTTCCTGTGAAGAGTAATCACCTCTTCTCTTGTCTTCCTGGACCATTCTCTTGACTTCACCATGTTTGTAACCACACCAGTAAATGTCTAGAAGGAGCTGAGTATCACAGTCATTTTAAAGCTGCCTAATTGGTGCTTATTATGCTTTATTGCTGCTCCGTGACATCCACAGGTGTTTTCAATACCTGATTGAAAACACTTGAATGAACCTCTGTTCTTCAGAGTGGTAGTCTTTAAGGGGTTGAATATTTGTGTCAATGAAGAATTCACAAAAGAAACATTTACTACTGTATTACAAAACCAATTGATGTCATTTTAGTTGCATATGGTTCTTTAAAAAGTCCTTGTAGGATTTCATTCTGAATACAATTACAAATGTACACTAAATTCCCTAAAACCCTTTACAGCATTGGGGGTTGAATAATTTTGAACACAACTGTATTACACTTTAAAAAAAATATAATAATCCAGTATATCTCTGCAAAATACTGTTGGATTTATTTCCCCTATCCCTGCCCAGTGTCATTGTAAAGAAACCAGGAATAGTAACGGAACCTTTTATGGGGTCACGATACACCTGCTCAGTTTGCTTCTATATGAGATTTCTGTCACCCATCCATTTTCCTTAAGAATGAATAGTCTGCCGTCTTTGAAAAGAAACACCATGGCTCTTAGCCTCGCTTGAGTTCAAAGATGCACAAAAACATGTCATTATTACTTTGTACATTTGTACGGTAGGATGTGTTACGTTTGTGGTGTGTCTTATCTATCACAAGCTGCCTTTGCTGTGTTGATCTGGTTGAGTTCAACGATCAGTTTTGCTAAACCTGTTTTCTGAAAGTCTTAGGCTGGCGGCACACGAGCATTAAACAGAGAGAGGAAGGAATGTCCGTGAGAGTGGGCGTTCCTTACATCCTGTGCGCTCAGCGTACAAAGCTATGGATCCCTATGGAGGATCGCACTTTGTATCCCTGTTTTTTTTTTGTTTTTTTTTGTGAAAGGATTTTACCAGGAAGGATACATTGAGATTTCTCTCGTTTTCAAGTATGTCCTGGGTGGCGAGTATGTACCGTTAGGTGTCTTGCCATGGACACTTACTGGAGAGGTTGCTCGCTGGGATCAAACCCATGATTCCACAGGCTCTCTCCATGCAGAGCAGTGACATTACCTCTACTCCACCCAGCCAGTAGCGTCCGTTTAGCTTTTTGACGGGGAGGGCTTTTTCACGTCCGGTGGTTGGCCCTCCCTGTCAAAACGGCACGGACGCAGGGGAGTGTGGGCGCACACAAGCACCAAATGCACTCGTGTGCCGCCAGCCTTAGGCTCGTGTCAGACGAGCGCACTGCAGAGCGGAAGGAACGTCCGTGAGAGCGGACGTTCCTTCCACTCTCCGCTGACGCTGACTGCCCTCAGACGTGCCTTCTAGCGCTTCAATAATTACAGGTAGGCCATGCCCTCACTGTTCCTATGGTGGAGCCTCCACTGCTTGTCTGCCTACCTACTTAAGATAGGATTGAAACAGACTGCTTTCGGCAACATATCGCAGGTTCCTAAATTCTACTGTTGCCTAAAGGTCCCTTTTATTCTACTGCTTTCTGAAGTGCCTGGATCCTCTATTTTCATTGAAATACCTGCTTAAAATCGTCTTCTGAAAATTACCATGCTTGAACACTTGTGCATGGGTTGAAAAGCACCGCTGAACTTGGTAATACAAGTCAACTGCAAAATCAGTTACTTTGTTGGATACACTGTGCCTTTCATATACCTTTTTAAATGATCAGAATTTAATTGGCATTAATGCTGCGAAAGGAAGACCCGGTCAGGGCTGGAGGAAAGCAATGCGTATAGAATCATGGGTCGGATCATGGCCATGCTTGACAGGGGACAATCTTTCGCTTTCCTTACTGGCTGTAGTGAACATAATTTGGGTGTGAGACATGATCCAAAGTATAATAAAAGTCTCACACTTTTAGATAAAGTAGACAGCATGTGTACATGTTTCTTCTTGTTCTCTTTCTATCCCATATTCATTTTGTGTGTGGGGGGGGGGGTTGTTAGGGTATCCTTAAATTTAGCACTCAGGTTTAATGTTTACTTACATTTTTGTGCGCACATAGAAGCAGATAAATTTTCAGCGTAGGTCGCTTTCCGAACTAGCATTGAGTCATCTGTATTTGTTCATATTTAGGTTGTTAGAACATAAATGCTTGTGAACATATGCACCTGTGCAAATACAGCGCTGCCACCAAATTAACATCACCTCACCCAAAGTACAGTGGTCAGACGCAGGGCCACAGAGATAATGTCTCCTAATTTAGAATCTGTATACGGTCGCTCTTGTGATTTTTGAAAAAGAAAGAACAAAAAAAAAACCCACATGCTTCCTGTGCTTTGCTCCACTTATTTCGTCTTTTGTCTGTAAGTAAAAAATGCAATAAAATCTTATGTTCAAAGTGACATTCCCTGTTGTATTTAATGCGTTCTATTAGAAATGCATTTGAAAAGAACAAAATACATTAAAATACACGCTTTTCAGATTGCTGCAGCTGTTCTAGTTTGCAAAAAGGAGCAGGAGCTACTTGGGGCTCTATGAAGATGCTCGACCAATTGTGAGACCTTTACGATGGTCTGTGGCCCACATATTATCCCTCGCACCTGTGGCTAGCACGGAATCATGGGATATTTAGAGTAGACTGCTGGCAGCCGTTCTGGTCATCTTAGGGAGGCTGAACACGAGCATACTGTACTGCGTCCGTTACGGACGCACTTTTTGACGGGAGATATTGTGAGTACAGCATAAAGTGCGTCCGTAACGTCCGATTTCTCCACACCCTAGGAAAATACAAGGCGGCGTTGTTTCTGCGTCCGTTTAGCTTTTTCACGTCGATGTTGTTTTCGTGTCCGTAGCTATATGCGTTGCCCATCCGTGAAAAAGTGCGCAGGTGCTTTGTGTGGTGGGTTTCAGTGACTCCTTTATAAAGCTACGACTGACGGCAAACAGTATGGTCAGACGGACGCAAAATGTTTGCTAGTGTGCCGCCAACCTTAGAGCTTGATTGGAACTGCTGGGCAGAATATTGGTGATATCGTCAGTGTGTGGGAAAATGATCTGTTCTGAGGGTTCACCAGGGTTGCACATGCGTGGTCAGGTCTCCAGCCCATATACTGAAGACGAACACCATTTATGCTGTCGGGTACCTGAATACGATTGGCAAAATATGTACAGAGTTATAAGGATCCTTAAATTTCTTTGTCTTCTTTGCTTATAGCGCCTTGACATTTTTTAAAAAAACCAAAGAGAATCCCTGCATGAAAGTCCCTGCATTTATAAGCAGCTGTGTACAGGAGAAAAATCCTTGCACCCCAATTTATGCATTGTTAGCTTATGTACACGTAATTATTTTCTTGCGTAGCCGAGGCAATCCTCATCAGATGCATTCCTGCAAGTTTACTCTACAAATTGTCCTTTTAATCGCTTGTAATAAGTTTACAATGCACATTTCCACAAAACTGGCTGCATGCCACGTATAGTCGCATGTTGGTTTCCAAATCACAACATTTTTTTGTTTTCAAGCTGCTTACACCTGGTTAATAAACAATGATATTAATTAAAAAGGTAATTTTTCTAATTGGAGCTCTTATGGAGATTTTTACAAAATATAGAGCGAGAACAAGAGCAGTAAAGTACCGAAGCGGCGTTGGTAACAGTACCGTCGCGTTCATAAAAAGAGAAATAAAATGTCAATCTGCGAAAACAGGAAACCGGATAGAAAGGGAGAGTCAAGCGAGAAAGAAAAGCAGCGTGCAGACGGGTGCCCATAATTGGTTATAAACCCCAATCCCACCTCCTAAGATTTTTGGCAGTAAATACTTTTTTTCCAATTATTTTTATAATTGTATAAACTCGTTTCTATCTGGAACAAAAAGTCCTCTGCGGACGACAAGGTTTGGTGGTAAAAGGCATTGGAATAATGCTAATTTATGTCAAAGCCAGCATAAAGATAATTTGGCTGAAATAAATCTAGGGAAGGTATGGGGGTCCTTTTTTCCCCTCCTCTTTTGGGTCAACATGGATGTTTCGGAATGTGGCTTCATCTCTTTACGCTGTCTAGCTATCACGAAGATGCTTTATTGATGGAAAGTTAAGTAGTCCCTTTTCCCCCTCCCTTCCGTTCTTTGTCTGCCGTGGAACAGCTGCTGATGAAACAAAAAAACCCGTGGCCCATCATCGAGCGTACCGGGTCCAAGAGACGCAGATGAGTTGACTGTAGCTACCCCTCGTCTGGCTCGCCGGTCTGTGTTTTCAGTGTAACGTGGAGCAGGGGAACAGTATTTAGTAATTAAGAATTCCATTAAGTTGAAGAAAAGAGCAAATGGGCATGTTTGTTCTCCAGGCTGAAAAAATGTGTCTGGGGTGGAAGTGATGAGAAAAAAAAAGAAACCGAAGGGAGGGCAGGCCGGGTAGCGCTGTCGAGGGGAGCGGTGGGTGGAGAAACAAAGTCAGGGCTGTTTGTTGAACATACTGTTAAGGACTGTTACCGTTCCAAATTAATCAAGTTAGAAATTACAGCTGTTGTCGGTTACCCCCCCATCCACCCCCCCAGTTCTCGTTATCAATTTTCTTCTCCTTTGAAACAAAGCAAATATAAATTTTTGTGTTCATTTGTCACTCGTTCTTTGACTTCAGCATCTCTGAAAATAACAATGTAGCACAAAAGACCAGTATTTACCTAGTTGTAATGTGGGTTGCCATGGTGTTTTGCAAATTATTGCAATTATGTTCACCATGCGAGTCGCCCTTGGTAACTGGCGAAAAAAACTGATAATCCTGTTTTGAACAAAAGGTCAAATTGTTGAATAGAAAGTCTTGATTAACTAAAAGATGTACAAAGTGGAATTATTTCCTACCATTCAGAAATAGTTCTTGATCGGGGTTTGGTCGGGAGGAGGGAGGGGAAGGGGGGGGTGAATAAGTACATCTGTTGATTACTGAAGTACAAAGCATTGAAAGGATGTTGCCTTGAGCCTTTCATGTAGACTTAATGGTGGCTTTTTTGTCAAATTTACCCATTTGCTGCATTGAAAGAGGCAGCTGCATTTAAGCTGTGGAGATGGTGTGCTTTTTTATTTTATATATATATATTTTATATTATTATTCCTCCCTTTTTTTTTCCCCGTGATAGTTCAGCGCATGGAAAGTTCTCAGCAGTGTGTGCCGCGTAACGGTAGCCGCCTGGCATATTACATGCTCCGGGCTTGGTTTGAGTCTGGTACTCTTGGAACCCTTTGACAGACTGATCTAATAAAGTGCTCTCAGCGAACAATCTCTCATCAGCTGCCACTCCGCTGGGGACAGAGTTCACTTACAACCAACAGCTAAATTGAAAAGTTTGTCTGTGGCTTCCCTACACAAATAGACATTACAGGCTGCTCGCTACATGTGTCCTACAAACATGCAAGCCTGAGTTTACGTAAAGACACGGGTTACAGGGCAAGGGAACCATGGACGGTTGGTATGGGCGACAAGTGTGTTGAACGACATGTAGTGGCTTTATGGTTTCCCCCTCTATGATTTTAAATAAGACGTGCACACATAATACACGTGTGTATGGTTGCACATGCATGCTTCAATACAGGTCGTGTATCCCTGATCTGAAGTTCTTGAGACCACAAGTGGACTTTTTCTTTTTTACAGATTTGGAAATAGGTCATCTTTCAAAGCAAATTAGGTTTCACGTGCACATTGCAAGATCATAGTTTTAAGTATGAGTAACGATACTTTTTTTTCCAGGTACTCACTGATACAGAGTGCCGATAATTTTATTGTCATGTGATCGCTTTCCAATAAGAACAATATATAGAACATGCGTATGTCACTAGTAGAGTCAGTGCCAAGGTGCAAAAACTCCCAATGTGATCTCCAGAGCCAGAACGTAAAGGGTGCACTCAAAGACGTAGGCAAAAAAAGTTAAAAAAAATTGTAGTTTATTAAATATGCATCTTAAAAGTCCTGTAAACAATAACCAACGTTTTGGCTCCCTAAGAACCTTTCTCAAGGTTACAGCAGGTAATAGTTAAAACCATGTCTTAAATAGAAAATACACGCGGTAATAAATCAATCAACTCACCCCAGGTCTGTGGGTGTAATATATATATATAATATATATATATATATATTTCTTCCAATGACAGTCAGCAGTCAAAAATACAAGAACAGTTGAATGGCCACTCACCCATCAAATATATGGGTGAGTGACTATTAAATTGGTCTTGTCTTTTTCTCCCTTTTATTTAAGCAGGGTGGGTTTATTAGGCATTGTATGTATTTTATCCTGAAGAAAGCTCCCTGTGAGGAGCAGAAGTGTTGATATTCATGTAATAAAACTTTTTTTGGAACTTTTGAAAAACCCGTGAGTGTTGACGGTCATTGGAAGATTGCACACTGGAGACCAGAGTATGAACCGTGAATGCAGGATCTTCTTGTTTATTATAAATATATATATTAGGCCGCGTTAGTCCAGATGCCAAAATCGCGACCATAGCAGTCTGTAATGATACCTTTTTTATTGGACTAACTTTACATTTAAAAGACAAGCTTTCGAGAGTGTTCCTCTATTTTTGACCATACCATTTGGCTATTTACGACATCTAACACCCCCACCTATGTGCCCGATAATGTATTCTACACACACAAAACCTGGATGGACACATTCAGGGACTTCAGTATAGGAGAAAAGGCCATGCTTTATTCCAACAACCATTTAAAAAGTTCTGTAAACATCAACCATAATAAATATATATATATATCAACACACCATATGTGTTTGTGTGTCGTAAACATACACTCAGACTCGTGTGTACACACACACACAGTGCACCCCTAGTAGTTTTGTGTAATATTTAAAATTTTGGCCTCTGTCACATCAGGTCAACTGTGGAATCTTCCACTTATGGTGTGATACGAGCACTGAAAAAGAATTTGGATTTCTAGATATGGAATACTCAACCTGTATTACACATGCACACATTTTGTCTTTCTGCATTTATCTCATTTGCATTTTTTGTGGAATTCCCCGTATTTCGTAGCCCTATAACTACCGAATACTCTGCATTTGTTTGCGGCTCAACCTGGGTACACAGTTTCGAGCTGGGCACCAATGTCGGTCCTAGAGCACCGATGTGCATTTGCTTGAGATCTGTTTTTATGGCGTTTCGTTGATGAAAGCTGAGTTGGCCTTCACGGGTTAAATATCCAATTGTAATTTGGCACAAGTAGCAGCTGCTTCTCCATCTTTTCCTGTATTAATGCTCCTATTAAAGTGGAACAGTTTGTAGCTGTTCTCGAGCCAACGCGATGACAAATTTACAAACAAATGGTCTTGTTAACCATTTTGGATGCGCACGTTCGATTCACTCCTCCCTCAAACCGTGGCTTTTTATTATCTTGGTATGTCTTATGCACAATATGAGCAGTTGTGTTTTAGGAATGCTTTCAAAGGAATTTTCCACCATTGCCAGGCTATTCTACGGAACAAGGTGAGGTCTTGGCAGACATTGTCTCTTGCAAATTAGAAGCCTCTAAGTATCCCATCCTGGATAAATACATGGGATTTCTTGGGTCTCTGAGACTGTTAGACATCGAGGCAACGCCAACCATTACAGATTCATGTATAAAGTCTCTCTGGCAAATGTCACAATAATAAAAAAAAAAAAAGCTAAGGATTCCCTGGCACCCGCAGCCTTTCCCATTTGGCCAGGATGTAATAAATCCGTGTCTATATCTTGAAAAATGTGTTTTCGTTGGCAGATTCAGGTTCATGCTGCCAAATTCTCTCCATTTAAAAAGAAGTGTTCCTCGTTAACCTAATGTAAGCAACTCTCCTTACACGAATGCATAGTATAGGTTACGGACGGGCAAAAAGAACAGCAAAAGATAAAAAATACTTGTTCTGCATCCTTGGGAAGCTTTTGGTTTTCCGTAATGTAGATAAACCAACAATACTACTGGCAGGAAACCTGATTAGGGCTGCAACTAACGATTATTCTCATCGATTAGTTGGTCGATTTATTATTTTGATTAATCAATTCATCGGATAAAAAAATAAAGGAATTTTATGTAAAATAAATAACCAACCCCTCCCCCTTTTTTTCATAAGAAATTTGCGTAGTGTACGTAACTTTCATACGTACATACGCAAATTGCGTATGTTGTGTACTTTTCACACAAGGTATGCGAGTGCTTGGTCAGATGGATGGGTTGATGCTGCATGCGCAGCTTAAGCCCATGTCTTTTAATGGCCATTAACCACTTCGATGCGGAGGACGCGCTCAGCGCGTCCTCAGCATTCCCGCTGGTATGCGGAGGACGCGCTGAGCGCGTCCTCCCATTGGGGTCAGCGTTCGGCCGGGTTCCGGCCGATCGCTGGCCCCCCCCCGGTGCGGGCTGACATCCTCGATGTCAGCCGCGCATCCGGAACCGCAGCCGCCGGTATTAGGTGTCATCGCGGCAGCGCAATGACACCTAATTCAGGCGCCCCCCCCCCCCCCGCATGTGCGGAAGAGGCGCCTGAAAGGGAGGGGGGGAGGTCCTTCGGACCTCTCTCCCTCCCGATCGGCGGCTCTGCGGGGGTTAACCCAGGCATCATTTGGAAGGGCACAGCCTGCCCTTCCAAATAGTGCCTGGCATTAACCCCTGGGGAGCTGGATCGCGAATCGGCGCTGAAAAGTGCCGGTTCGCGATCCTTTCCCGGAGCTGGCCGACATCTTGGATGTCGGCCAAGCCTCCGGGAACTCCCCCTGAGGACTGGCGTCATCGTGCGTAGCACGATGACGCCAGTCCTGGACTTAACCCCTAACTGCCACCAACTGTGGAGATAGGGAGTTCCAATGAACTCCCTATCTCCCGATCCGTGGCAGTTAGGGGTTAATGTTTGGTATGGTTGGATCGGCCAGAGCATGGCCGTTCCAACGATACCAAACACTACTGTGAAAAATGTTGTAAAAAAAATGAAAAATAAAAATAAAAAAAATTTTAAAAAAAAAATTATAAAAAAAAAATAAACACTTTTTTTTTCTTTTTTTTGTTTTGTTAATGCAGCAATATTGTTCCCATTTCAATTATAATGTGAACAATGATGCTGCACTAACGATTTTTGTATGCGGTGCGTTTGTTAAAAATAGTGTAATTTTCCCCAAAAAAAAATGTAACGAGACCCCATCTCTAATTTTTTTAACAAGCGCACCCCATACAAAATATAACAGCAATTGCTCGCATGTTAAAATGTGAAAAAAAACACTTTACACATTGTAAATTATTGAAAATACATATTTTATTGCATTTTTTGTTATAATATACAGACAGGTCATGACGTATACATATAATAATGACATATTATGAATCTACCGAGTCTGACGGAAAGAACGATATATAATATGTCTGGGTCATATACTAAAATAAGCCTTCAAAACACGTTTAAACATGATGAGCAAAACCGGTAAAAATGACCTCAGCACAGGGGCGGGAAAAGCCTCAGCAGCGAAAGGGTTAATAGAAACCAAAGCCTCTAACTGTGTTTTGTTTCACACGGTATAATAGGAATAAACACAGATGACATTTTTCTCCTTATGTTTTATACATGTTGCTGGGCTGGGTACATTTGGTGGTTGCAGCCGCCCCATCAGGGAATAGGGGCGACCCCACCCCTCCTGTATTAAGCCCATGTTTGCTTTCTCAAATGAACGCAGCCACAAGCACTTGGTCCTAGATGATGATGATGTCAGCATGAAATCGGGGTTAATAAGCTAAAGTGGTCAGGGTGCGTAGAGTGTCCCTTTTTAAATAATTTTGTGAACAAACTGAGTGGGAGGAGGGACTGGAGGTCGAAGGGAGTGACTTTGCTCAAGTGACTTGACCTGAGTGTGAAAGGGAGTGGGTATGGACAAAAGGCTGGATCTGAGTGTGGGAGTGAGTTTGGGGAAAGGAACCAGAACAAAGGGAGGGAATGGCAGTTCCCCAACCAAAGAGGGTGTGGCAGGAAGGGTGGGGGGTGGCGCAGGACTCCAGCTTCAAGTAAGGCATACAGCTCCTTCACCTAGTGCCGGTATCCTATTGTTATGTGTTCTAGTTCTGCTACTATTGTAAACGGAATAAAAACAAACTGGTTGTGTCTGACATAACCCTGGAACTAAATCATACCTAGTAAAGCAGCGGCACGTCTTCTCCAATCAGCTCCGAAGCTGAGGTTATTTATGTTTAACTCAGTCTGACTGTAAACCATGTGTGCTGTACGCAATCGATGATTAAAATAGTTGTCAACTAAATTTATCATCGATTAGTTGTCGATTAATCGATTTGGTTGTTTCAGCCCTAAACCTGACATACATACAATACATAAGCGTGAGTACAGAAAGCAGTATTTTATGGCATCTTTACAGTTCTGCTTGCAGGGTCTACCTTGCAGAAGAGAGCATTGGAAATCAAAATAAAGCAGTCTGTTTAAAAGCACAGGAATTTTTGAAGATCCTTGGCTCCAGTGGTTCTGACGTTTTCGCCCGTAATGGCATTTGTTGCATCCTTTGGAGCTACTGCCTTCCTGAAAAAACATTACCAAGATCTATGAGGAAAAAGAGTGTCATCTGCGCTCGTTTCTATGTGTTCCATGTACAACAAAAATGGAGGTTTTTGTTTGTTTCAATGGCCATTGCAACGTAAACCCACTCGCCACTTCAAGGCACCTCTTTAGAGTGGGTACCTAACAATTGTAACCAAAAGGCCGCTCCACTGAGCAGCTCCAAGCCCCTCCAGCTGCTTTTCAGCCAAGGAGAGACAAAGATGGTGGGTTTTATTTATACACGCACCAAACACTTTCCATTTGGGATCAAAAACAAAAACCTGGAAAGATCTATGCTCTATGAAAATAGCAGCTAAAAACTGAGGTGTTCATTTTTAAGACTGCAAATAACTTAATTTTATCGATTAGTTAACAATTTTTTTTATCAATTCATTGGATAAATTGTTTTTTAAAGCAGTGGTTCCCTACCGCGGTCCTCCAGTACCCCCTTACAGGCCAGGTCTTGGGGATTCCCATGGAGAAATGCAGACTGAATCCTGCAATCACTGAGCAGCAAATCATGTCACCTTCAGATATCTGGAAAACATGGTCTGTTGGGGGTACTTGAGGACTGCGGTTGGGAACAACTGTTTTAAAGGAACATTCCGTAAAAAGAAATGATCAACCCCTCCCTCGTTTCCACACCTTTTTTCTTATGCAGTTTGCTCAGCGTATGTAACTTAAGACCATACATATGCAAAATGTGTACCTTGCATATTTTTCTTCGCACACACGGTACGCAAGCTCCTGGTCACTGGATTGATGCTTCATGGTGCAGCTTAAGCCAATGTATGCTGTTAAGAGTGCTCAAATAGATATAATTTGCATGCAAAGTGGGGTTAGAGGGGGCTACTCCACGCAGCTTGACCACTTAATAAGCTTAAAGTGGTCAGTGTGTAGTGTCCCTTTTAAAATAATTTGATGAGCAAACGGATTGGGGGAGGGACCGGAGGTGGGTACAAGGGGTGAGCGTTTAGGCAAGGGAATGTACCTTAGTGAGGAAGGGAGTGAATTTGGACAAGAGACCAGACCCGACTGTGGGGGAAGGGACCAGACTAAAGGGAGGGACGGCAGGAAGGGTGAGGTGATGGCACAGGACTCCAGCTCCAATTAAGGATAAAACACCGGTGGTACAGCTCCTCCACCCAGTGGCAAGTACCCCAGGGTCTGTGCTATAGTTTTGCTATTGCTGTATATTAACCAGTTTTTATTTATGTGTCAGGAAAAAACTCTAAATAATACAGAGTAAAGCAGCTGACCCATCTTTTCCAATCGGCTCGAAAAGCAAAGGAGATCATAATGTTTAACTTAGTCTGACTCTAATCAGTGTGTGCTCTACACTGGCCGATTAATTGACCAATCAATTAATCGATAATGAAAATGGCTATTCTCCTTATCGATTAGTTGTCGATCAATCTATTCGATTTTTTTTCCAGCCCTATTCATTTCCACTTAAATTCTTGTTTATTCAGCTGGTGGTAGGACCGGATGATATCCTGGATTTTTAATCCAGATCTACCTCCATTTTACTCTTGCAAAAATAGAGGGCTCTGGATTTTATTTTAAGGAGGTTCTGTCCAAGCACTGGTAGTCAACTTTGCTCTGCCGATGCTCAGATGGATGCACCGTCAATTAACAAATCCAGGGTCTTCAATTTTTCACCTAAGTAAAATTGAGTAGACATTTCTTAAATCGAGGATATCGCCCAGCCCTATTTTCTGACCTAAATCTTTGCTTGTAGTTTTGCTGATCTAAAAAGTGAAGTGCACTTTCTGCTTTCTATCACTCCATGACAACTCGTTATCAATCTTGGGAACCAGTGGGAAACGTGCATAAGAGAGCGTAACCAGCACATGTTTGGTTTACACCTGCACAGGTGTTTGGCCCATGGGACACATCATATGTGGGGGATCCCTAGTTCATTTGGTAATTAATGGTCTATTTTTATTTTGGTTGTAAAGTTATTATTTCTTGTAGGAAACAGCCTCATGGAAGGCCGGGAATTGTACATTTTAACTTGAACGTGCTATTTCATTCATTACATTTTTGCAAGCTTGTTGAATTGCACGGAAGATGCCCTCATTAAAGTGTAAATGCCAAATGTTTGCAAGGAGATGTGCCAGACCAGGAAACAACTTGGCCAATCAGGTCATTCCCTACATCTCAGTTAGCAATGACAAGCTTTATCTTTTAAATTCAACCCCGCAAAGATTCCAAGGACTTAATAACTGCACTTCAACTCCGGGAAAACTCTGCAGTATGTACACAAGGATGACTTACTGAATATTTTCCAAAAAGAAGCATTAAACCTTTAATTAACAAGTTAGTCTTCTGGCCTCAGCAGTCGCCAGGCAAAGTCTAGCAAGATGAGGGGCAAACTTTATAACTATAAGCTCTAGACGTAAATATATTTACTCAGGGCACAGGTGCCCCTTCATATGTAGATTATATGTAAACTGATATTTTTCAGTAAACTGGACAAATAATGGTGGATGTGTTGATAGAAAAGTCGAAATGCCCCTCGATAACGAGTCAAAGAGCTTCCCGCATAACATTCATTCCTTTGACCTCTTTCGTACTGCAAAGTCTCTAATTCCTGTGTGTACCTGCTGTTTTCAAATAAACCTAATCTGATTAAAGGAACACTCCAGGCACCTGGAATACTTCAATTCCTATTAAAGCTTGCAGTAAAATTATTTATTTCTCTATAGTCGTGCTCAAAGTTTTCAAGACTTAAAAAAACAAAAATACGTATAGATATTAAATTAGAAAATAATAAATTTTAATAATAAAAAATAATTTTTTTAAAACATACAAATGTAGTTGGGGCCCTTGTCTGGGAAACCAGGTCAGCACTTCCTGTCCCACAAAGCCCTACACTGCAATTTTTCAATGATCGTTGTAATGTCACGAATGTATAGTACTGCTATGAGCTATGCCGCTCATTTAAATAATACACGAGTGAATGAAAAAGCTAATACTGCACTTTGAGATATTAATGGAATTTAATTTGACGTCAGTTGCAGTCATGAACTGATTCCCACTTTTAAAAGGAATGCGAAATGATTGTACAGACACTACAAGTATATACAGTTGTGTTCAAAATTATTCAACCCCCACTGAAATTGAGTGTTTTGGCCAGTTTGACATTGATTTTGATCATTCAGTCATCTTGCTTACAATTAAATCAAAGAGGCACGTGTAGGTCAGACAAATATAACATAACCTTTATAATGAAATAACCACAAATGTATTTTCTGTGCTCACATCATTATCAGTTTTATTCAACCCCCAAGTGACATTCAATCTTAGTACTTAGTACAACATCCTTTTACAGTTATAACAGCTTTTAAACGTGAAGCATAGCTTGACACAAGTGTCTTGCAGCGATCTACGGGTATCTTCGCCCATTTGTCATGGGCAAAAGCCTCCAGTTCAGTCACATTCTTAGGCTTGCGCACTGCAACTGCTTTCTTTAAGTCCCACCAGAGGTTCTCAATCGGATTTAAGTCTGGTGACTGCGATGGCCACTCCAAAATGTTCCAGCCTTTAATCTGCAACCATGCTCTAGTGGACTTGGAGGTATACTTGGGATCATTGTCCTGTTGAAAGGTCCAACGTCTCCCAAGCCTCAGGTTTGTGACGGACTGCATCACATTGTCATCCAATATCTCCTGGTACTGAAGAGAATTCATGGTACCTTGCACACGGTGAAGCTTCCCTGTACCTGCAGAAGCAAAACAGCCCCAAAGCATGATTGACCCCCCGCCATGCTTCACAGTAGGCAAGGTGTTCTTTTCTTCATAGGCCTTGTTCTTCCTCCTCCAAACATAGCGTTGATCCATGGGCCCAAACAGTTCTAATTTTGTTTCATCAGTCCACAGAACACTATCCCAAAACTTCTGTGGTTTGTCCACATGACTTTTGGCATACTGCAGTCGACTCTTCTTATTCTTTGGAGACAGCAAGGGGGTGCGCCTGGGAGTTCTGGCATGGAGGCCTTCATTACGCAGTGTGCGCCGTATTGTCTGAGCTGAAACTTCAGTACTCACATCTGACAAATCTTTTCTCAGTTCCTCAGCAGTCACACGGGGACTTTTCTCCACTCTACGCTTCAGGTAGCGCACAGCAGTCGAAATCAGCATCTTCTTTCTGCCACGACTAGGTAGCGTTTCAACAGTGCCCTTTGCCTTGAATTTGCGAATGATGCTTCCTATGGTCTCTCTTGGTATGTTTAACATCTTTGCAATCTTCTTATAGCCATTGCCCTTCCTGTGAAGAGTAATCACCTCTTCTCTTGTCTTCCTGGACCATTCTCTTGACTTCACCATGTTTGTAACCACACCAGTAAATGTCTAGAAGGAGCTGAGTATCACAGTCATTTTAAAGCTGCCTAATTGGTGCTTATTATGCTTTATTGCTGCTCCGTGACATCCACAGGTGTTTTCAATACCTGATTGAAAACACTTGAATGAACCTCTGTTCTTCAGAGTGGTAGTCTTTAAGGGGTTGAATAATTGTGTCAATGAAGAATTCACAAAAGAAACATTTACTACTGTATTACAAAACCAATTGATGTCATTTTAGTTGCATATGGTTCTTTAAAAAGTCCTTGTAGGATTTCATTCTGAATACAATTACAAATGTACACTAAATTCCCTAAAACCCTTTACAGCATTGGGGGTTGAATAATTTTGAACACAACTGTATGTGGTCGTTCGCATTGTGGCGATTTAAGAAAACCAATGGAAAAACGAATAATAATAATATATCTTACCCCATGCTTTATCAACATATCTCTTGGCAAATAGGAATAAGTAGTCCTTATATACAGAAGCTTTGAAGGATTGTCACTAAAAAGTATCTCCCAGAATGCTGTACTTTTATTCTAATTGACATAAATTGTGTTCACGGTTTACTATTCCAGCCCACATTTCTGCAGGCTAAATCAGTGATGAGACGGATTTATAGGCAAATTGCAATTCATAAATAAGAGAATATGAGCCGAGCATCCCTTTCAAAAATCCAAAAACTTTTTGAGCACCAACATGATGCCACAAGCAATGGTCTTGATTCTCAATCTTAAATGTTAATATTCCATAAAACAAATCTGAGACACTTCTACTCACCAGTCATTCCTGTAATGCCCTTTTTACATTTGAAAGCAATCATATGTTGTGTCATTATCGAAGTTATTATTTTTGAATAATTGGTAAGAAGTAGTGGGTGGTGCAATGAAATGAAAATTTCGGACCGATAACAAAACCGAAAATGTAGGCAGAGATCGGTCGAAGACCAAAACCTAAAATCAGTCATCCAAACCTGGGCCTCCAGCCCACCAGGCATAGGTGAGCGCTCGGCCGGGCCTCTAGGTTTTCCAGGTTCAGATGACGTTTTTTTTTCGTGTTACCCGAGCTGCTCCTTCCTCATAGCAGCGTGTCCGGGGCCCAGCAGGGCGGCACACAGCAGATTCCACACTCCAGTAAGGCTCCTGGGATACAGGGCCCATCTCTGGGGGGTGGCTGCACTGTGTTCCCGGGCCTATGGCGCGCATATCCCGACTGTGAAGAGAGGAGCCGCTCGGGCCTGCCGATCCCTGATCTTGCCTGTTCTTTCCTTCGTGGGGCTCCTCGCCCGAACGCTCTGCCACAACTAAGGCTCGCCCGCTTGATTGTTGCGTCACTTGGGTGCTCGGCTCCTTTTGACTAAATTGTAGCTAATAACAGGCAAGACTGGGGATCGTCAGGCCCCGAGCGTCTCCTCTCATCACAGTTTGGATGTGCGCACCATAGGCCCAGGAGGACATTGCATCCAACTGCCACCCCCTCCCCGGACATGGGCCCTGTAACTCAGGAACCCCGCTGGAGCGTAGAATCTGCTGTGTGGCCCTGGCTGGACTCCAGAGACGCCACCATGAGGAAGGAGCAGCTCGGGTAAATAAAAAAAAATATATCAATAATCCGAACCTGGGCCCTAGAGGACCGGCCGAGCTTCCGGGCTCAGGCAAGCTCCGGGTCGGCCGGGCCACAAAGCCCAGTTTCGGTTGACTGATTTTGGCTTTTTGTTTTTTTCTCTCTCAGCCGAAAGCACCATTTTCGGTGGCAGAAATATCAGTGCTTCCCTACTAAGAAGTGGTAAATATCCAAGTTTTCATTAAGAAGACTGTTGTTGCCATGGACAAAATATGCTCCTTATTATCCTGGATCACAACAGGTTGGGTTTCTTTGTTCATTCATGTGTTGCTGATGATGTAGGTTAAAGACAGAGGAAAACAAAAGGTTCTGCTATTAAGCAGAAAAAAAAACACAAGCTACACTAAAATCAGCTTTAAAAAGGGTAAAATACAGAAATTGACAGATTCCTGGTTTTGCCGATTATTGGAGCCGGTATCTCGGGCTTCTCCCACAGCAGGCTGACAACTCTGATGTAAGCCCTTGCTGTTGGGTTCGCTCGCCCACTGATGTTATCTGCATGGGAGTTATGACATCAGAAAAGAGGCTGGAAGGGAATACCATATACAGGAGATGCAGGGGCCATATGATCCCTGGTATGTCTGGTACTGTATGTACTATAAGGTCATATCCAGTATCTGGAAAGGCCAGAATCTGGCCTTTCCAGTATTATCAAACATGACCCTGTAAGTTGTAAAAGTAAAAATGTACTTTTTTTTCTTTTTTCTAAAGCAGCACCATTGTCCACTTTTCAATTATAAAGTTTGCAATGATACTGCCATTACTCTTTCCTTTTTACCACGCTGGAAGAAAGTGCAGTTCTTTACATATAGCCATATTATTCATGAAAATGCAATGTGCCAAACTACAAACTAACAAATTTTCTTTTTTTAAATATTTTGTTTAACATTGTGCATTTCCTAGATAATACAGTAACGAGATCTCAATTACTGATGATTAGTTTCTTCGAGTACCCTGTTGAAGAACCACAAAGATTTGGATGATAGAATGTGGTGTTGTGGCCTTAGGCCATATTAGAATGTTAATCTCTTTGGGTAGGGGTTTGTTTTAATGTTTTTTACAGCAGTGCGTAAGCTCTGAGATTTTAGGATGGCATTATTAAATTGAAATGCACATGGTGCAATGTTTAAATGTTTTTAAAGATGGTCAGTTAATGGAATAATGTCAGATTTGTGTAAGAAGAAATGGTATTTTTCCCAATTTTAAATGTACTGAATTTCAGCTACCGGCCACAAAGGCTGACAATGATAATCAGCCTATCCCTAATATACATTATTATTTGCCAGTCTTTTCAAAGACAATCAGGGTTTAGATTGGTTTTAGTAGAATGTACGAAGTACATAGTTAACTTCCACAATGTTTCTGTTAAATTAGTTTTGCTAATCAAAAGCTAATGTTTCTTTTATACATTAATCTGGATGAAGATGGAACCTGATATAGAAGGAAAATGTTAGGATACTCTTCCAGGAGGGGGGGGTTATGTTGGTGTTTTTTTTTTTTTTATTATTTGGAATGAAACGGGTGGGAAAAAAATGAAATTGAAAAAAGTGCAGGCAGATTGTGGTTTAGTAAAGCAGAAGGTTAATCGAGCAGAAGTATTTAAGTTGGATTGAAAGCGGGAAAGCTGAACAGTGGGAAAACGAGATTACAGCACACCTCTGTGATCCAAGCAAGACAGGATGAAGGCAGAGCGTAAATGAGTTTTAGTATTGCCTTAAAACACAAAGCAATGGATTTTATCAATATTGGCAGGGGGAAAAAAATACCAAGGCTTTCTCTTCCTCGTCAGCTGTCAATACTACGGCGGATTGTAAACCTGTCCATTGGTTCCTTAATCGGGAGAGCTCCGTAGTGTTTGCCAGATTGTTTTAGACATGTTAGAAAGCGGTCCACGGTGCTGGTCCATTTCATGTGGACCCAGTTTTTATTGGTGACGAATTGGGCCCCGGGACGATTATGCATTTTGATGATATATGGGAGGGGTGAAGTGGTTGCATACATTGTATATGAGGAAGTTTTTGTTTGGTGTGGTGGTCTGTTATGATGATTGCTGTAAATCACCTCAGAAACGATTGCCAAGTGAATGGCGTGTGTGTGGTTTAAAAGAAGAAAATCACGCTTTTTGTTTTGCAGAAGACTATAAACACCCGTGTTTCACATAAGAAAAATCCATAGTGGCAGGAGAAGCTTCACTGAGCTATTTGGAATTTCTCTTTTGTGAAACGCCAGGATTTATCGCTGTTGCAGCTTTGGCAAACTCAGATCAATGTCAAAGATCACCTGCAACGTATCTATAAGCATTATTTAGTACTATTTTTTTATTATTCTTATTTTCTTCTGGGAACATAAAACTGAAAATGCTCTGCAAGCAGAATGTTCTAAGGGCCATATTCCCTACTGTGCCCTAAAATGGGGGCGCTAACTGGTAAAATCTGTACCTGCAGGTTTCCCCGTAGCATTCTTGTTTTAGCATTACATTCTGGGGCGGGCGATACGTCGGCACGTTGCCCCGGAACGCAGCATTAACTGCTGAAATACTCACTGTAACAATGCCACGAGTATCAACTCCTGGAATTCATACGTCTCTATAAAGGCCCTGCGCGGTCTCAAGAGGTCACCCAGCGCCGCGGAGGGAGACGGGGTAGTATTTGTACCTAGTCTCACTCTGCTTCCAGTGACCAGAAGCGGCAGATCGGGCCACTGTTTTCACCATGGGATGAGAGGGGAGTATTCGGTTTTATTGGGGGGGGGGGTGTTAGGGGCGCTAAATAATTTTGCAAATGCAGAATCTTTTAGCACCAGCTTTTAGGACTCGCAAAAATTTTGGATTCCGCATCCCTGCAGTAATTAATGCTAGCGCTTTGTAAAATCTTATCAAAACGCTAATTAATGATTGCGCTCCCCATGTTAAGTATAGGATATGCAAAGTACAGTAAGCTTGTGGAAGCTCCCGCACTCACGATGCGCTGAACAATTACTTACAGGTTTAGCGTCAGGAAGGTAATATGGGTGGCATGCGGTAAAGTCACTTATCCTAGCGATAACACTTACATATCCTAGCGTTACCAGTGTTAGCGGCACCATTTTCTAGTGAACCCGAAGACTTTTCAGGTCTCAACATGAAGTCCAAAGCTTAAAGAAAATGACAATGGCTTCCTTGCTTAAATCTTGGAAGCCCTGCACCAGGTTTGCATCCTCTAAAGTATTCAATAGCATCGAAGCAACATGAAATAAATCCGTTTTTTCTTTACAACAAGACCTTTCTGTAACAAAGGAGGTCGTCATGTAAGGACTTATTTATTTGGCATCTTGCCGTGTTGATCGCTGCTTCTGTTATATCAGACAGGCTAAAATATACTGCGATAAAGAATAAGTTTGTGAGGATCCTGAGGACGAGCAACAGCACTAGTGGCCTGCTCTTCGGTGGGGCCCGCTCAGGTCTCGCAGGGTTTTTGCTCGATTGTACCATTACAGGGATGAATTCTCCATATGCAAATCAGTCTGCTCTCACCTAATGAGGGTGGCCAGTACTGGTTGCCAAGGACGTCATCCCTGCACGAGAGGTGCAGCATCCCCCGATTATCGTTTCAACCTTGTTAGGCCTCGTCAGGAGGGTATAGCGGACACCCCTCTAGAAACCTCGAGCACTGGGTCCATGTCTGGATCACCCTGTATACTAATAGTGAGAAAAAGAAGAGGTTTGTGACGGTCCTGCGGGCCCTTTCTGGGTGAGAGCAGACTGATTTGCATATGGAGAATTCATCCCTGTAATGGCACAAACCAGCTAAAACCTTGAGACCTGAGCGGGCCCCACCATAGAGCAGGTCACTAGTGCAGCTGCTCGTCCTCAGGACCCTCACAACCCCCCCCCCCCTTTTCCTCACAAATTCTACAGGGTCATCCAGACATGGACCCCTTGGTTGGTGAGCCTATAGGGGTGTCAGCTATACCCTCCTGTCGAGGCCTAACAAGGCCGAAACGATCTTTGTGGGTTGCTGCACCTCTCGTGCAGGGTGACGTCCTTGGCAGTCAGTACTGGCCACCCTTTCTGGGTGAGAGCAGGCTGATTTGCATATGGAGCATTCAACCCTGTAATGGCACAAGCAAGCTAAAACCTTGTGAGACCTGAGCGTGTCCCCACCATAGAGCAGGTCACTAGTACTGTTGCTCGTTCTCAGGACCCTCACAACCCCCCACCCCCCCTTTCCAGGCTAAAATATACCTGTGTTCCTCTGATTATTAGGATCTGGGATCATCTACTCATCAGGAGTCTGAATTGTTCCCCTTCACAAGTACCACACAGTATTACCTTTTTGAAAATCTTGTATCTAGTATCCTGTACCTGTGGCCAAATAATAATCCAGACTTTAGGCAGATACACAATGCTAGAAACGCTCCCTGAATCCTGTCAGGGTAGCAACCAAAAACTAGGTCTTGGAAGCCGAAAAAGCCCCAAGTAATAAGTCTCGGAGGATTTTGCGCCTTTAAATGGCCTCCTAGTAATGCAATGTTCATAAAGCGCTGGAGGGCCTGAGAGAGTTGGATGAAAGCTAAGTAAACCTGGAACGAGTTTGTGGGTTTACAGTCCGTATCACTTAGCAACGTCCGGGCTCAGACACTTCTCTTGTCTGTGCTTTGGCCCTGTTTACTGTCCATTGAAACCATTCTTCAAAAGCACAGAAGAAATTCAGTTTCATTAGCGCTGTTCTCAAGGACAAAATAATTAAAGTTAAATGAACAAACATTGCCTGGTAATTTTCTACCCTAGTTACCTCTTTAACCATTTGCCGTCCGTTTTGCTTGCCCACATGTCTGCCTTTGTGGCAGTTAAACATTTGCTCTTTAGTTCATTTCAGCATTATATGCGTACGTTCTATGCATGTAAGCTACAAGACAACTTGTGTGCAGATATGCCTATGTTATAACTTTCCTTACAGTAAAACATCTACAACAGAATAAATTCCCTTAACTACAAGTGAAACGGGCTGCCGAACTTTGATTATGCAGCTTGAGATTTTAAGGTCTACACATCTGTCAGTGCAGACGATGACCCTGCGTCTCGTGTATAGGGAATTTCTTGAGAGATGGGAAGGAAGCCCTTTTTCTGTTGTCGTTACGAGCATGAGCAATACTGTCGGGGGGAATAAGTCCTGCAGCGAGGGATGACATCCAAGATGTCTGCTGTGGGTGAAGCCCCAGATCAGCACTGAGCCGGCTTGGCCTAATGTCTGCAAATAAAAGGCCAGTATCGATTATCGGTAATTTGCCAAATATCAGTTCCCGATAATCGGTCTAACCCTATTGCTCAAGGTCTTTACAGAGGAAATGTTACGGATTTGTATGATCAAGTCTTTTTTCCATTATCTGTCACAAACGAAGCCTCGCCGTTACATGCATCATACAAATAACATTCCGCAGTGTAGCAAAGAGTACAGCAGTGAAAAGCAGTCCTTAGAACTGGTCTTGCGATCCGAGAAGATTTTAACAAAGCTACCGGAGTGTGCCAAGATAAAGAGGCTTCTTCGAAAAGTGTCTGTTTTTTAAGATTTATAGAAATATCTTTCATTTCTGTATCACGTGTGGCGTTCTGTCTAAATCCTTTTGCCTCCTCCCTTTTTTTCATGAGATGTTCCAGCTTCCTTCAAGGACAGCGTCCACATTCATCTTTGTATAACAAAACATGACTTTGAGTTACTCAGAAATTGTACACATTTGTAACCTCATCCTACACATGCTGACAACGCTTCAGCTGTATGAGAACACGGACTTATTTACCTCATAATAAACCTCCCCAAATATCATGAAAAGGTACATTTAATGCCCATCACAGTACATTATTATACAAAGCAATATGCATGTAGTATGCGCTCTTAAAGTGTGTTAATTAAATGTTCTTTATTATGAGTGAATGCTAGAGATTTGTTTGATTTAGTGTCTCAAAAAGGTTTTTTTGATGAATTCAGTTGTACATTAAATATATTCTGGCATTACGAACGCATTATATCCTCTTGAATGTTTGAAAGTGCTTGCAAAACAATGTTTAGCATTTTCAGCAGGAAAAATTGTGCTGCAATTTCTTTTTTTGTAGGAGAGCATTCTGTCTTCCTCTATTCCTCTGTCAGTTGATCGCAATCTTCTTCAGTGCACAGAACACAAACGCCCTCAGTCTCTCTATGATCTGTGCATACAGAAAACTAGCAATTTGGCAATGTAACCATTTTTTTTTTTTTTTTAAACTACTGGATTTACAAAGGTTTACTTACAGTGGGGCAAAAAAGTATTTAGTCAGCCACCAATTGTGCAGGTTCTCCCACTTAAAAAGATGAGAGAGGCCTGTAATTGTCATCATAGGTACACTTCAACTATGAGAGACAAAATGAGAAAAAAAATATCCAGAAAATCACATTGTCTGATTTTTAAAGAATTTATTTGCAAATTATGGTGGAAAATAAGTATTTGGTCAATATCAAAAGTCCATCTCAATACTCTGACCTTTGTCAATGCCAACAAAGGATGTAGAACAAAAGTCTTCACAAGGTTTTCACACACTGTTGCTGGTATTTTTGCCCATTCCTCCATGCAGATCTCCTCTAGAGCAGTGATGTTTTGGGGCTGTCACTGGGCAACACGGACCTTCAACTCCCTCCAAAGGTTTTCTATGGGGTTGAGATCTGGAGACTGGCTAGGCCACTCCAGGACCTTGATATGATTCTTACGAAGCCACTTCTTCGTTGCCCGGGCGGTGTGTTTGGGATCATTGTCCTGCTGGAAAGACCCAGCCACGTTTCATCTTCAATGCCCTTGCTGATGGAAGGAGGTTTTCACTCAAAATCTCACGATACATTGCCCCATTCATTCTTCCCTTTACACGGATCAGTCGTCCTAGTCTCTTTGCAGAAAAACAGCCCCAAAGCATGATGTTTCCACCACCATGCTTCACAGTAGGTATGGTGTTCTTTGGATGCAACTCAGCATTCTCTCTCCTCCAAACACGACGAGTTGAGTTTTTACCAAAAAGTTCTACTTTGGTTTCATCTGACAATATGACATTCTCCCAATCCTCTTCTGGATCATCCAAATGCTCTATAGCAAACTTCAGATGGGCCCGGACATGTGCTGGCTTAAGCAGGGGGACACGTCTGGCACTGCAGGATTTGAGTCCCTGGCGGCGTAGTGTGTTACCGATGGTAGCCTTTGTTACTTTGGTCCCAGCTCTCTGCAGGTCATTCACTAGGTCCTCCCATGTGGTTCTGGGATTTTTGCTCACCATTCTTGTGATCATTTTGACCCTACGGGGTGAGATCTTGCGTGGAGCCCCAGATCGATGGAGATTATCAGTGGTCTTGTATGTCTTCCATTTTCTAATGATTGCTCCCACAGTTGATTTCTTCACACCAAGCTGCTTGCCTATTGCAGATTCAGTCTTCCCAGCCTGGTGCAGGTCTACAATTTTGTTTGTTATCCTTCGACAGCTCTTTGGTCTGCACCATAGTGGAGTTTGGAATGTATCTGTTTGAGGTTGTGGACAGGTGTCTTTTATACTGATAACAAGTTCAAACAGGTGCCATTCATACAGGTAACGAGTGGAGGACAGAGGAGCCTCTTAAATAAGACGTTACAGGTCTGTGAGAGCCAGAAATCTTGCTTGTTTGTACTGTACTGTAGGTGACCAAATACTTATTTTCCACCATAATTTGCAAATAAATTCTTTAAAAATCAGACAATGTGTTTTCCTGGATTTTTTTTCTCATTTTGTCTCTCATAGTTGAAGTTACCTATGATGACAATTACAGGCCTCTCTTATCTTTTTAAGTGGGAGAACCTGCACAATTGGTGGCTGACTAAATACTTTTTTGCCCCACTGTAGAAGCCAAACACTAGCATGACCCTACAATGTCCATCCACGCAAGCTGTTAGTGTTGGTGAGAGAGCCAGTAACTCTACTTAGTTGAGCAAATGTTTACTTTCAATTCCAGGTTGAATGGTAATTTCAGTTATCACTTATCTTATGCGGCTGTACCTTAACATGTCCTATACTTTATAAAAATGTGTGACTGTGAGTTGTTCTACACACACCCATGTTGAGAAGCCAAAGGAATACATAGAATATAGTGTATCGCAGTGTCAGGACTTCCCTCCCCGGCGTCAGCTCTGGGGCCCCGCAAGTGGCTGGCACAACGTTCCGGCCTGTCAACCTGTGGCGCTCCTGGAGGATGGCGGGCGTGGATGACATCGGCGGTCAGTCATGCCGTCCCGGCACCCGACCTCCGGCCCGCAGCGGGAACATGGCGAACACTGGTTCCTCCTCCGGCGGCTGCTGGCGTTCCGTGGTGGCCACATCAAGCCAGGCTCTCCTGGAGGTGGGTGACGCTAGCCGGGAATCACAGCCCCGGCATCAGTAAAGGGAAGTGGACACGGCATTCATTCAGGAGTATGTGTGTTTGTATGTGTATATATACTGTGTGTGTGTGTGTATGTATGTATGTATGTATGTATGTGTGTATATATATATATATATATATAAGATATAATCTATGTCACACGTAATACTGGACATTGAGAACAGCTGGAGTATCATTTAAAAGATGATTAGTGCCAAAGGATGATGTAGTATTGAATACATAAAAATCCCCCAGAATGTATATGCATGAGATCTCCTTCACAGAAGTGTATGTTATGTTAAAAACATTCTTTGTTTTAATCTAACTTTCAACTACCTGAATCAGGATGAGTTGCTTTGCCAAGTAATACAACATATAGTAAAGAAAAATGGTTCCACATGTTTACTTATGATCCATTTTCACCTTTGTCAGTATTATCACATATTTTAACCAGGGAAATATATACCATTTTACATCTTTGAGGGCAAAAAATGAAAAATATGTAGGGAAGTGTTGTCACTTTGCAGGATTAAGCATAAAACACCCGCAGAATCCACACTCGTGTGGTCATGAGCCTGAAGGGAAATTGACACCCAGACTGTTACTGTTATGTTATTTACTATAGAGGTTTTTCACTAAACATTCAGGACTGTTCAGTAAAAGGTGAAACTCAGGAGAATTGGCAGAAGAGAACAATCTAGGCCAAATAGCCGATTTGGAAAGTGAGATAAATGAGAATTTTTCTGGTTTGGCTATTTTGACCTAGAATTTTCACTTCTCCTGCCAATTTTCCTGAGTTTCACCTTTAGTGAATAGACCTGATAGTTCTGCCAGGAAAAGAATAGTGGATTTAGTTTGACTACGGCAGAGATATTACAGAGAAATTCACCATTTATGGAACTTCCACTGTAGTTGCCAGTGATTTCACCTTTTTTTATCAAAGTTGTGTAGTATTGTTTTCAGCATTGGTTCTGTTGAATCCATTGGAGATCATCACTTTAAAATTGACCTGGTGTATAACGGGTGTTGCAAACAATGGTAGAATGAATCTAAATGGGGAATAGTCGCTGTTTCTCATTTCATGGAAGAATAACAGTGGTATCGTTGTCAAGTGATGCTGATGCAAAAATGCTGAACGTTGTTGAATTTTGTGTCTTTGGGTACCCAAAGTTTACTGTAGTCATATACATATATACACACAAATACATGAGAGCTCACACGTAATGAATGACCTGGTAAAGATAACAGACTGTACTTCGTAGTCTGCCAGTAGCACATTACTTAAAATAAACTTAACATATTTCCACTTTCCCTCTTTTTCATTCTGTTTACATTTACCTAGTCATGACTGACACAACAATCCAGAATTGGATGCTACTGGTATGCTTGGTTATGTATACATGTATCATCCACACATAAAATATTTAATTATTGCCAGCTGCAGAGATTAGAGGAATGGTGTGTACATATACAGTTGTGTTCAAAATTATTCAACCCCCACTGAAATTGAGTGTTTTGGCCAGTTTGACATTGATTTTGATAATTCAGTCATCTTGCTTACAATTAAATCAAAGAGGTACGTGTAGGTCAGACAAATATAACATAACATTTATAATGAAATAACCACAAATGTCTTTTCTGTGCTCACATCATTATCAGTTTTATTCAACCCCCAAGTGACATTCAATCTTAGTACTTAGTACAACATCCTTTTACAGTTATAACAGCTTTTAAACGTGAAGCATAGCTTGACACAAGTGTCTTGCAGCGATCTACGGGTATCTTCGCCCATTCGTCATGGGCAAAAGCCTCCAGTTCAGTCACATTCATAGACTTGCGCACTGCAACTGCTTTCTTTAAGTCCCACCAGAGGTTCTCAATCGGATTTAAGTCAGGTGACTGCGATGGCCACTCAAAAATGTTCCAGCCTTTAATCTGCAACCATGCTCTAGTGGACTTGGAGGTATGCTTGGGATCATTGTCCTGTTGAAAGGTCCAACGTCTCCCAAGCCTCAGGTTTGTGACGGACTGCATCACATTGTCATCCAATATCTTCTGGTACTGAAGAGAATTCATGGTACCTTGCACACGCTGAAGCTTCCCTGTACCTGCAGAAGCAAAACAGCCCCAAAGCATGATTGACCCCCCGCCATGCTTCACAGTAGGCAAGGTGTTCTTTTCTTCATAGGCCTTGTTCTTCCTCCTCCAAACATAGCGTTGATCCATGGCCCAAACAGTTCTAATTTTGTTTCATCAGTCCACAGAACACTATCCCAAAACTTCTGTGGTTTGTCCACATGACTTTTGGCATACTGCAGTCGACTCTTCTTATTCTTTGGAGACAGCAAGGGGGTGCGCCTGGGAGTTCTGTCATGGAGGCCTTCATTACGCAGTGTGCGCCATATTGTCTGAGCTGAAACTTCAGTACCCACATCTGACAAATCTTTTCTCAGTTCCTCAGCAGTCACACGGGAACTTTTCTCCACTCTACGCTTCAGGTAGCGCACAGCAGTCGAAGTCAGCATCTTCTTTCTGCCACGACCAGGTAGCGTTTCAACAGTGCCCTTTGCCTTGAATTTGCGAATGATGCTTCCTATGGTCTCTCTTGGTATGTTTAACATCTTTGCAATCTTCTTATAGCCATTGCCCTTCCTGTGAAGAGTAATCACCTCTTCTCTTGTCTTCCTGGACCATTCTCTTGACTTCACCATGTTTGTAACCACACCAGTAAATGTCTAGAAGGAGTGGAGTATCACAGTCATTTTAAAGCTGCCTAATTGGTGCTTATTATGCTTTATTGCTGCTCCGTGACATCCACAGGTGTTTTCAATACCTGATTGAAAACACTTGAATGAACCTCTGTTCTTCAGAGTGGTAGTCTTTAAGGGGTTGAATAATTGTGTCAATGAAGAATTCACAAAAGAAACATTTACTACTGTTTTACAAAACCAATGGATGTCATTTTAGTTGCATATGGTTCTTTAAAAAGTCCTTGTAGGATTTCATTCTGAATACAATTACAAATGTACACTAAATTCCCTAAAACCCTTTACAGCATTGGGGGTTGAATAATTTTGAACACAACTGTATATAATGTGTGTGTGTTTATAATATATACACACTAGTGGCCAACATTGTGGGTACACCTTCTGATTTCGTCAGTTTTTGTTGACAAGAAAATTCCTCTGCTTCCCTGGTCTGGAAATAGCCCTGACTTGAATCCCTTCAAATATCGGCGATCAAGATTGAAACGCAGGTTTTTCAAGATTGAAACGCAGGTCTCGAGCAAGAATCCAAGCAACAAGCGAGAACTCATCGAGGCTATAATCAATTCCTGGCATCATTTGATAACAGAAGAGGATGTCAAAAGACTTGTAGAGTCAATGCCTAGAAGGTGTCAGGCAGTAGTTAAGGCCAAAGGCTATCCAACACGTTATTGAAAAAACACATTCAGGGTTATTCAAAGAGCTCCGAATTGTGGCCGAAAGGTAACCGAACAGTGAAATTCAGCGTAAGGTTACCTTTCCTGGCCATTCGGCTATCCAGAGAGCAGGCAGTTCACCAAATCTTGGCGAATTGCCTACACGTTCGGTGCCTGTTCGAGGGCAGTGAAATCCCCATCGAGAAGCAATGCTTTGTCTATTCAGAGAACACAAAACCGCAGGGAAAAGTTGCCGAAATTCCCTGCTGTACGGTGGTTTCATTTGGCAGATTTATTCAGGCAAATCCCATAGGCTTCAATGTTAAAAATATTCTCATTTTAATTCAATATCTAATAAACCGTTTATTATTTTATTCTGCAGTAAGAAGTCTCTTTATTTATATATTTTTTTAGGATCTAAGGCATTTTTTGGTATTTATTTTTTTGCGAACTTTTTTTTTCCTTTTTTTTTTTAAATCGTTTTTTTCTTTTTTCTGCAACAGCCCTTTTTATTATTATTCATTGGATCTATGTCAATTTCAGACATTTTCGTTCTGTATTTTCTTTGTAAACAGCGTTTCACTTTTCAGACATTCAAGCGTACTGTTTTTCTTTTTTCTCACTCCATTCGTCTGCGGTGTCGGCTTTTTCTGGCAGCTGCTCTGCACTCTGATCGGCGGCTGCTCAGGTTCCTTGGGTGGGGTTAAGGCTAGGGTCAGACTGAGGCAGTGCGAACGCGCGTTCTGGCGCACTTAATCACGGCCGTGCTAGCAGCAGATGCCGGGCAATGACGGCCAATATACGAAGTACGGTCGCACAAAAGTCCGGCTGCGCAACGCAAGTGGAAAATGAACGCATTTTTTCGAGAACGTTAAACCACTAGTACTGACGTACAGAGTGCGCTGCGTCCGCTAGAGGCGTGTGTGCGTGAATTGGAGACATCAGACGCTGCTAATGTCCGGCCAACATAACGTCCAGATGCAAGAAGTGTTTTATTGATGATCCGTACAAAATCACGGATGAAACTGCGCATAGTATGACCGCTATTGCGTATTCCGTGAAAAAATACGTCCATTCTTCGAACGCACATTTTCACGGACAACGTGAAAAATGCGTTAGTCTGACCCTAGCCTTATACAGCTGTTTTGCGGGTATTAGTGAGTGTTCAGCGGGTTGGCGGTGAGTTTGTGGCGGGTTTTCCTTGCACTTCGGGGACCCTGTGGTGCTTGCTGAATACACCGCAGGGTCGCCGAAATAGGATTGCCGAATCACGCCGAAGTGAAGCGAACGAAAAATCACCGAATGTACGGTGACTTTTTGATTCTGTTTGAATAACCCCGTAAGTGACGAACTCAAAATTAATAGCCAATATGCATTATGGTACATTTCCAGCCAAAATTGAACTTACCGGTATTTAAAGATTTTTGGATGTTAAGGCGTTCATTTACTGTATTAAATTGTACTTGCGCTATTGCATTTTTAGAGATTTTTATATAAAAAGTACTTTAAACTGCAAAAGTTTGTAAAAATGTAAGGTGTATATCCACAATTCTGGCCACCGGTGTATATACTGTATATTGAATCTGATCGTTACATGAACTTTTAGCATCTTTTAAATTTTTCAAGTTCAGATTTATCTTTGACCCGCAGTTCATTTCACTGATCTTTGTTTTGTTTTTATGTAACATAATGTTTTTTTTAAAGAGCTGATCAAATTAAAGTTGTAGATTGAATAAATAATAGTAATTGCCCCACGAGGAATTATTATCTCAGGTGTAATTATATGGGGATGTTTTCCCACACCTAGTAAGCTGTAAATTTAATCTTCTATTCCCACATTTCAAAACCCTCACCGTTGGGAAATATCACATGTTGTTAACATAATGTTATCGGTGGCAAATAGAGGATTTGTTCTTCTTATTCCAACATAAACCACAAGATTTAATTAGCAAAGTAAAACATATTACAGGCCTTCTATTCATTTTTTATAAAAGCAGTATGTTCCCCTCACACTCTTATCGGAATGTTTAATTTTTACAGATAATAGCTCTAGTTATTGTCATTTTGCGTAGAGCAGTTACCAGATATAAAGAGTAAACACTCCCAAATAGGAGCTGAATAGAGAGGTGACAAACAAGGCTGCATCTCTTTAATGTTAATTATAGCTGGGATGGAAGTACATGAGATTTACATTATATCTTCCATGTGAATGTTTGAGGATATTTGTTTGAGGATATTTTCAGCTAACTTACCCAATAGCTATTTACTTACAACACAGGTGACACAACACGGCTTTACAAAAGATCTCAAGAGCAATGTTTGTTTTAATTAAACTAAGGACAAATTATTATTGTTTGTAGACTTTTCAGCATGGAGTTTAAATGTTAACGTTTTGAACCATTTTTAAATGTGTGTGTGTGTGTGTGTGTGTGTGTGTGTGTGTGTGTGTGTGTGTGTGTGTGTGCGCATATATAAAAATACAGTGCATTCAGTAAGTAGTCGCACCTTTTTTGTTTTGCGGTCTGGTGCTAAAAGTGTTTAATTTTTTCCTCAATCTATAGTACGTGACAAGAAAATAAATGCTATTTGACACATCATTGCAAATACATGAACAAAAACTGAACTTGCAGGGTTATTTAGAGAAAGGTGAAAACCAGGAGAATGGCAGGAGAATAGAACAATCTAGACCAAATAGACGATTTGAAAAGTTAGATAAATGGGAGAATTTTTCTGGTTTGGCTTTTTTGACCTAGAATTTTCACTTCTCCAGTCATTCTCCTGGTTTTCATCTCTCTCTGAATAACACTAAGTATTCAGACCCTTAACCCAGTAGTTGAAGCATGTTTGACAGAGATTAGCAGGGCCTGACAAATTTGCTTTGAATATAGGAGCCAGCTACAAAAGTTAAGAGCCAGTTTTTACTAAAGCTACACCATTGTTATTTTTTTTTGTACGAGTACCATTATTCTTTTTGCCAGGTACTCACCGATACTTTTATTTAATGTCATGTGACGCTTTCCAATAAATAAAGTTTTTGCTGAAAACCTGTCCAATTTATGATAGTATTGAAATGCATGGTCAGACAGCCTATTTACCCACTGACTCACACTGGCACACAACAGACCTCATAAATATATATTCCAGGGCTAGATATATTTACTTTAAATGTAGGAGACAGGAAGAAAACATTGAAGCCAACTAGATGTTTTTAGATGCCAGGCAAAGACTGCTTTTAGATTAGTGTAAAATAAACTGGACATTTAGGAGCCAGGAGTAAAATTCTAGGAGCCAGTGACCACCAGGCCCATGGATTTGTCAAGCCCTGGATTAAGGCCTCAAGTCTTTTTGGGTTTGATGCGACAAGCTCTGTAGATTTCATTTGGGTAGCTTCTGCTATTCGTTTCTGCAGATCCTCTGTCATGTAGCATTGCACCAGACCTTTCTGTCTTTATCCTAAAGATGACCTCATCCCCCTCTTCCTCAGCGCTGCACATAACACAGAAACGCCTCCTTTGCTGCGCACCAGGAAGATGGGCATGGAGCTGTAATCCACGGGCTGTTGCAGAAACTAGTTTCATTCAGGTGCTAAAATCTGATTTAGTAAGGCTCACTTTAAACCACTGGAATGATCCTTGGTACAGAGTAGCAGTATCTCTACTTCATAAAGCTTGGGGAGACAATATATAGAAAACCAATTGTTACACTACCCTTAACAAAAGTTTAGCTGTCATCTCTATGATGTCTTTCTGGACCTATATATTAGAACTAAAGCTGTTTTGACAGGGGCTGAATGCTTTTTTTGAGATGAATGTGGACCTTTTTTATGTTTACCTGAGCATTTTGCAGTGTAAATATGCACTTTCTTTGCTATTTGCAGGGTTGGCTTGTATGTGAAGAGCAGACCTGCCAAAACCGGACACGACGCCTTCCACTGAGTTTTTCCCGTAATGGTCCTATTTGCCCCGCTTGCATGAAAGCTACTCTTAGATCAGAGGTAAGACCAGTGCAACTCAAATTTTTTTGTATCTTTTCCTACAAAATGTTTTGTACCCTCCCTTGAAGGAAGCATCATGTTTAAGGGGTCATAGTTCTATGTGTTTCCACAGCTATTGCATTAGTACCCACGAAAAAAATGCTTTGGAAACTCTGGCAAAAATCACCATTTTCTGCAGATAAGCACTGCTCACACCAGGATGGAACTTGTCAGAGCACAAGACTTGTTCTATTCAATGGATGTTATACAATTCTTAAAAATTTGTTTATGAAATGTGTCATTTAGCACTTAGTAGTATCTCCTTTCATCACATTCAATGAATGAGACTGCCATCAGACAGGAGTACAAGCTCATTCACATAACCTGGCCGGTGGGATCTGCTGTTCCCTGGTGCGACAGGCACAAGTGACATTTTTAAGTAATGGACCCACTAATAATTTTTGTAATTGCTCCATTTATAATAAATTCTGTCAGACACTTGTATATTGTAACATGCGAAGAGTTCAGGTAATGGTGTGTCCCATTAACCCCATAGTGACCAGGCGATTTTACCAGTGTCTGTCCGAAAGTACCTACTGCAGTTTTTACATTTCTACGTTGTTTGTGTTTAGCTCTAATTTTCCTCTTATTCTATTATGGAACCCACACATTATATACAGTTTTTCTCGCCATTAAATGCACTTTCTAAGGATACCACTATTTCCATCATATCATAGAATTTACTATAAGAAAAATAATGGAAGAACCACAAAAATATGTTCCAAAAAATAAATAAAAAAGACAGTTTGCTTAAAATGAGAAAGTTGAATAAAAAATAAAAACAATGATATTGTTTTACATTAAATCCTATGGGATTCACCTGTTTAAACCAGTCAAACTGAACCTTGCCACCAGTGTTAATTTTGTGTACTAGTAGTTTTTGTCGAAGACTTGTCAGCTACATTTCTCAGTGGCAAAAACTAGATTATAAACAAAGTTATAATGGTGAAAACTATGATGAAAATCCATTGACATTTCCATCAACTAATAATTGGACAAATATGTTTGTTACTATTTGGGAAGTGATGAACAGAACATGTCTTTGTGTGGTAGGGCCGTGTGTGGTCGCTGGAGACATTATTTCAGTTCTGTTTAGTTTAGTTACCCAGGACATACTTGAAAATGAGAGAATGTATCCTTCCTGGTAAAATACTTTCTCAAAAAAAATAAATTATGAAAACAATTCTCGAGTAACCTGGAACAAGGAAACCTAACTGGAGCCATCTTCCTTGATTTTGCCAAGGTCTTTGACACAGTAGACCATGGCATCTTGTTAAAAAAAAAATTAAAACTCTGGTATTGGTGATCGCACGCTAACCTGGTTTCAATCATATGTTTCCAACCGATGGCAATATGTATCCATTTCTGGTAGCTCCTCCCTCCCAGTCACTTGCGGTGTACCCCAAGGCTCAATACTCGGCCCCCTGCTATTCACTATATTCATGAATGATCTGCCTAACATCTGCAAAGCCTCAACTGTACACATGTACGCAGACGACACCGTAATCTATACCAGCAAACCAAATCTCCTGCAGCTGGAGGCCGTGCTGCAAGAACAATTCAGAAGTAGAAAAGTGGATCAAACACAACAAACTTTTTTTTTTAAATACTGACAAAACTATAACGATGCTCTTTGGAACAGCACCTAAACTACACAAATTGCAAACACCCCATCTATGTGTGGGGACAAACTCAAATGGCACGCTGACCACAGTCACTTCTCTCAAATATCTAGGTACGTGGTCGGACCCAAATCTATCCTTTGGCCCCCACATCGAAAAACTCTCATCTAAACTTTACCCCAAACTAGGTGCCCTGTACAGAAACAAATCCTGTATGAGCCCCGCGGTAAGAAAGCAGATTGTACAACAAATGCTTATGCCGGCTATTGATTACAGAGATGTAGTGTATGCAGCAGCCCCGCAAACACACCTTCAGAAACTTACTACATTGTATAACTCATTCTGTCGCTTTGTGCTACAATGTAACTACATGACCCACCATTGTGACATGTTAAAAGAGCTAAACTGGCTGTCGCTGGAGTCTAAACGCACCCTTCAACTTTCCAACCTGGTGTTTAAGAGCTTTTCTGGGAAGCTGCCACCCTCATCCGCAGTTCCCTCATCCTATAACATCCTATAACCTCCGATCCAGGACCTGCACCTTACTTGCAATACCACAATACAAAAAGAAAGTGGCTCGATCCTCATTTTCCTACAGAACACCACAGTTATGGAATAACCTCCCAGACTCCATCAAATCTTCCCCCAGTCTTAAGTCACTCAAGAGCTCCCTATTCACATACCTCAATAGGAATGCACCTGTAAACATGTAACATAATGACTATTTCCTACATATTTATTTTCTGTTAATCTGTATATTTGTGTTTTTTTAATATCTTGCATTTTATTACTTTGAAATGTTACAGTTGTTACAGAAATACAATGTTCTAGAACCCAGGACACACTTGAAAACGAGAAAAATCTCAATGTATCCTTCCTGGTAAAATACTTTATAAATAAATAAAGTTCTATATTCAGATAACGTGGAATTACATAACAGCCAATACAGGACCTATACATGAAGATAGTATGCAGGATAATGTGCGTTTGCAGATTTTCCCTTACCGTCTCCATGTTAACGTCCTATTCCGGAGAAAGTGCTATCTCACCACCTCGCCCTGGATCGCTTCCGTACCACGAGGAGTATCTGCTCCTGGAGTTCATTGGACTCCATGAAAGTTTACACTTCCAGGCTGCGAGCTCTGCACGACAGCGTTCTTGCGAGATCTTGCAGCACTGCGGAGGGAGATTAGCACCTATTTGTTCCCAGTCTAACTCTGCTCCCAGGGAGAAGAAGCATCGGATCAGGCCACACTTTTCAACGCAGTATGAGAGGGGAGTGTGGGATTTTTAAGTGGGATTTAGAGCGTATTAAATGATTTTGCATTTGCAGAATCATTTCGCACCAGCTTTTATAAAGTGTTAAAATTTTGGTTTTGCGTCCCAATGGTGAATTGCACCTGCACTTTTGTAATACCCAACTTCTCAAGATGCTAAAAATAGATTGTGCTCCCCATATTAGGTATAGGAGACACTTAAGTACAGTGAGCTTGCGCAAACTGCAAGGCGCTAAACCTTTTCACCTGGCCGTAGCCTCGAGACCGGAATATCTATGCCAGACATTAAACTTGCAGCACTGACGTTTACATATCGAGACACAACATTAGCACCAACTATGGAATAGAGGCCACAGTTTTTTAATCTTTTAGAGCTCACTTGTGCTTGAAAGAATGAAGAATGTTCTAATCAATGCAGATCTAATTACTGGGCTTTTAAGCAAGGTCCTCTAGTTTGTTTAGGAGACTTTATTTTATTTTTTATATATACATGCTATATAGCACAGGAGCTGATTCTGTATCCGTATTGCATGTTCAAATATAAATACTACATATAGGTCAATCGAGGTTTACTCCAGTATTATATAATGCGTTTAGAACTTCCAGAGAAATGCTTAAATAATGCATTACACCAGGGGTTTCCAACTCTGGCCCCCCACATGTTTGTTGCCTATAATTCACAGAATTCTTTGCCACAGATGGCCAGAGAGCTGTAGGTCAGAAACATCTGGGGGGCTAGAGTTTGAGATCCTTGCATTAAACCCAGTAAATCCATTAGATTTTAGTTGACAAAACTCTTGTGTTATTTAGGCTGGGGCCACACAGGCGTACTAAGTGTGTCCATTGTGACCCCCCCCCCTGCATCCGTCATAACGTTCCGAAAGATTGTCTGGGACGACCACACAATGTAACGTGCCTACTTTTAACACACGTTACAACGGACATAAATTTTACCTACCACACCCCCTCTTCCCATTGAGCCGTTATGACTGATGTCAGGCGGGTCTACAAAGTTTAAGCCTCCTTAGGAGAGTCGAGCTTTGTAGAACAATGCGTACAGCAAGGTCACCCCAGCCTTGGTTTACTAACACTAGACTAAAACTAAATTCCGAAGGCCCATGTCAGACGAACGCAGTGATCACGTCTGTGTTGCCGCACAGTTTAACGTCCATCGTAGCATAGAATCATTATCAATAGGTTCCCACACACTAAGTACTACATGCGTGCGCACAACGTACGTGGCAGACGGACGCAAGTTAGGCAAGAACGTAAAACCGCTAGACGGATGCACAGAGTGCGCCACGTCCGCGTAGCATTCTGTGTGAGTGAGATGTCAGAAGCAGCGCGTTTGCGACGTCCAGCACCTTGACGCACAAAATGGATATCCTATCCTTTTCAAATTTTTATCATTTTTCATATTTTTATTTCCCATAGTGCCTTCTTTTTTTCTTCAACCATCAAGAAAATGGATTGTGTGCTGTCTACTGTATCTTCCATCAGTACTTCTGTCCGTTATGCACGCACAGTGCGCTCATACTGCGTTCGTCTGACTCTAGCCTAAACGATGACTAAAACTAAATGACATTTTAGTCAAAAGACTAAAACTAGACCAGGAGTCAGCCACCTTGGCTCTATGGATGTTTTGGGCCTATGTTTCACTTGAGGCTCAGCCAATCTAATGAGTAGCTGAGCATCATGGGAGATGTAGTTCCAAAACATCTGTAGAGCCAAGGTTGCTGGCCCCTGAACTAGACTAAAATTTGCTGTCAAAATTTACCTTGCTTGCCAACTCACCATTGTGAATGTTCGATCAGATTACAATGGTTTGTGAAAACAAGTGCTATTGGGTTAAGTCTGCAGTAGTAGCGTGCCAAATAATTTTTTGGCTAGCAATACTTCCAATCGAATAATATAGTGTCCTTTAAAGTATTTGTTAATCCCCATGATTCTTTGTCAAGCCTCAGGGAAATTCATAGTCTGTGTCTACTTTTGAAATGTAGCTGAGCTCATTCAAATTTATTTTTTAATTTTTGGGGCGCTTGAGTCGGTAGGATTTGGTGTTATGGTTTCTTTGTGATGGTTTCTGCCTGTGTTAAGGGCATAAGCTTAACTTGGCCTCAGCTAAGCTTATTATGCATTTTAAAAAAAAATAAAGTTTAATTGTTGGAAGCCCAGTGGTTTACCAGTTGTAAATGATTACAGATTTTCTTGTGTTTTTTTTTTTTTTGCACCCCTCTGACCTCACCCTCCTTCTAATTTTATCAAACCTTGTAAAAGCCATCTAGGTCCCAATGAATAGAATAGATATTCTATATTTTGCTTTAGAAAGTAATTTCTCCCTGCTTATTGTTCTTTACCTTTCTGCTGCATTTGACACTGTTGACCACCCTCTCCTGACGCTGCGTCAACTTGGGCTCAGTGACACCGCTCTCTCCTGGTTTTTTTTATCTCTTTCTTCGCTCATTCAGTGTCTCCTTTGCTGGTGCCTCGTCACCCCCGGTTCCTCTTCCAGTTGGGGTACCTCAAGGCTCTGTCCTAGATCCCCTACTGTTCTCTAGCTACAGTATACTGCCTCTCTGGGCAACCTCATTTCTTCCTATGGACTCCAATATCACCTCTATGCTGACGACACCCAAATCTACCTTTCCTCCCCGATCTCTCTCCTCACGTGTTGGACCATGTCAGAGCCTGCCTATCAGCTGTCTCCGCCTGGATGACTTCCCGTTTCCTAAAGCTTAACCTCTCCAAAACTGAACTTCTTGTTTTCCCTCCCTATGAAACCAACATTCCTCCACCCATTTCCCTTCAGGTGAATGGTGCCATCATTACTTTTAACTCTTCCTCCAACCTGCAGCTCTGTTGCTGGAGAGCATATTTTTGGGCTCTGGGTGAATCATCTGACCTTTTATAGGTTCCTCCTGAACCTGCAGTGCCATACTAAGCATCAGTGAAAGATTTTTGGGGATGGGTCCAGGCAGGCTGGTGTGTGTGGTGGAGCAGGTCCTTCCTAGCAGTACAGCCTGCCCCTGTGATCTCTTGCCGGTAGCTTGTTGCCTTCACAATGGGCTGGCTACTACTTGATATGTCACTCACCCAGCCAGGTGGGTCCAAGAGTGTGCGGCATAGCCAGGTTTGGATAGGTCAGGCTGACGGCGTGAGTTTGAGGCTAACGGTGTGTATTAAAAATAAAAGTTTTTTTGATGGTGTGCCCAGGCACACTAAGCCCACCCACCTGCGCATGCCTATGAAGAGACACCTGGGTCCTTTGGACCCCTGTATCTCCAGTTCTGTACATCCATATGGTAAAGTGAGATGTCATTGGAAACGCCCAGGTCTAGCCTCCTCAAAGATGTCAGACATGACCCTGTATAGTAAAGACGCACTGTATTTTTTTTGTTCTAAGGTAGCAGCATTGCCCACTTCACAAATATTAAATGAACAATGAAACTCCAATAATTCACCTTCTTAATTTCCACAGAGAGAGATGTTATAGTGCATTATTACGCATACTTTCATCTAAAATGTAGGCTGCAGCGCCACCCTCAATCTCCAGTCTACATCTTCAAGTGAGATGACATTGGATGGGTCAGAGTTTGGCCTTTGCGAAAATGAAAGAAAAAACTGCGTGGCATTATCTGCTGTTCACTTATAAAGAAAACAGTGCCATTACATTATTATAGTCATTCATGAAACAAAATGCAGCAAAATACCAGAGAGAATGTTTGTTTAGTTTTTATTTTGGTGAAAATTGTGCTTTTCCTTCGAAAAGTGCAGTGTTGTGTTCTCTATATCTAATTAAAAAAATACCCCATATTTTTACAGCGCTACATGTCCCATGATGCCTAATCAGGCGTTAGGCCAGCTGGGCATTATGGAACATGTAGTTCAGCAAAATCTGGGGTGCCGAGGTTCGCCATCACTGCTCAAGTATTATGACCATTCAATTTGCATTGAATTTGTCAGTGACCTGTGTGTCTCCCCCCCCCCCTTTCCATGTAGGTCCCCATAGTGCTAATTTGGCCATCTGAATAGGGATGGGGGGTTTAGCAGTGCCCAGTAAGGGGAGATCCACCAGTGCTGATCTAACTTCCTCGAAAAAGGTGAGGAGTGAACACTAGTTCATTTCTGCTTCTAGCCATTGGCTCTAATTTCGCA
>CM019064.1:100914166-100956666 GCA_009667805.1 Leptobrachium leishanense
AATTGCAGAATTGAGGTTAGTTTCATGTTTTTTAATTTATTTCATATTGTGTTTGTCCCATTTTTTTAATTCATGATATTTTTAAAAATCAATGCGGTGCAAACAATCTTTTTTGTTTCTAATTTGAAGATTCGCATCAATTTAGCTGTATATATTAATCCTCCAAAACCGGAGATCAGTACGATCACAATACGTATAGGTGCATACTTAAATTATATATAAGTGAAGTTTCAAAACCATCATCTGATAAAGGGCGGGGGAGAGAAATGCATTTCTAAAACATCTTGTTCAATTGACCAGTGAGGAAAAGCCGTAGGGCTGCTCAGGTTTTTGTCGCTCCTTTTAAACGAATGTTACGAAAGTATGAGTCTCGCAGAAGAACCAATTTCACTGTTGGTTTGATTCCGAGCCGCTCAAGCCTAAACTATACTAAATTCCTGGTATGGAGGGGAAATAAATGGGAAACAGAATAAAAAAAAAAGCAAAGAAAGATGTCACCACCAAACAAAGACAGGTGCTGAGCGGCAGGAGACAGAAGAAGGGTGAAAACAGTATCCAGCTTTAATAGCAAAAGCAAATGCTAGCTAATAGCTCCTACTCTGGAACTCGTTAAGTCATTTCTAAGCAACCGTAGGAGAAGAGACGCTGGTTATTTCTGCTGGTATGTTTAAAAAAAAAAAGTGCAGCATTAGAACTTCAACCGGGACCGACGTTGCTCGTACCCACATTTCCGTTTAAGTATGTATTTGCGCAGGTATGGCACACTGTCGGAACTTCCTTAATTTAGTGTCCCTTACACTGAACGTGAAATTTGGCATCCCCGTGTTCTAATCATCTGCTGATGGCTGCCTTAGTATGGCGCCCGTAACTGGGATATCACAAACGACGCTACCATCTTGTGTTGTCCTATTAGAACCAGCTGAACTTGTTCTGTCAAACGAGTGGAGCTTTGAGGACCAACATCTACACTGTAGGCAGCAAACCAGCGTTTTTTCCATCTTTGTACTGATAATAATTTAAAACCAATCATGCCATAGTCACAATATGCCTTTGTTTGTATCGAACAACTGTGTAAAATGTTCAGAAACTCTAAAAGCCTAAACCCCAGAAGCTGTTAACAAATACTAAAAGTCTCTACTGGAACAATTTGATTTGCGCCCCTTCATTTATGGGCTTTTAGTTTTTTGATTTTATTTTGTTCCTGCTGAAGACTTTTGGCTCATCATACTTACATGATGTTGTGAGGAGTGCAGCTATAGCTCTTTTTATACTTGTCACTTTGCTTAAAGTGCACCTATACCAGCCACGTGCACTTTGTCTGAGATATTCCATAGGGGCAAATATTGCATTGATCTTAAAGATGTCATATTTCATCCCTTGATGAGCTAGCGCAAATTATATGTGCTCGGCTCCAGTGCCAGGTGCCCCTATTTTCATCCTCTGGGCGGAGCTAGCCAAGGACCATTGTGTGATTGGCCTGCAATGCGGTGCCTAGATTGAGCGAAAGACTGTCCTATAGGATTTTTCTCTAATCCCATCTTTCACCAGAAGTGTCATCAAAACTCTGGGGAATTACTCAAGAATCTTCTCTGTGTTGGCAACACATGCCAACATGTATATATGGAGCGACAAACACAGCCTCCATTGAACATGACAAGTGCACTTTAACCCCTCCACTGCTGAGCTATTTCGCCACCCATGTGCTGAGCTAATTTTGCCCATTTTGTGCTCATGTTTAAACACTGTTCGAAGTAATGTTTTATTGTAGGAAGCAGAAAAATTATATATCCTTATTTTCAGCAGGCTCTGCAAATTCAAAATATGATTTATTATATGTCTACGTCATGTCCTGTCAGAATGCTATAGCAAAAAATGTATGTAAAAAAAATATATAATTCAGATTTCAATCATTTACAGCTTGTAAGCTTATTTTTTTCACATTTTATCATCTGTGCCTTGGTGGTTATATATTCTATGTGGCACTCTTTAAAAAAATAAATACATTTTAAATGGAAACCTGTTGCGTATTTTCTCAGAAAAATACAGTAATTTTAACTAAAACTGGAAAAAACCCACAATTTTTCAATTTGTATCTTGCTGCATGAGAAGGTGTGTAACAGCAGTGGTATTGCTCATTTTATATATGACAAATAGACAATGCCATTGAAGTGGTACAAAAATTAAATAGAAATTATTCTATGTATGTGGATTTTTTGATTTGATTTTTTTATATGACCTCTTACATGGTCATGTTTGGTATCATTAGAAAGGACAAACTCTGTCCTGTCTAGTGACACCTAACATGACTTTGTGGGGTGTAAAGAAGGGACATACAGGGACCCAAAGAACCCCCCCCCCACGCACTCTTCTTGGAGCGGTGTTCTGCATGGACCAATGTGTAATAACGCTTTGCACCATCACCTCCACATTTGGTCCCAGCGTGGGAAATAAGAAGGTGAGTTAGGGCAGCAGCATTGTTTGCTTTATAAATATAAACGCATAATGGCACTGTCTTAGAACAGACGGCAAAAAAGTAAATTTTGTATTTAATTTTTCTATTTTTACACATTACGTGATCATTATTGGTGTCTTTGGAAAAGCCAGACTCTGACCTTTCCCGTGACACCTCACATGACTTTGTGCAGTGTAAAAATCAGATGCGGGGTTCCAAAGGACCCCCTGCTTCCCTCGCAGCAGTTTAGGTTTTTGATAAAACAATGCAGAATATTGTATTATGCCATCACTTCCACACTTGCTGGCATCATGGGAAATGAGAAGTTGCGGTAGTGCATCATCTTTGTTCACTTTATAATTGAAAAGTGAACAATAGTTCTGCATTATAAAAAAAAAGGACCCTTTTTTTATTTTTCTATTTTTATACTTACACGGAACTTGTTCATGTTCACTATCTGGCCTTTCCAATGGTATCAAGCATGGCCCTGTATCTTTTATGGTTCCTGTTCCCTTTCTGATGTCATAGGAAAATAATAGGAGTAGCATCTGTAATAAAATCACAGATACACAGTGCAGACCGTAATAATAATTGTTTTTGAGTCTTTGACAATTGATTATTATGGTCTGCACTGTGTATATGTGATTATATTACAGATACTATTATTTTCCATTTGTATCCTGTCAGCATTCAGGGGACAGTGCTTTATTGTAGGAAGCGGATATTTATTTTGTATTTTATTATATGGGTGGTCACGTGTGTTTTCTTTTGCCCTGTCTGATGTCATCATGCCGGGGGAGGTCCCGGAGCAGGGCTGACATCTCATCGGGAGAACCGTTTTCGGCATGGGGCAGCGACGATGATGTGAGCACTTCCTCCACGGCCTGCTCAGCACGTCATTTGCAGCCCAACGGTTAAAGAAACACTCTATACAAAAGTTTGTGCTTTTTTGCCCTTGAATAATTGGACAGAGACTGCTGACAGCCTCTGCTCAATTATCTATTCATTGTGAATTTACTCTCCCTTTGTCCCTCTTTGCACGCAGTTCCTCCTCTTCAGCTCAGGGACTCCCAAACCCGGACGTCACTGAAGCTTTTCTGTGCAATTTGCGGCCCTACGTAACTTAAGTAGCGCAGGAGCTGCAAATTGCACTACGGGGACTTGCACGCTTTACAAACGGAAGTTCTGTAGCACCTCATAGAACAATGAGCTTCGCGCCTGCGCAGATCTGATTGATTGGCTGCCTCTCTGCGACTTCTCTCCAATGTCACTGGTGACTGACCTTTTGACTGACTGCCGGGTAAATCAAAAATCACAGCTGCTGGTTACACTAACTTTCTTGTAGTGTCTAATCATGCCAGTTTTAAAGAGACTTGACACACCTTCAAAGCAGACGTCTTCTCTTTGCCCTGAAAGCTTTCACTCATTTTACAGCACAGCTTTATGGTGGTGGTTGGGGTCACAGGGACTGCAAATAATAAACTAATCACTAGCTCAAGCAGTCGACCCCTCATTGCGTTTTCTTCATGTGTCTATAGTCAAGGACTAGGCACTAAGCTGCTTCCTGAAGCAGCTGCCAACCACTGGAAGGGGTGCTGAGGAAATTACAAGTCTTACCACCACACTGCTGATCAAGTACATGATGCCATACTGCTACAAGAATTTGATCTATACGTATCTCTCTGGTCATCTCCCTCTTTCTTTTATTTCTTTGACAGACTCTGGTCCGCTTAGTTAAATTGCATTTGTGCAAAACGATGGCGCATTTTCGCCAACTAAAGGTTAGGGCTTCCACTAGCAACTGGAGAAAACACTCTATCAAATATTTAGCCATATAGCCTTTATATAGACTAGCTTGCCTCACGGGCACAACCCAAATGATAATTAGGATTTCTCAAGGGTTGTTTGTCCTATAGCTCCATAGATTTTTATTTTGACAACCAGTTTTTGCGCTTAATGAATTATTAAACTGTAATCTGTAGTTGTGGGGTTTTTTTATACTCTGGTGCGGTGATGCAGCCCTCTTGCTATGCCACATATTTGGTTTAATTTTTCTAGGCAAGTTTATAGTGTGTGTGACGATGTTGGTTTTCATTTCGGAAAACTAAAACTCTGAAGCCAACTACAGACTTTTTTTTGTTTGTTTTAGGAAAAATGCAAAACTATGGGATAATTGGTTACCTGGCCCTGATTTTTATCAAGCCCTCTCTATATTAACTTGTAATAATTAATGGGATTTCCCACAATAAGATTTTCAGAAAGCACTGGGTCTTCACAACTGTAGGAGATCTAGTTATATAGCTTTCTCCTACATATCTTACTATTAAGTGCCAACACATTCCGCAGCACTGTACAAAAGCGTCCAATGGGTAGCAGAGACCAGACAATGTACCAAGGAGGCAAGTCCGTATTCCACAAACAAATACAGGAGCAAATGCGGGCCCTATTCTCGCGAGAACTTACAATCTAAATGGCTGCAGGGGTGTGAAACAGGTGGGAGGTCTGCAGTGATGAGATGTTGATTCAGAGAGAGATGACGGTTATTAGGTAGGTCGGACATTTTGTTCTGGGGTTAGGTGGTCAGCTTCCCTAAACAGAATTGTCTTTAGGGAGCATTTAAATTAAGCCATATTGGGGGGAGAATCTGATCTTGCGAGGGAGCACATTCCATAGGATCGGCGCCGCACAAGAAAAGTCCTGCAGTTTGGCATGTGAAGAGGTAATGATGGAGGATGCCAGGAGCAGTTCATGTTGGATCTTAGGGGCAGGCTGGGGGTGTATTTGGTGATTAGTGAGGAGCAGCATTAGTGAGGGCTTTGTAGGTCAGAGTGAGTAGTTTTTGTGAATCCCTGCACTGGCCCCCCTTCCACAGCAGAATCACATTCAGAGGGGCTTCAGAGACCGAGCGTCCGGTGAGATGGAAGTCTTCCCTTTAGCTCCCGCATCTTGCCACAATCACCTCTGCTTTATCGCCAAAATTTGTCTGACTGCTAACACCACCAAGCTACTTATCCACTCTTGTAACTTCACACTGGGACTACTGCAACAACTGCCTGACTGGCCTTCCTCGCTCTGCCTCTCCCCCTTGCAGTCCATCCTAAATGCATCAACCCGATGCAAAATGCAATTGCCAGCAATTGATACTGAGCAGAATCTATTGGAGAGGTAAGAATTTTGCCAAAAGAGGGTGGTATCAGAGACCCAGAGAGTCTCTAGAAGGAAGGGGGGATGTCAACTGTATCAAAGGCAGATGAAAGGTCAAGAAGTAATGGCCATTAAATTTAGCAGAGAGGAGGTTGTTAGAAACCGTGGTGAGAGCAGTTTCTGTTGAGAGTTGGGAGCAGAAGCTTTATCAAGCAAGGAGTTGGAGAATAGAACGTAGGTTCAACAGACATAAACTACCCTTTCTGATACCCTGCTGAAGTTTTCAGGAGAATTTGGGTCAAGGGCGGGTTTCTTGAGAATGGGTGTGATAGTGGCATGCTTGAGAGGGGGATGAACCAGAAGAGCGGGATAAGTTGAAGATGTGAGCAGGAGTGAGAGATGACAGAAAAGATAGGATCGAGAGAGGGTAGGTAGTGAGGCGTGCAAATTTCATCCTCTGTGTTTGGGGCGAAGAAGCGGAGAGTTGAGGTTGAGTTAACTGCGGAAGGAGGATCAATATTATATTCTTGTGCTGGGATGTTGTTTTTTGTTTTGTGATTCTTTTATTTATTTATTTATTTTTCTTTATGAAGTAATCAGCGAAATCTTGAGTGTTGAGGTCAGTCGGTGGAGGTGGTGCAGGTGAGTAGAGGACCGAATTAAAAGTTGAGCGTCTTTTAGGGTTGGAAAAAAGCGAGGATGTAAGAAAGATTTATGTTTTTAAGGTTCACTTTTTAAGCTCATGACGTTTTTTATTGAACTTTTTTCCCGCTTTTATTATCGACCAATATTCAATTCAGCTGGTCAGTTCAGGTTAGGTGTTTTTTACATAGTCCACCACACATTGCAAAGATAACATTTTACGTTGCTACTTGAAACAATGGCTCGGTGACAAAACTGCAGCACATTCTTTGTCATCTACTAACGACCGAATGCAACCAGTGGCACTTCCCCGAAAATAAATTACCCAAAATTTGCTGCGCATTCATATTCAATTTCATCACAGCAGATGCTCATTAGTATGTTGTTATTAATTGGTATTCACTTTAGGTTTTGTTTAAAATGAAGATAATAATTAGGTTTTAATTACTGCATCACTCTAAGGAGGAGAAGAGAGTGGTGCACAGCCTCTGAATGCAGAAGTGCTCGCACATGACTGTCACTGCATTATGCTTTATAAAGCATTATCCATGTGCTGCATAATGAGAAAATTTGGGAAAACCCGGAAAAGCACACTTCAGTATTAGTATTAGTGCAATTATGTGAAATTTTTTTGTTGTTGTTGCAGATCTCACAGTAATTTTTGCAGCATTAATTTAAAAATTGCAAATTTATTTTATATATATAATTTTTCACATTTTATGTTGCACCTTTGCTAAAATTGTTTTTTTTTCCACATCTGTCTCCCTATTCCCTAACAGCAAAGCAAAAAACTGTTGTTTTTTTTAAATCGATATTGTAACTTTATTGGAGAAAGTAAAATCTCATATCTGTGTACGTATTCAGGCCCTTTGCTATGACACCACCAGCTTTTTGACAAACGAAATCTAATAAAAAAGAAAAAACTTTTAATCTCAAACTGACATAGGTATTCAGACCCTTAATGACGATGACCTGTTTGGCCCCGATTAAAACTGTCATGTCTGAAGAAAACCAGGCACTTCTCATCACCTGCACAGTAATACCATCCAATCAGCATGGTGGTGATGTCTTGTTTTGGGTTTGTCGGTGGTAGGGGGTACAACGCGAAATTCAGGTATATCATTAATGAAAACCTAGTTCAGAGCATTCAGGACACATTACATCGGGCTAACCTTTCAACAGAACAATGGTAACAACAACACAAGAAAATCTTAGGAACAATCCTGTGCATGTCCTTGACTGGCACAGTTGGAGACCTGGAAATGGCTGTCCACCACACATAGTGCAACCTGGCAGAGCTTGAGAGTATCTACAGAGATGGAGTAAACTACCCAAGTTCAGGTTTGCAAACCTTCGTCTCCTCATACCCAAAAGACTGGAGTCTGTAATTACTGCCAAAGGTGCTTCAAAGTCAGTACGGGGTTAAGGGTCTGAATACGTATGTTAATGTGATACATATTTTTATCTTCTTGATAAACTTGAAATGTTGTCGCACATCTGTGTTTCGCGTTGTAATTTTTGGGTTTTGCGTGTAGGGGGGTAAAACATTTTAGCATATGGATGCAACAAAAAAAAGGGTCTGAATACCTTTTGAATACATTCAATGTATAAACGTCTGTGTAGATAATGTGTTGTATTGCTTCGTATGTAAGAACTCTACTCATAATACGCCAAAGTGAATAAAAACAATCCATCTTTATTGTAGCTCTGTGGTCTATAAATCAAATCTTCATTTGCTTCATAACCTTGTTCCATGTAATGCTTCGTTGACCAATCCTTCTCCAATACCATTTGCACTTCAATAGTTCATTGATCGTGCGTGCCAGAGGAGGAGAGACCTGCATCCATACCATTCGATAAATTCTGCTTGTGGCTTGTATGTGCATGATGGCACTCCTGGTGTAGTATCTGAGAAGACCTCCAAATCAGGCAATACATGGACATGCTTCATTACAATGTCCCTGATTGATGATCGGGTGCCCAAGCGTCATTAGTCTCCTATGAGGCCACGGTCACACGAGCACACGGAGTGCATCCATGTGACCCTTCCTGCGTCCGTCGCAGCTTTCTGACTGCTCGACTGGGAGTGCCACATGTTGTAATGTGCATAATAGTATCGCACGTTCCACCGGATGTGCTGAAACCCTCCCCCGTCAAAAAAAGCTACAAAGGACATTTGACAGGCCTACAAAGTGCGATCCTCCATAGAAGGCGTGTGCTCAGCAATATGGCCACATGGGCGTCCGAGCGGAGAGTATGCCCGTTCTCATGGACGTTACTTCTGTGTTCATTTGCGCTCTTGTGATTGCGGCCTTAATATTCATAAAAGCTGTCTTGCTATAGCGTTGCCGTAATATTCGGCTTTCTCCCCTTGTCATAAAATTCATACCAATGATGACGTTTAAGTTCCCCTGATTGCTTAATTACTTCATAACGTTCTTTGAAAAATATCCCTAGCCTAGCATTTGCACTGACCAAACCTGAGCCTGACTCTAAAATAAAAAAGCCGCGGTGGAAAAAAAAGAACAAAAATTGCAACTTTCCAAGTAAGTTCTTCGGAGAAATATTAGTCCTTTTGTTTTGTCCTCTAAAACATTTCATGACATTTTGGCTTAATTTAAGGGAAAATAATTAAATGTTTCTGACCTCTTCCCATTTCGAGGCTGCAACAAATAGCAGAGAGCAAAAGAGTGTAAATTACATTTTCTCTCTTCCACTTTTTTTTGGGGGGGGGGTGTCTCCTACAGCTTAATCATATTTGACATTGTATATCTAATATTCCTTTTGTTTTATCCCAGCTTGCTAATTGCAAACGTGTCTGCCTGCAAAAAGTACTAGGAGGTGTTGATATATTAAGATTATTATTTTTTTTCCCTAACCGTTTAGGCAGTGACTTTCAATTAGCCCTTGTACTAATATAAGGTCAGTAAACTCCATGTCTAATGCTTTATTCTTTCCTCAAGTTGCCGTTCGGTCTGCTTCAGTTGGCTGGCAAAGGTTGTTGTATATCCATTACCAGCACCACAGCACTTTGCATTTCTGAATTGACAAGCAGCTATATTGACCTAGCGCTTATTATGGGTCAACAGCTGCGTTAACCAACGGAAGGACTGAGGGGCAATTAAAATGAATTGGCAAAAATATATCTTCCTAATTTACTCCAATTTGTTATTTATGCTAACATTGTATGGCTTCTATGGTGACACTAAACAGAATGGGCCCAATAATGGCAATTAACATAAAAATATAATGGCTAATCAAATTGACAGCAACTGTTTCTCATCATCTCGACACACAATACATTATCAAAACAAACTATTATGAAGGAGGTAATTTCAGCGTTCTATTCAACCTGCTGCATGTGTGCAGTCAGGGAGATGTGTACCCGCAATTACTGCCGAATCTTAAAAACTAAACAAATAACTTAATCGCTGTCCCCTTTTTTGCCCCCTACCTTCTCGTCTGATGCCGCATTCAGAATATATCTAAAAATAAATCTGCTTTTATACATATTGTGAAATCTATAGCCCTGAAGTGCTTGTGGAGTTTTTGAAAGGAAGTATATTTATTTTTTTATTTGTTGCACAGTGTTAATTGAGGTACGTTGTGGTGGTGTTATTTTGGTGTAGTGTACCTCCTGGGGAATTGAAACGAATTGTCCTATCTATTGGCGGATTGCATAGATTTCAACAAATTATTTGTAGGTAACAGAAACTGTTTTTTATTTTTGGATTTATTTATTTTTGACAGGTAGGGTAAATGTGAGTTTAAGGTGTGCTCAAACGCAACTCTGTGTAATCAACATTTACAGATTATTTTGAATATATATTCAAATGAAAATGAAGACATTAGAATCTTGAATACAGAAAAAAAACAGTCTAGGAAAAGAGAATGTAAAGACTATATAGTATCAGTAAAAACCGTAGTCCATGATCCCCCTTTGAAATGATCACTATAGCATCATAATATAGAATGATGGGGAAAAAATATCTTGGTGGCTGAAGGTCTAAAGCCTTGAAAGTCCTCAGGCGTTTTAAATCAATGGATCCCAACCCTGGTCCTCAAATACCCCTAACGGGCCAGGTTTGCCAGATTTCTAAAGCGCAGGTGACCTAATTTGCTGCTCAGTGGTTGCAGGATTCAGTCTGCACTTCCCCAAGGTAATCCTTAAAATCTAGCCTGTTAGGGGGACTTGAGGATGGGAGTTGATAAACACTGTCCTAAACCTTTGAAATGGCTTGGCAAATTATGACACTTTTACCTTTTAGTTGAACCTATGTTTTTGTCATCTCCTTTCCTCTACCACTCTGTAACCTAATCGGTCACCCTCTATCAATGGCAGAAGCTCCTCCCCATTTCCAAAATGCTTTTTTTTAATCCACCAAACTGAATGGATTACAGCATACATTTAATAACCACTCTAATTAAACAGTAAAGTTGATTCCATCTTAATGCAGAGAGTGCTATCCTTACTGTAAGAGCAATACTGACTTCTAATGGCAAGCGGGAATGCAAAGGTTGTACCAGATGGAAGTTTGTGTCTTCTCGTGCTGCTTAGCATGTGCTAGATGTAAAATCAAAACATTCATATGTTATATTTTTGATGAAGTGAACTAGCAACATCAATTTGAATATCTTTTATTGGGATAATGCTTGATAAAATATAAGTTGGCAACCCCTAAGGCTAATGTCAGACGAACGCAGTCAGAGCGCACTCTGCGTGCGTGCATAACGGATGTACGTACTGACGGAAGATACTGTAGACACCACATGGTCTGTTTTTTTGGGGGGGTTTTGACGGATGTAGAAAAAAAGGGAAATCTGGGAAAGAAAATTTAATTAAAAGACCGGTACAGTCAGCCAGACCAAAAAACCTCTGAGCAAAAATACATGATGGACGTCGCAAATGCGCTCCGTCTGACGTCGCGATCAATGCTATGACGGACGTTAATCTGTGCGGCGACACGGACTTGATGACTGCGTTCGTCTGACGCTAACCTAAGCCAGAAGACTCCTCAAACCCGAATTGTTGGAGCTTCTGGATTTCAGTAATACTCACATTCCTTACGCTTCCGAACAGGTCCTTCCGCTCGGTGACACAACTCCAATCCCAGTATAACAGGCTGGGAGCGTCTGGGCAGCCCCAGTATGTAATATGCTGCATGGAATCATGCTGCCTCCGCAGTTGATGTCCAAGGAGAAAGGCTGCAAAGCACTCCCAGCATGCGTACACACTGCAGCAGGAAGGGGATTGCGGCTCACCTGCCATAATTCCCATCCTGTCATTCATCGGATTTGCTTTTGGGTCTAAAGGTAGATGAGAATATTAACCTGTTCTCTGGTCTATTGAAAGAAGACTAGTCCCAAGGTTGGAACGTTAATCCTTCCATGGTCATGCAGTTTAAACAAAATCTATTTTAAGTGTTAAATGTTCTTTTGAGAATTAAGTTTGAAACCGTGTATTCAGCATTTCTAAAGTATGTAATGTAGACTGTCTTTGATTGGTCCACATCTCCGTCTCGAAGAGACATATAGCCAGGAATAAGGCTAGGGTCAGATGAGCGCATTTTGTACGGACTATGCGTCCGTGCAGTTTGGACGTACTTTATGACTGACGACAAGGTAGTGGCCACACAGTCCGTTTTTTTCACTGACGTATTTTATGACGGATGTAGCAGGGAAAATAAATTACAATGAAAAAACATTCTGTCCGTCAAAAATGCTGGACGTATAAATGCAGTCCATCTGACCTTGTTTCATCACTCACACACAAAGCTACACGGACGTTGCAGACGTGGCGCACTCCGCACCTCCGTTCTAGCAGTATTACGTTCTTGTCTAACCTGCGTCCGTTTGCCGCGTCCTCCATGCATCCGCACTTCCGTGCAGACGTACTTCGTGTGTGGGGCTCCATTGGTCAGAACGCTATGCTGCCGCGAACGTACAAATGTGCGGCAACACGGACGTGATAACTGCGCTCGTCTGACCCCAGCCTAAACAAACTTCACAGAAGGGCTGTGAAGTAACCGCAAGTTGTGTTTGTGTGTCTTTCATACAACTAGCTTGTGTGTCTCCGATCCTTCCCAGGATACTGAGGGCGAGATAACGCTCAGAGAGAAGGAGAAAGTCTGCAGCAGCTGAAACCGTCACCCGGGTGAAGAAATATCGCTCTATCAGTTCTCTTCTCAGAATTGCTTGGGACCAGAAGTGTTTTGGCTTTTGGAATGTTCGCATACAATAATGAAATATATATATATATATTGGTGATGGGACCAAAGTTTACACAAGAAATTTATTTAATTTACACATAACCTTTTACACAATATATAAAAATAAATGATGGCCCCTGTCATGACATCAGATGTGAATTTTCTATGGTAGAATGACAACGCTCAATCTTTTTGTATAATTTCAGATAAGGAATACTCAATGTTTGTTGATCTTGAAATATTTATTAAACTGCATTTTGTAGGAAATATTCAGAGATTATGTCAGTATGTAGACTCAATATTTTATTGCAAGGCTTTTTTTCCCCCTCGCTATACTTTTTACAAGGTTACAACCATGCCTGCTTCTTGTATTGATTTTTCTCTCTCCTTGTTTATTTTTCAGTATCCAGAAAAGGCCTTGTACACTCAGCTGTGTTTCTATCGATTCATCTTTGACTGGGATTATGCACTGGAGAAAGTTGTTTCTGCCCAAGACAAAAGTAAGGTTCTTTTACTGTTGTGTAAATGCTATTGATAGGATGTAACCATTCTAGTGGATGATTGAAGGACACGTAATCTGTTTTATATTATGATGCAGAGTCTAAGGGACAAAATAACATTGGCTTCTAATAAGTGGTTCCAAAACACTGATATTACGAATTTCTTTTTTCTGGGGGAAAATAAACCAGGTTTGTGAAACTTGTGAAAGTGCTGCATTTACCCAAACGTTATATTCACTCTGTGTATTGATAAACCAAGATTGGGAAATCCCTAGCCTTGACTCTTGTGAATGTTTACTGACTTCGTGCAGATGAGTCTTATAGGGTTGAATTGACACTCCTACAATAAGACCCCGGTATCTGCTGAGGATAGGTTCAAAGCCCCCACTGGATACCTGAAATCTATGGGCAGGGTCATCTGTTCCCTATGTTTTAGTATTTATTATGTCTCCTGTTTGTGCTTCCCCATTGTAAAGCACTGTAGAATCTGTTGGCACAATATAAATACTGATATAGTGACAAATGCTATGCTGTACATAACTAGAATCTGTGGCGTAGCGTGGGTTGTCAGCGCCCGGGGCAAAGCAAGAATTGCACCCCCCAACCTGTGAAAATGTTAGCACGTTGTGTGTGTGTGGGATAAGGCAGCATGTGACAGTGTGTGGAATGGAGCAACGTGTGTGGATGTGACAGTGTGTGTGTGGAATGAGGCAGTGTGACAGTGTGTGTGGAATGAGGCAGTGTGTGTGAAATGAGGCAGCGTGTGAGAGTGTATGTGGAAAGGTGCCACCATCCCTTCTACCTCTGAAGCTCGTTGTCAGGTGTCCTCTTGGACTCTGATCTATCCTTTACTCCTCACATTCAGTCATTAACCAGATCTTGCTTCTTCCACCTAAAAACCATTGCACGCATCTGTTCCTTTCTTAATCTGGACTCCACTAAAATGCTCATCCGATCTTAGTATTTCCTGCCTTCACTACTGTAACCTCCTTCTCTCTGGCCTTAAGAGATCCCAGATTCTCCCTCTGTAATGAACCCCTGTGCCAGACTCCTACACCTCACATCCCGCCCCTTTGTCAATCTCTACACTGGCTCCCTGTTTCCTTTACAATCCAATTCAAAACATTGGTACTCACATACAAAGCTCTCCATAACTGCGCCCCTGCCTAAATCTCCTCCCTTATTAGCAGGTATATCCCACCCGAGCACTTTGCTCGGCCAATGATCTGATGCGATCAGTTCCTCATACCCGCACCCCCAACTCTCGCCTTCATGAATTCTCCCAAGCTGTCCCCCCTTTCTATGGAACTCCCTCCCCCGCAACATCAGACTCTCCCCGTCTCTCTAGTCCTTCAAGAAGTCTCTGAAAACACATTACTTTAGAGAAGCCTATTGGCGCCCTCCATGATCCTCCACTATACATATCTTGCTCCATCTTCCCATTCAGTCCCCATGCGCCCCAATACTTCACATACTCAGCTATTTTCCCTCAACTAGTGTGTTACCCCACTAGTCTTGGGTTGTACGCTCTCGAGCAGGGTCCTCTCTCCTACTATTCGGTGTGTGTAATGTCTATGTATATTTGTTATATGGTCTCTCCCATTGTACATACCCGTGTGTAAAGCTGTGCGTATATATTTAAATATAAACATTCGTATATATATATTTTATAGAACACATGTACACCTTTTTCATTCTAAAGGAGAGCTGTATATGTGTTTCACCAGAAAGCGATTAGTGGCTCCAGCAGGTTTCCAGTTTTTCCTTAAAATATTGTATTTTTTTTTTCCCCTACTTTTTATTGAAAATAAAAAAAAATTTGCCTGAAACGATTCATTTTAAAACAAATTCTTGCACTTGTGCAACATGTGACTCCCTTTAATAATCAGCCATTTTCGAGCCTCCAGGTCCACATGCACTTAGTTATAGCATGCCATATCAATTTAAAAGGGTTTAATTGTATAGCAGGAGATCTCCAGCCTTCTCACCTGCGTGCGATGTGGAAACTTTCCTCCGAACCCCACATTTAGACTTTCTTTCAAGCGAAGGATTCTGGGTAAGATCATGCGGGCTCCGACTGACAATCAGTGGGGTGATAAGCAGGAGTGTTATAAATACATGGCAACCCAGACATAAAGGCTTTGTGCAAAAAAATGTTTCACGTTCCAAATGACCACCTTCTTAACAAACATGGAATTATACCTGTGGCACATATATACGTGTGTACAGTTTTTTAAATGAAGTAAATATACGTGTTAATGCAGTTTTAATGGAGGTTCATTGTTAAGATGATTTGTGCCTGCCAAGATTCCAACTGTCAAATGCATATCAGAATGTTTTCCCATTTTAAATAATTTAGCTCAGAATATAATTATGTAATTATTTTGACATAAAACATAACATAGTATCTCCACTTATCCGAAGGCAGACATTTCATGAGTGATCAGTAAAGACAAACAAATATGACGGAGTGACTGACAGTGCTGGTTGCATTATTTACACAATGCCTGTAGGGTTTTATTGTGAAAGTGCTGGTTTAACCATTTCTCTGCCAAATAGGGCACACACAGTTCATATTTTTCATGAACCTTTGCAATGAAACACCTTTTGTGTGAAATTCCCATTCTAATTTACGATTTAAATCCAGTTTTCTGTCCTTTGGCATTGCCAACGCGCCTTTCCATATAAATGTTTACAAATTATTTTTTTTGTTTATTTTTTTTTAACCGCTTTTAGATGTTCTTTTTCCGTCATGGCACTTTCCCTTCCAAAGTGAATTCCTAGATTATTTTTGCTTTTTTTAAAGCACTCAATTTTATACAACATTGGTGGATTATTTTTAATATAAGCGTTTTAATTTCCGATGTCTGTTGGAGATCATAATTCTTTATTTTATTTTTTTTGAGAAAGGATTTTACCAGGAAGGATACATTGAGATTTCTCTCGTTTTCAAGTATGTCCTGGGTGGCGAGTATGTACCGTTAGGTGTCTTGCCCAAGGACACTTACTGGAGAGGTGCTCTTGCCTGGATCAAACCCATGTCTCCACTCTCCAGTTGTAGAGCAGTGATGTTACCTCTGCTCCACCCAGCCGGCACATATTGATGTACTGTAAGATGAAGAATAATAAAGATAAATGTTTAAAAAAAAAAATTGAATTTGCTACAAATTGAGGCTTCTGCAGGCGCTTGGTAGAAACCAGGAAATGACTTCATCTGTTTGGGCACTCCCATTTATTTCAGCGGAGACCGCTCATGTGACATAAACTCCTGCCAACGGGCTTTGAGCTCTGTAGTTCATAAATCTGCCTTGGTTCACTTTATCAGATGAGGTTTAAAGAACATAAGAGTTACACTATGGCTGCTCCCTGCTTTATTTACAGATTTGTGAATGTAACTCGGCTGTGGATTGAGATCTTTCACCATAACATTTTAAGACTTTTTTAGGGGACATAGGCCACGTGGGCTACATGCTTCTTGCTACCCCTTCTGATGAATAACAGACCTTCTAGATGCTTAGAAAGTTCCACTAAAGCAGATTTCTGTTATTACCATAAATGCACAGATTGAGGTCAGGAACTTACTCGTAACCAGAACTAGGCATGTTACGTACAGTTACAGGTATTTATAAAGCGCCAACAAGTTCCATAGCGCTAAAATATGTTGCTCGGAGTCTGCCTTTTATGATGTATTTCTGCATAAACAGTAGTGCCAATCCAAGCAGCCCTTAATTCCCTTTACATACTACATATCCCTTGACATGTGGGGGACTAGACTTGCGATACACTCTCCACAAGGAGGGAAGGCATTCTGAATCCCTCACAACTGCTATAGAGATTTTTCCTCTTCAGATAAGCGTGCTCCATGAGCATCCCAGTTCGCTAATTCCAGTACTGATTTTTATCTAAAATAAAATAGGGCAGACAGGCACCCAACAGCTGTGGCCGTACTTCGTATATTGGCCGTCATTTGCTGCTACTACGGCCGTAATAAAGTGCGGCTGCACGCGCGTTCGCACTGCGTTCGTCTGACCCAAGCCTAAATTGGATGAGCATTTGTGGCAGTGGCAACATTTTGGTCATAACTGGCCTCTTGAAGCCAAAAATCTTAGCCTAAGTGTTGCCACTTCCAATTCTCTTCCAATAAAGATCAGCACTTATACAACTGTTGGGGTGCCCAGGTTCCCTTTTTTTTTTTTTTTTTTTTTTTTTTTTACACCTTACAATCAATTTTAAGACGGTGGGTGGAATAATCGTATGTTTGATAGGCGTATGTTTGAGCTATGCTGCAGCTAGAAAGGGAATTCCAACAAAGCTTTAAATAGGAGATCCTTGTCATCCTTCAGTTATTCTCTATATTTTGATACACATTTACTGAATTTATGTTATGCATATAATGCACTTGTTTTGGGATGCAGACCGGATGTCCGCTTCCTCATGATCATTTATAATTTAATTTCCCAAGTGAAGGATTGTTGAATTTTTGCAAAGAAAATGCTTATTGGAGTAAGGAAGATCTGTCATATTTCATGAACGAAAAAGCATACTGGTGGTTTCCCTGGAACTTAACATTTATTAAGTAAAATACAGAATAAGCAGCGAGCCTTCGATGTAACTGACTTATTCTATTGTATGTAAAGTATGACCCCCCTAATTTAATGTTCTTTTAATTTCAACTGCAATCTACTGCCTCTATGTGTGCAGTTTGTGTCTACTCCGGGTAACATGATTTAAAAAGCACAGGAAATAAAAAAAAGCATATTATCCCTAATTTACCACATGCCAACTCAAGCAATCTTTTTTCCAATTGTGTTTCATTATTTAACAACTGATCAGTTTGTGTTTGGCGTGTTTGGTTCGTGGTGATTTAAAATTAAATTGAAAGCAAGTCACACTGGGTACACTATAAGCCTCATTTAATTCTTACATGCCACACTTGCATATTACTGAAATCCTTTCTTTTCTAGTTTTTTTTTTCCTCTCTCGACATTAACAATTATGTGATACTACAATGTGCTATGCACTCGCAACATGATTAAATAGTTTACAAAATTGTTGAATTCCTTGTAAAGAAATTAAATATAACCTCTCTTCTTCAAAGGGACACTCTAGATAACATGAGTCCATCATCACCTATTCTGGTTGGCCGTGAACCTGTGATAGCATTTCAAAGTGGAGGACGTCCCTCCTTCCAGAAGGTAGTCAGTCAGCTCATGCTTGACAGCCTTCTGGTGCTTTTTATTGACTTCTGATTTGAAAATTACGATGGATCCACTCACATAATTTGGAGCAATGGCGAGGCTCTTTGCGAAAATCCTTGTGTTGCTCGTAAAGCTAGAAATGGCATTAGAAGTCTTTCTTCTAAAAATCTGCAAGTTTCTTCAGGCCTTTGGATGGTTTGTAGGAATGGATGTGAATGGGTCATTCTGGTATGAAAATTAGAATAGATCCACTCACATAATTTGGAGCAATGGTGAGGCTCTTTGGAAAATCCTTTCGTTGCTCCTAAAGCTAGAAAAGGCATCAGAAGTCTTTCTTCTAAAAATCCGCACGTTTCTTCAGGCCTTTGGATGGCTTGTAGAAATGGATGTGAAAGGATCATTCTGGTATTACAATTTGCACCTCGTAAGCAAGGCTTGGTATTTTAGTGTTAATGTTCTTAGTAAATGTTTTAACTCTTGCAGTGGGGTTAAAATGTCACTTAAACATGCTGTGTTCAACACACAGCCAATCATGCAAGAGCATGCCATGCATAGAAGGGGATACAGTAGATATGGGCATTGATTGTCTGACTGCTCATCTGAATGAGTTTAGATGTGTTTTCTATACATTTGCAGGAGGATTATTAAATATATACTTCAAGGGACATTTAGGGCTTGGACAAGCTGTTTAAGTATATTGTGGGTTATTTTGGCACTAGAATATCCTTTCAAAGTAGCAGCAGTGTATTGAGTCAATAGAGCGTGCTTGGTGACTGGTGTCAACCAAAGCATAGTGAGACTGGCACAATTGAATGGATTTATGGCAAGGATGGACATGATGCAGTAATGGGATCACCATCACCGAGGTGAGGCAACGGTGTGTAAGTATCTTCATTTACATATAAAACCTCTTTTTTTTTTTTTTTTTTACTATGAGTGGGCATCTCTGCCATGAGATATTGTGGGTTGCTTTTTTAAGAGTGTCTTCTACTGCCAACCAATTTTCTTTGCTGCTTAAGCTTTTTCATGGAGCATGTCCATAGCTCTCTAGTAGGTGAATATGTTTTTCTGCTCTTGCTTCACAATCTCCCACAGCAACTGTTTAGGGCTTATGTTATGATCATTGTAAATCGTGAAAACTAGGCATTACGTTTTTTTTTTTTACAGTATTGTAAAGCTTATACATTTGATTGGAAAACAATACTTTCAATTATTATGGGTTTTACTTTTTTTTTTTTTTCCGGTTCCGGTCTAGAGATCCAACATTTGTGTGCTGCAGCACTCCATTTGTATTTCACGATTATATGTCCCATTTGTTTCACTGTATATGGCTTTAATATTCCCGATTATGGCTGCGTACAAAGCCGTTCCAAAGGTCACACTCAATTGGTGTATAATAGGTTACCGCTGGCTTACCTGCTCTGTGTTTAAGGGAAAAAAATGGGCTTCTCTCCTCGTAAATATTCAGCCACTAAAACATGAAGGATATGTGTTTTTTATCACTGTAAACAGATGTGTTCTCATAGGAATCTAACGTGTCTTCCCCTGTCTTAAATAATAAAGATATAGCTTTAAAGAGATATTTGTGTGTATATCAATATTAGAGCTGCTCAAAGAAAAGCGCTGTCTGTTCTGGGAGCATTCGCAAGTTTTCTCTTTGTAATAAAATTGCTCTCATCAGAAAATAGTAGTTTTAACACTGTAATACACACATTTGAGGTTGGGGCAAATCGGTAGCATATTAGAGGTAGGGAATATTTACAAATGCACCAAACGTGGTGGCCTTGATGGGAAGAATTGGGATCGGTAATACCCCTCCCTCAATGTCAGGCCTCTAATTAATATATATATATATACTGTGTATATATATATATATATATATATATATTAAACTACTTGAAAATTATCAAATATTGAAGGCGCTTTACCTGCAGTATTGTTGGAAAATACCCATGCAGAAGTGCAATTTAGGGGGTTATCCACTATTTGCCATTGTTTATTATTGTTGCAAATAAAGGGCGAAAATCACGGTTTCGATTTATAACTCCAGATGGGGAAAAACCAAGAACGCATTTTGCTCAAATAAATATCATATTGTGTATTTTAAACATGGGATGCATGGCAGAAACTTTAATGAACGTGAATCCGCAATCTTGCATAAAAACTATTCTGAGATGGTAAAAAGACTAAATTATTGTAAATCTCCTCATTTTTATTTTTCACTTGCGCTTTACAGAAATAATCCTGGGATGAAATGTTCTAAATTCTAGACGGCGTCTGTTATTTTGCATAAATTCAAAAGGAACCTGCATTACCAGCATACAGGAGGAAATGGCCTTTGTGTCATACAGTAAATGTGATAAATCAGATAATGGGCAGATATCCTGCTTAGGCTGGCCGTTTACTGGGTCAGTGTTTGTGCGATCGGGCGACCGTCACTCAACATCCAACCAGTCTCACAACATGTAGTAGTTTCAGCCCTCATCCACTCTCTCCATCTTCCATTGGATGACTTCAGAAGACTGTGTTTGACTACAACTGACTAGTGATCTTTCCCATTTGAATGTGATTTGTCAGACGAAGTCGGGACGATCGCGTACAATTTACATGAAAAAAAGATGAATTGTATAGTTAAACCACCTGTGCGGCGACAGGGCAATTGTCCCATAGAGAAGTGATTCAGTTCGACAGGCGAATCCCATAGAATTCAATATAATACATTCAATTTTATTTTTATTCAACAGTCTATTTTCCAATTTTCATGAAAAAGCCTTTTTTTACTGAATTTTTTTGAGGTTTTTTTAGGCAAAATTTTTGATTCCCAATTCTTATTTTTTTAACCATCGCGGCCGAACTGAAGAACCCCCCACCACCACCGCTGACCACTGTCGAAGACCTGAAGGGAACTCCAGAACTGTCCCTGGTGCTGCAAGGGCTTATTTTTCTCCCTAAGTTCGACTACGTTTGCCGGTCTTTCCATTGGTCGATATAGGTTGTCCATATTCACTTCCAGTGGATGACCCATCCTTCAAGATCGCTCAAAAAAGTTGTCCGTAGTCGGACAGCTAAGTCGGTCGTCCGACTACAGACCCAGTGGACAGGCCAGCCTTAAGCAGATTTGTAGTGATTATAGTGACATTACTTGTGTATTCTTTTAGTATTTTCTGGAAGCTGCATTGCTAGTAATGTGTCTGGTATGATGCGTGTATATGGAAATTATATTCTCACCTTGTATCTGTACTGTACAGGGATTTTGAGAAATTCTAACCATCCGAATCTTAAAGGAACACTCTACTCAAAAATCTCCCCCCCCCCCCGTTTTTTTATCCTAACCTATCCCTATTCCCTTAATCTTTATTTTTTATTTTTTTTCTTGTAACTGTAATACTTACCCTAAAATCCACTTTTTTCCAGCGGCGTCTTTTTTTTTTTTTTTCATACTCCCCTCCCTCCTCTTCCACTCCCGTCCTTCTTGAGTCTTCTTGCCTTCTGGTTTACGTGAGAAGTGCGCATGCGCCCTCTCACGTAAGCCAGCCACTCGGCAGGCTTCCTCCCGGCTCCCTCTGAGGATTAGTGTTGCGCGCAAGAGGATGCGCGCAACACTAACCCTCAGCCGCTGCCACCAGCTACTGCGGCGAGTTGGAGACGTCATCGCGCTGAAAGCGCGATGACGTCTCCTACTCGGCAAAAGTCGCTCTGCTGACTGACAGCTGGGAGGGCGGAGTAAAGTCCTCCGCCTCTCTCAGCTGTTTTCAGCCTTTTCAGCTGATCGGCTGAGCGGAGGGAGGGGAGACAGAGGGCGGCTTACTCCGGGCATCATGACCACCTAAAATAGCTTAGGTGGTCATGTTGCTTAGAGTATCCCTTTAACCTTCTAAATTGTGAGTGACTCCAGAGCTCTCTCTGTTGTAATGCAGTATTAAAGTCACAGTTATGGTAGTGACCGCTCATTATAGCTCCTTTACATTAATGCAGGGTGATAGGAGTGAGATCTCAGAATTTCATTTCTTCCCATGGACAATATTAATCTTGCATTGAAAAGGTATGCAGGTGAGATTTTATATGCTTCTTTTTCTAACTGTATTTCGAGAAAATATTGATACAGGTTAAGCATCGCCAATCACAAACCAAATAAAATATTTTAAGTTCTATACGGGTTATCAGTCCTATAATGTCTTGCTTGATTTCAGCATTTTGTATCCGTAAGTATACTGAATCGATTTAAGATCCTCTTTTTCCTTTTTTTCCTTTTTTTCCTTTATATTACCCAGACCTTCGCTTATTTGCAGAGATCATATAGATGGCGGTCCTACCGCCAATATATTCAGAGGTGGAGAGAAGTCATCAAATGCGGTAAATGAGAGTTTCCATATCTAGAATTCATCCCCCTTTCATTTGTCCCTAAACAAATTCACTCAAGGTGAGTTCAGCCATACGGTATCTAAAGGAGATTCTCCGAGGGGAGATTGGCAGCTTTAATTTATTGGATACCGGCAATCACAGTCCATGTTAAATTCAAAACCGTGTGGCCAATCAAGGTTTCAACACCGAAGAGAAAGAATAACAAGCGTGTTGCACACTATAATAAAGAAATCTGTTGATTGAAAACAGTTTGTAGATTTTGGAAATGATAGGGGATGTAATTGCTATGAAAGAAAAGGACAAGGCTTCATAAATAATGGGAAATAGAGCATATTTTTTCTGCTTATAACGCTAACTCAATTAAGTAGTATATGCAGTAGAATTTCACCTAGATTTCACCTTTTTTTCCCTCTTAAGGCTGTTTCTAAAATGCATTTATTGGCTTCATTTCAAACAACATAACAGCGACTTATTCAAGAATTGTCATATGCCTGGCTTTTGCGTGTCCTTTTGGCTGTCATTCCTTATTCTGTATACCACTCTTGTCACAATTGCTTGAATGACTTCTGGTCACATTGAACGGTGCAGCAGGATAAGCTAGGGCTTTTAAGGAGAATTACTGAGCATTACTGGGGTGAGCATCATGAAAATATGTCTTCATTTGGTCATCATTTATGACCTACCCTTAAGCTTTGTGTTTCAAAAATGTCAGATTTAAAAATTCCGTAAACACCTCCTGTTTTGTACTCAGATTTATATGAGGCTCACCCTATTCTCAGAAAACTCTATGCTTTCCCCAACTCTCAAATCTCTGTCTATTCAAACCTTTTTACAGGTTTTGTGTGTCAGGAATTTGCCACATTCCCAGAATGCATATTCGGATTTTGGAGGTCTTTATTGCCCTTAATCAGTTGCCTACCGTGCCTTTTTGCTGCTCGTTGTGAAAAGGCCAGTGTGCTGCCTATATATCTATATCAAAAATGGCCACCAGCAATGACTGCCATCATTATGCATGTGCTGCGATGGCCTCTTATTGCTAGCACCACTTTTGTTCTGGTAGCCTGCATTTTTAGTCGGCACACAGGCATATCAAGGGTCTACTTGTCTCACCAGCATTATTTTTTTTGAGAAAGGATTTTACCAGGAAGGATACATTGAGATTTCTCTCGTTTTCAAGTATGTCCTGGGTGGCGAGTATGTACAGTTAGGTGTCTTGCCCAAGGACACTTACTGGAGAGGTGCTCGTCGGGATCGAACCCATGACTACACAGGCTCTCTCCACGCAGAGCAGTGATGTTACCTCTACTCCTCCATTTATACTTGCCCCATTATTTCCCCCATCGTAGCCGTTTCTCATTATTTTCAAATTAAATCTGGAAAAATGGGCTTTCGACCTTGTAAGCATCATCAATCCAGGTCTGGCAGAACCTTTTCCTCATCAGGGTGAGCTTGTTTGACTGCAAGAGGAAAATGTGGTATATAATGGGAACGCCAGACTTGCATGACACAAGGATTGTGAAACATAGAAACATAGAAAAATGTCGGCAGATAAGAAACTTTCGGCCCATCTAGTCTGCCCAATTACATGGATACTTTACCTGGATTTATATTTTGTTTAGGATAGCCTTATGCCTATCCCATGCTTGCTTAAATTCAATTACTGTTTTGGCCTCTACCACTTCAACTGGAAGACTGTTCCATGTATCCACCATCCTCTCAGTAAAATAATGCTTTCTGATGTTACTTTTAAACCTTTGCCCCTCTAATCTAAGACTATGTCCTCTTGTTTTGCTACTTTGTTTCCTTTTAAATATACTCCCTTCCTCTACCTTGTGGATTCCCTTTACGTATTTAAATGTTTCTATCATATCTCCTCTGTCTCGTCTTTTTTCCAAGCTGTACATGTTAAGATCATTAAGCCTTTCCTGGTAACTTTTCTCCTTCAAGCCGTACACCATTTTAGTAGCCCTTCTCTGAACTCTCTCTAAGATGTCTATATCCTTCTGGAGATACGGTCTCCAGTACTGCACACAGTACTCCAAGTGAGGTCTCACCAGTGCTCTGTACAGTGGCATGAGCACTTCCCTTTTCCTACTGCTAATAGCTCTCCCTACACAACCAAGCATTCTGCTAGCATTTCCTGCTGCTCTATTACATTGACTACTTACCCTTAGATCCTCTGAAATAATAACCCCTAAATCCCTTTCCTCAGATGTTGAGGTTAGGACTGTATCAAATATTCTATATTCAGCCCTTGGGTTTTTACGTCCCAGGTGCATTATCTTGCACTTACCCACATTAAAACTCAATTGCCACAGCTCCGACCATTTTTTTAGTTTACCTAAATCATTTGTCATTTGGCTGATCCCTCCAGGAACGTCAACCCTGTTGCAAATCTTTGTGTCATCAGCAAAAAGACATACTTTTCCATTAATACCTTCTGCAATATCACTAATAAAAATATTAAAGAGAATGGGTCCAAGTACTGACCCCTGAGGTACCCCACTGGTAACAAGACCTTGCACCGAATAAACTCCATTTACCACAGCCCTCTGTTGCCTGTCACTCAGCCACTGCCTAATCCATTCAACAATATTGGAATCCAAGCTCAAAGATTGCAATTTATTGATAAGCCTTCTATACGGAACAGTATCAAAAGCCTTACTGAAATCTAAATAAGCAATGTCTACTGCACCACCTGTGTCTATTATTTTTGTTACCCAATCAAAAAAATCAATAAGATTACTTTGGCATGATCTCCCTGAGGTAAACCCATGTTGTTTCTGATCCTGTAATCTATGTGTTTTTAGATGTTCAACAATCCTTTCCTTTAACATGGTTTCCATTAATTTCCCCACTACTGACGTAAGACTAACTGGCCTATAGTTCCCAGATTCCTCCCTACTACCCTTCTTGTGAATGGGCACAACATTTGCTAATTTCCAGTCTTCTGGGACGACTCCCATTAGCAAGGATTGGTTAAATAAATCTGTTAACGGTTTTGCTATTACATCACTGAGCTCTTTTAATAATTTAGGATGGATCCCATCAGGCCCCATTGACTTATTTGTCTTTACTTTAGACAGCTGCTGTAGAACCTCCTCCTCTGTAAACTGATATGTAAATGTCTCGTTAGTGTTTCCTCCTAACTGAGGTCCCTTTCCTTCCTTTTCTTCTGCAAAGCCTGAACAAAAATATTCATTGAGGCAGTCAGCGAGACTTTTATCCTCTTCTACATACCTTCCTTCCTTTGTTTTTAATCTAACTAATCCTTGTTTTACTTTTCTTTTCTCGTTTATGTATCTAAAAAATGTTTTGTCCCCCTTTTTTACTGACTGAGCTATTTTCTCTTCTGCGTGTGCTTTGGAAGCCCTTATAAATTGCTTTGCCTCTTTCTGCCTAATCTTATAGGTTTGCCTATCTTCTTCACTCTGAGTTGTTTTATAATTATTGAATGCTGTCTTTTTGTTCTTCACTATTTTGGCCACTTCTGCAGAGTACCACAGTGGTTTCTTCCCTTTTTTGTTTTTGCTAACAAGTCGAATGCAACTGCCTGTGGCCTTCAATAATGCTTCCTTTAAATAATCCCATTTCTCCTGGACTCCCTTTAAACTCCTCCAGTCTGATAATGACTCCTTCACACAAAATCTCATTTTAGAAAAATCTGTTTTTTTAAAGTCTAAAACTTTTGTTTTTGTGTGGTGCCGCTCCATCCCTGTTCTTATATTAAACCATACTGACTGGTGATCACTAGATCCCAAATTTTCACCTACAACAACGTCCGATACCAAACCTCCATTTGTGAGTATTAAATCCAATATGGCCTCTTTACAGGTCGGCTCCTCAACTACTTGTGTTAGAGATAATCCCAGTAGGGAGTTTAGAATATTTGTACTCCTGGTGCACCCAGCTGTTTTGGTTTTCCAGTTCACATCAGGAAGATTAAAGTCCCCCATGATAAGAACTTCCCCCTTCATTGCCATTTTGGCTATTTCCTCAAGCAGCAGATTATCTAGCTCTTCTACTTGTCCAGGGGGTCTATAGATCACACCTACACGAGCTACTGTATGATTGCCAAATGTTAGCGTAACCCAAACTGACTCTATGTTCACCTCGCTCACTTTTATTTGGTTTGTTTTTATGTTGTTTTTCACATACAGGGCCACTCCTCCTCCTTTCCTACCTTCTCTGTCTTTTCTATATAAAGATTACCCCGGTATTGTTATGTCCCAGTTATTTTTCTCACTGAACCATGTCCCAGTAACCGCAACTAAATCTACTTTTTCAGCTGCCATCATTGCCTCCAGTTCATTGATTTTATTGACTAAACTGCGAGCATTTATAGACACGACTCTGAGCTTGTCATTTTTTTCCCCGCATGTTGCTTGCACCCTCCGATTTAGTTTTGGGGGACAATCAGGCAGATTGTTTTTTACCCTGAAGATTGGACATTGACCATAGGTTTTTATAAGAGCTTAGGACACCATGCGTGGTCAATCTTATGTTATCTTTTCTTCGTTTCCCCTTTCTTTCTACCCTGTGCTTCAATACAAAAATAAGCTTGGATGATCCAGTTGATGAATGCGCAGTTACTATTCCGTGTGGAATTCCTCATTTTATACGGAATCATACATCCACCGAGATCCTGGACCTGCACGGCTGATATTTTTAACTCTAACAGTTAAAACCGGGCTGTTGTGTTTTCTTTTTTTTCTTTTGTGTGGCGTGAAACCGTTACAATAAACACAAGATTTCCAAACCTCAAAGGATTCACTTGACAGATGCTTGATAACAGCCTTTTTCCCTCCGTAGTTTTGACAGTTTTGTGTGTGTTCTTATACCTAGTATAAACTAAAACATCACTGTCATTTCGTATCTCTCGCGCTCTTTGTTCCTCTTTTCCTGTGGGGTAGTTTTTTTCCCCCACCATGACTGCTGCATAATAAAGAGAGATGGGCATGTACACATTCAAAGTGGTGAGAGCCAAGTTTATGCGCTTAGAGATTAACATGTTTATAAGTTTAGTGGAAGAAAATACTACTTGACAGCAGAAAGCATCCTTAAACGTTTCCTTTTCATGAGTATTTGGCAGTGGGCTGTTTTAGGTTTCACTTAACCTCTGACATCTTATCAACGTGTATATGTGCGTTTAAGACTAATGGCGTATCGTTGTCAGATTTGTGTACTAAAGTGAGTTATATAATGCATGATGCATTTCTTTGCTTAAAAACGCTCACTCTGACGTGTTAATACACTGCAAGATTTGCTCATGGCTCGCTATAGGGAGCTATGACAGATCTATCCAAATAATTGCGTTTTTCCTTTCATGCTTCATTTCCAAATGCATCTTCGATTTTGGGAAAGAACGGAAAAATGTAGATTGCAGCAGCGAATGTAGTGTATCAATTATGCAGCGTATCATGGTATTGCAGAATGATGGATTGCCGAACCCTGCTTCTAGGTCTGTTTTTAAAATACCCATTTAATAATTTTGTATAAAATATATAAAAATAAACATACTGCTTACAATGCTATGGTTTTTCCTTTGCCAGACCCTTATTTCTACACGGCCCTCCATGGAATGGTGAGCTTTTTCATAAACACTTTATTTTGCTTTGTGGCTAAAGTATAAAAGCACAATTCTGAAATGTCACTGCCTTAGATACCACATTCATTGTGCTATATCTCGGGTATATTTTGTAAACAATTGCCCTTTTAAAGGGAAAGGCAACAAATGTTCAAATAAGCCTCACAGATTGACATCTAGTCATTTTGTGCCAGTATAACGAATTATGCACTCCTGTTAGCCTGTCTATGAATATTTGCTGACTGCAGGCACATCACGTAGATATCGCGGGTTCAGTTCCACACTACCGTAATGTACCAAATATAGCAAGTCATGCTAGGTTTTTGGTTTTGTGGTGTATGTACAAGTTATGGTTACAATGTACTGTATCCTATTAAGTGTGCAATAAAAATAAATACATACTGTGATTACAAAACACTTTGGGGAATATTCCCTACTGAACACTAAAAGTAGCGTTCGGGTGCGTAAGGGATAACGCCAGGATAAGCGACTTTAACGCATGTCCCCATATTACATTCCTAACGATAAACCCCTGAAAAATCTGTTAGCACATCAGTGATTGCTTCAACCTTTGCAAGCTTACTGTACTTTGCACACCCCATATAAGTATAGGATGTGCAAAGTCCTAGCACTCTAATTACCGCACCAATGGACTAACCAAAATGTTTGCGCCACATAAAAGCGGGTGCTAACGGACTCCACTTTTGCAGAATCATTAAGCACCTCCTAAATCCCCCCCTCCAAAAAGTTAATCCGATACTCGCCTCTCATCAATTCCCATCTCATTGGTGAGACCAGCCTGATCCGCTTCTTGCCACTTGGAGTAGAGTGAGACTGGGAAAATATTGTCCTCGGTCTCCCTACACAATCATGCGAGCGCAAGATCACGAAGGGCTCGCGACCTGGCAGCGCAACCCTACAGCTGCAGATATTCCCTGTTAGCATCCCCTATTTTGGTGGTATGAAGGGGAGAGGGCCCTTTATTTAAAAAATAAAATCAAAACATAATCTGAGCCATCAATGAGTAGTTTTTTGCTTGTGAAATATTCTGAGAATTACTCAAATGTGCCGGATACGCCAAGGGTCTTATTCCAAGGTTGATGTTAACTTAACCAGAGCTGTTGCAATCTTTCCAGAGCTGTTATAGTCTATTGAGGTTAAGTTTACAACAGCTATGGATAAGTTTACACCAACCTTGGAATAGGGCCTAAAGTGGGCAACGGCTGTTGGAAAAATGGCACCAATAGACTTTCTCAATGCAGGATTTACCAAAAACCTTAAATTTGAGATGAGAAAAAAGAGAACATCCAATAAGCTCCATATAAAAGGAGGTATACTTGTGTCTGCTAACTTTTTTTAAGAGAAGTCCATGGAAGCGGCCATCTTTTTGTATTCTTCACTGTTGCTCCAGTTAAGTTGTGTGCAATTAAACATGTTTGACTACACATTGGAATCAAGCTAAGAGTGTGGGAGTACTGAGTTAGAAGAGTTTTGAGCCACATATCATTAAAAAAAAGTGCTCACATGTGGGCATATTCATCTCTAAATACTTTGTGGGCCTCTTTAATGACCAGGATTCCTTGAAAAATTGTTTATTGGGCGTCCTGCCTGCAGATGTCGCTAATGTCCATTCAAATATTTTTTGTGTTATTACAATTGACACATTTCTGTTAATCGGATAATGGAGTTAAGCAACTGATTCTCGATCCTTCGATATCCTACACCTAAGAGCACAAACCCTGGGTTTGATGAGAATGCTCAATGGTCCTTGTGGGATATCTCTAGTCTATACTATTTGATCAGTGGATCACATCATGCTACTAGTGAGCTTATCCATGTTTTCTATAGATAAGCAGCTGTTTATATGTCATTATATTGATATGCTGTTACAACATGATAGGAACAAGTTTTTTTACCCTAGTGGTGTTCATCTACCTTAAAAAAAATTCTGTAGTATTTACTTTATGATATACTTAAATGTAATCTAGTACTTATATAATACTATGGTTTTGCAGTGCTTGTTCCATGAAGATTGTAGCAAAGCTCAACTGATGAAGGAAATTAAAGTTCAAACAAAAATAAAGAAATACTGGAGTTGCAAACAAAGGCCCCCTATTCCATGATTGGGGTTAATTTACAGGGTTGTAAACCTACCAGAGTCATTATAATCTATGGAGTTAAGTAGGGCTGCAACTAATGATTATTTTCATAATCGATTAGTTGCCCGATTTATTTTTTCGATTAATCGATTCATCAGATAATTGTTTTTTTTATTTAATTACTTAAAAGGAACATTATGTAAAAAAAAAAAATCCACCCCTGCCCACCCATTTTAGTGAATGTCGATTGGATAGTAAGCAATTTGCTTAGTCTACTTACATACACAAATTGCATACTTTTTGCACACGAGGTACGTGACGCCTGGTCAGAGTGATGGATTTCAGCTGTTTGCGGTGCCTAACTTCCCTGACGGTGTTCCCAAGTGTGGCTCGGGGTTAACTTTCAGTGCTGAAAGCGGAAACCCCCGAGACACACTCGGGCTGCATACATACCTGTCCCTGCGCTCCCTCGCTGACCTCCGCAATCGCATTCTTCTCTGGTGATCACAACGTTTTGCTTCCTGGTTCCCTTCTTGTGAGAAGGGAACCAGGAAGTGTGACGTTGCAATCGTCCGGGGGGGACAGCGAGGGAGCCAGGGCCAGTTAAAGCCTGAGTGTGGCTCGGGGTTACTGCTTTCTGCAATGCATTTAACCCCGAGCCACACTCTATCACCAGGGGGCCAAATAAATCGTTACGATTCTGACATATAAAATATATCGGAATCGTAACACCGGGGAGGTTAAGTGCATGTCTCCTTTCTCTCCAAACAAACGCTGCTATGAGCATTCAGATAGACATGATGATGTCAGTACGAAAGCAGGGTGAGAAGGGGGCACTCCACGCAGCTTTGGCCACTTTGATAAGCTAAAATGGTCAAGGTGCATAGTGTGTTCCTTTACAAACAATAATTACAAGAACAAACTGAGTGGGAGAAGAGTCCGGAGGTGGAAGTGAGTGAGTTTTGGCTAAAGACCAGACCTGAGTGGGAAGGAGTTTGTGGGAATGGACTGGACCAAAGGTAAAGAATGGCAGCTCCAGGCCAGACAAAGAGGGTGTCGCAGGCAGGTTGGAGTTGTGGCACAGGACTCCGGCTTAAAGATAAAACACCAGCGTTACAATAAGGGCCAGATTTGGAGCGGCCCCCCCCCACCAACAGCAAAAAAAAAAAGAAACATGCCAAACTAACTTAAAAATTTCATTTTGGGGTAAGCTAAAAAAAAAAACTAAGACCGTTTCTTGCTGCACTCAAATCAAAAGGGGCAGAGTCAGTTGGCTAAGTCGAGTTAGTGCAGTGGCATTGTTTGTTTTAGATGTAAAAGCCTCTGCTGTAGAACAGAGAAAAATACATTTTGCATTTAGGCTAGGGTCAGACGAGCGTGATTTCTACGGACTGTACGTTCGTGCACACAGACGTACGTCAGTACGGAAGACACAGTAGTGGCCACACAGTCCGTTTTTTTCACTGACGTATATTTTGACGGATGTAGGAGGGGAAATAAATTAAAAAGCAAAACCATTTTGTCCGTGAAAAATGCTGGACGTATAAATGCCGTCCGTCTGACCACGTTCCATCACTCACACACAAAGCTATGCGGACGTTGCGGACGCAGCGCACTTTGTGCGGCCGTTCTAGTGGTTGTAGGTTCTTGCCTGCCTTGCGTCCGTTTGTCGCGGCCGTGGTGCGTCCGCAGTTCAGTGCGGACGTACTTTGTGTAACAGGCTCCAATGGACTTTCTTTCATGCTATCACGGACGTACTTTTAGGCGCAATCACGGACGTGAACACTACGCTCGTCTGACCCCAGCCTGACTGTGTCAATTTTTTTATTTTTACACATTACATGGTGAGGTTTGGTATCATTGTAAAGACCAGACTCAGACCTTTCCAATGATGCCTCGCTCAACCTTGTGTGGCGTCCAATTCAGAGATGTGGGTTCCAAACTCCCCCTGTCTCACTGCACTGCCACGATCTAGGTTGTCAATAAAACAATGTGTTGCATCATCAGCTCCACACTTGCTGGCAGTGTGGGAAATGAGAAGGTGAGTTAGCGCATCATCACTGTACACATTATAATTGTAACGTGAATAATAGTGCTGTAAGGAAAAAAAATATATATTTTTAAATAACTGTAACCTGGTTATCTTTCGTATCACTGGAAAGGGCATAATCTGACCTTTCCAATAATGCTTAATATGTCTCTCTAGCCCCTAGGGCTCCAGATATACAGTGGTCTAAACGATTGTAAATTGAAGAAAATTAAAATATTTTTTAGAGCAAGTCGTCCCCTCGTGGCAGGGGCCTGTAGGCACTCTACCTAGTTATAAATCCGGCCCTGGTTACAGTGTCCCTACCCAGTGGCACTGTCCCAGGGTTTGTGCTATAGCGCTACTACAGTTGTAAAATGAATAAAACCAATCTGGTTATGTCTGACATGATCCTAGAACTAAATCTTACAGAGTAAAAGCAGCCAGCAAGTCTTCTGCAATCAGCTCCGAAGCAGAGTGTGAGGCTAGAACGTTTAACTCAGTCTGACTCTGAGCAGTGTGTGCCGTAGACAAATCGATAATGAGAATAGTTAACAACTGTTTTCACGCTCTATTAGTTGTTTCAGCACTAGAGTAAGTTTACAACACCTCTGGTTACGGCTAGTGTCAGACGAGCATCTTTGGAGAGCGGAAGGAAGGTCTGTGAGAGTGGACGTTCCTTCCACTCGACACCCGTCTGGCCACCTCGCTGAGCACACTGGGTGCACCCAGCGCTGCTCTCCTATGGAGACGTGCACTTTGCCGCTCCGTCAACGCGTATCCTAGCGCTTTGCCGGAGAGGCTTAGATAACGGACGCTTGTTGCGTGCGCATTTCGCGCGAGTGCACAAGCACGTTACCGGCTCTGTTGCAGCGTCACAGCGCTGCGACGGACACCGGTAAGCACGTCAGTACGGGCGCACATAGCGCGTGTGTGTGACGATAGCATAAGTTTACACCAACCTTACCATAGGGCCCTAAATCTCCAACTCCAATGTTTTGCACTAAAACCTTCCCTTCGTATTTCACCCCTTTAGTGTCAATGGCTCAAAGCAAAGGTAGAGGAGATAGAAGAGATGACAAAGTGCAGTTAAGAGTTTGTGATATTTTTGTCAGATTGTTGAAGAGACCGATAACATGTTAAATCAGTTAGTAATTATGCGGAGATGGATTTTAATTACTATCTAGAAAATGTAGGTAAGGCAGGGTCTAACAACATCAAGTGAATGTAAGACAACATACTGGGAGTAAATGGGGTCAACTTTTTGCGACTTGTGGAAACAAGCGTATGAGTTTTTTAACCCCTTCCCGACCGCTGACGTACCCTGTACGTCCTGTGTTCGGGTCTCCCTTAGACCCGATGACGTACAGGGTACGTCAGCGGCGCCAAATCCCCCTCCCGCCCGATACTCACCTCCCTCGTCAGATCCCACGGCGATCTGACAGGGAGGAAGCCTGCCCATGTGATTTACATGGGCAGGCGAGGCTGATGACGTCGCCACGCTGCGTGGTGACGTCATCAGAAGGTGCCCCCATGTGTTTCAATGGAGGGGAGGGGGGGGCTCCTTCGGAGCCCTCTATCTCCCCAACCATTGAAGCTAGGGAGATGCCGTTTGCACCGCTGGAGAGGGGAGAGCCTCCCCTTTCCAGCGGTGTATGGCATTAACCATTTCGCCGCCGGATCACGTTGCGGCGCCAATTGGCGCCAAAACGTGATTCAAACCTGGAGGGGGGCTGACATCTTGGATGTCAGCCAAGCCTCCAGGTCCCCCCCCACCCACTGACAACCTCACCATATGTGTGAGGATGTCAGTGGGCCAGTTAACCCTCTAGCTGCCATGTAGAGATAAGGGGATCCTAAGGATCCCTTTATCTCCCGATCCATGGCAGCTAGATGGTCATATTTGCCATCATTTGAAAGGCCTGATTATGGCCTTTCAAATGATACCAAACATGACCAGGTTTGGTTTTAAAAAAAAATGTAAAAAAAAATTAAATAAAAAAAAAATAATAAAAAAATTAAATAAAATAAAAAAATGTTTTTTTTTTAAAAATTTTTTTGTCTGGGGGGAGTTTAATTAAATAGGACCTAGGCTGTCATCTAAAAATAATTAGCACAAAATGGTCAGAATGAGCGCAGCGCACATAGGTGAACTGGCTCAGCAGTGAAAGGGTTAAAAGGTAAAAACATGTAAAAATTGGGTATTTCTATTCACGGGATAAAATTTGGAAACTATTTAGCCGGGGTCTTTATTGGTGGTTATAGCTTTAGGGGATTAAATTACGAAAAAGTGTGTTTTTACCATTTTTTTCATCATATTTCATATTTTTTTTATATTAAATTATTGGATATGATGGAAATAATGGTATTTCTAGAAAGTCCATTTAATGGCGGGAAAAGGGTGTATAATATGTGTGGGTTGAATAAACGAGTAAGAGGAAAATTTGATCTAAACACGAGCAGCGCAGAAACGTAAAAACAGCAGCGGTCACTAAAGGACGGATTTGTGTAAAACCGCCCGGTCACTAAGGGGTTAAACCATTATTCTCAGTATGATGTAATCCTAGTACTTTGAAGTACTCAGTTTTGTATTTACCTGACCAACTGCATTTAAACTAGTCTAGGAGCCAAAGTTGAAGTATTCTACGAATAACATGTATTTAGCCAACTTCACAAATTTAAGAGCTAGGATTTTTTTTCCCCGTTTTAAGTTGTGTGTAATAACCCAGATGCATTGACTTTTAGAATAATCACCGTAGCAGAGCTTGCTTGCTATAAAAGGGTTAAATACCTCTTGCCAGCCTTCGTGTGTGGGGAATCTCGAACAGTTCTCACATTTTGTTTTGGAAAACCACTATTCTGCCCCAGAGTTTCATGTGTCTTTTCAGAAAAACCTGTCAGGATTTAATATTATATATAAGGGTTATTTTACCAACAAGTCACATTTACTGAGGCAGAGCAGAGCGTCCAGTGTCGTCATTTGGCATGTTGCAGACAAATTCCAATTACTTTCCTCCTTCAAGCCTTTGTTAAACACTACCAGCTAGCTGACAGTAAAATTATAAATACAGGTGTTGTCACACTACACTATAATCAGGATTTTAATTTGATTTTTCATTTGTGAAGACCTTTTTCTCACCCCCATGTGGAAAGGGGAATAGAATTAGTTTTATTGACAGTAAAAAAAGACTTTCTGAAAGCTGTCTAAATCATTACCTGTATTTAGCGAGAAAAAGAAACTGAAGCTGTCCGCGCAAAAGAAGAGTTTTATTATCATATATTTACTCATTACATTTACTGGTAAATAAAATGTAGCCGATGCGTTTGACAAGTGATTGGCGTTATGGGAAAGGTTTTCACTGCACCAGAACAATAGCGGAATGTAAATATATATTTTGCTTTTGTTTAGTAGTTCTAAACCTAGTGCAAAGCTGCTGAAAAATTCATCTTAAGTGCACATTGTTTACTTGTCGATGTGCATTGCTAAACTTTTTTTTTCCTCTGTTTTGTTTAAAATAAAAAAAATAGATTAAATCCAGCCTTTGTATCAAGCCAGACTTTATTTTTCGATCACAAAATCAATGTCTTCAAAGTCGTGCAGTGTTGCCTCTTTTTTTTTTTTTTTCTTTTATTTTGGATTTGTTTTACAACCTTCTAAATTTCTGTGATTGTTTTTTTATTTTTTTTATTTATTATTTTCTCTTCGCCCTGTTCCTCTCTGCTTGCTGTTTGGGGAAGGTTTACCTCTTTTATTCTGCCACACGCCCTTGATTATTTTTTTCCCCCCTCTTTCTCCCACAAAGCATATAGTGTCGTATCTGCCAGATTTTTAGTGATGAGCAGAGAATTGCTTTTAAAGTGGGCATTATGCCAGTTCGGCAGTACAATGGAAAACCAATCTTCCACCATTCTACATTTGATGCTGTTATTGTAACATTTTAGATAACTGCTGCCACAAAAAAAGACGTGTTCAAATGCGACCAGTTAGTCAAGTTAAATCCAGAGTAGCATTAAAATTACACTGAAAACCGTTTGTCAGAGGTCATACGTTCTCTCGTGCTACAACGGATAGGATAAATGTTTTTGTTAGAGAAGGGGGAGTTTCTTGGTACACTCCCCACACCTTATTCTTTTGTGATCTTGTATCGAGCCAGGGTTCTATCACTAGTGATCATCTATCTCGGAGTCCACTCTAGACTTGCTGGGATCAAAACTTTTCTCTTTGTTTAATCCTATTTCTGTAGCTTTCAAAGCATAAATTCTTCCATCATTGACTTAAACATCAATAAGGTCTTTAAGGTTCTGTTATACAATGGTCCACCGTGCTGTCAAACTCTGCCCCCCTCCCCTCAGATGTTGAACTACTGCTCCCATGATTCTCTGGCCATTGATTGCATTCAGAGTCTTCTGGTAATTGTAGGCCATCGACATCTGATTGTGCCGGAGTGTGACAGCCCAGGTCTACATTGCAACTATAATTTTATTTTACATATATTCACTATAGCCACTATTTTCCTAATGGCCAGTCTGTTTGCACATGGCTCAGTTGTAGGTTTTGGCCAAATCTGCAGAAATGATGATTGCACTGTGCCGGCTGGGTGGAGTAGAGGCAACATCACTGCTCTATAACCGTGGAGAGAGACTGTGGAGACACAGGTTCGATCCCAGCAAGAGTACTTCTCTCTAGTAAGTGTCCTTGGGCAAGACACCTAACGGTACATACTCGCCACCCAGGACATACTTGAAAACTGCTGTACGGCAGACACCCCACATCATGGAGCAAGGCTGTACAAGAATGCCTTAAGCAACCACAAAAACTCCTCCTTGTTAGCCCTCTTCAGCAGGAGGCTCGTGATTATTGCAAAGTGGTGCTGATTTTTTGGCAAAAATTTATGTTCTATGCAAGAGAATGAGTTAAAGAATAAAGGTAGAAAGGGGATTATGCAACAGTCCACAATATTGGTCTTTAGTCCCAAAATCAATAGAGACAGTACTGTTCTGTGTAACAGATTAATTTGCCTGAAATTTAATTGGGCCACTATAAATCAATGGTAAAACCCCATCTAAATTGCTCGTTACCAGGGCTGTATTTTTGCATACTCCAACTAGGTCTTGGCCCTAAAGTAGAAGGTCGACTGGGTGGAGTAGAGGTAACATCACTGCTCTGCGTGGAGAGAGACTCTGGAGACACAGGTTCGATCCCGGCAAGAGCACTTCTCCTGTAAATGTCCTTGGGCAAGACACCTAAGGCTGGGGTCAGACGAACGCAGTGTTTACGTCCGTGTTACCGCACATAAGTACGTCCGTGATAGCATACAATTGTGTTAAATGGAGCCCCACACACAAAGTATGTCCGCACAGAAGTGCGGAAGCACAACGGACGCAGCAAACGGACGCAGGTTAGGCAAGAACGTAATACTGCTAGAACGTCCGCATAGCTTTGTGTGTGAGTGATGGAACGTGGTCAGATGGACTGCATTTATACGTCCAGCATTTTTGATGGACAAAATGTTTTTTCATTTTATTTTTCCTGCTACATCCGTCAAAAAAAGTCAGTGAAAAAAACGGACTGTGTGGCCACTATCTTGTTGTCAGTCAGAAAGTACGTCCGTACTGCAAGGACGCACAGTCCATACAAAATGCGCTCATCTGACCCTAGCCTAACGGTACATACTCGCCACCCAGGACATACTTGAAAATGAGAGAAATCTCAATGTATCCTTCCTAGTAAAATACTTTCTCAAAAAAAAATAAAAGTCATGATTGTATATAGACCAAGTTATGGTGGATAGGAATTTCTCCATAAAAAATGTCCATCAGTGAGTAAAGTCTATACAATGTTTAGTCTGTAACCATTGTCATTTAGGAAGCACATATAAAAGAACATTAGCCAAAATAGTACGATTACATTTTTTGAAACACTGTATATGGACTGCAAAATGCATAATACATTTTTAATATGTATATTTTACATTTAAACACCTAATGCCTGGTCTCTCGTCCTCTTAGGAGCAACCTAGTAAAGCTCTGAACCTTGCTTAGCTAAAGTAGTAATGCAGTGTTTGAGAGCAATGTATTCTGCCATTTTTTTAATGGACATTTCAGTACAAGGGAGGTTGTAGGCAGTTGTGGAAATTAGCAGGGTTATCCAAAGAGATTCGAATTGCTTGAGAAAGGTAACCGAACGCTGAAAATCAGCATTCGGTTACCTTTCCTGGCCATTCGGCTATCCAGAGAGCAGGCAATTCGCCAAATCCTGGCGAATTGCCTGCATATACGGTGCCTGTTCGGTGCCTGTTCGAGGGCAGTGAAATCCCCATGAAAAAGCACTGCTTCGGCTATTCAGAGAACACAAACCAGCAGTGAAAGGTTCCCCTAATGCCCTGCCATTCGGTGGTTTAATTCGGCAAATTTATTCAGGAGAATCCCATAGGCTTCAATGTTAAAAATATTCCCGTTTTAATTCAATATCTAATAAACCGTTCATTATAAAATTCTGCAGCAAAAAGTCTCTTTATTTATAGATTTTTTAGGATACTTTAAGCATTTTTCTGATTTTTTTTTTTTTTTTATTAAAAGTCCGATTTTTTTTTTATATTTTTTTCAGTTTCCTTTTTGTTTTGTAACAGCCCTCTTTATGATCATTCCCTGGACCTCCTGTGAAAATTTCAGACATTTTCGCTCAGTAGTTTCTTTGCAAACAGCGTTTCTTTTTCCCAGATTCATACAAATGGTTTTTCTAATTTATTCACTGCCTCCTCTACGTCACAGCTGCTTCGGCTCTGTGTGATTCGGCTCATGTTCGGCTCCTGTTCGGCTCCTGTTCGGCTCCTGTTCGTCTTTTTCAAAGGTTAATCCAGATGTTTTTGCTTGTTTTCAGCGTGCATTCGGTTAGTGTTCGGTGGGTTTACGGCAGCTTTTCCCTGCAATTCGGGGACCCTGTGCTGTTTGCTGAATACACCGCAGGGTCACCGAAATGGGATCGGCAAAAGGAACCGAATTGAAGAGAACGAAAAGTCACCGAACGTGCGGTGACTTTTCGAATCTCTTTGGATAACCCTGTAAGTTTCCATCCTACTATGTATTCTATAGTTTAAGTATAGATAGAACCAAAGTGGAGAGAAAGAGCAAGTGTCAGTATTTAATTCCACACTGGTCTTGTGAAGAAGGTACTACTTAAATTCCTAGCAAAATATTTGGCCAATGTGCACAATATGGTAATGTTTAATGATTACCCGGAGCCCATTCCATCTATTGCGCTTAGGGAACATACTGGCACTACTGTTCTTACAGCTTCTCCTATATGTATTCGTCTTCATGCTGTGGAATTAGGGGAAATGAGCTTTAAGGTTTCCTTTAACCCTTTCACTGCTGAGGACGTGTGGGGAACGTCCTCATTGACTCCTAAGGAAGCCTTATCTCCACCCCTATCTTTCCTTATCTCCTGCTTTCGGCTAGCAGGGTCATGTGTGGTATCATTAGAAAGGCCAGAGCATGGCCTTTCCAATGATACCAAACATGACCATGTTTAAAGTAAAGAAAAAAAATAATAACAATAAAAATACAGAAAAGAAAAGTGTGTTTTTTTAAGACGTGAAATGGCTCAGCAGTGAAGGGGTTAATATCACCATGCAGGTGGGGTGTGAAACTCGATGCCCCCACTAGCCAAGCTGTAATGGAAGAAGATTTTCAAGTGCTTTCACCTTTCCCATAACTGCCTGGAATTGAATTGAAGCAATGAGTTCTTCCAGTTTTCAATTTCAGCTTGGGCCGTTTAAAAACTTGTTCTGGGATTACCAGCCTTTTCTCTTGGTTCTTTTATGTCTTTACCCTCTGCTTTTTGAACCAGGACAGTAGAAAGAAGGCTTGTACAATTGAAAACAGATTGTTGGGTGGTTCTTGATGCAGTGATAATCATCATTCAAATTTGTATTTTAAAGGACATCTTCTAGTTTGTGACGACTCATGTCGACCAAAGATTTGATAGTAGCATCTATCTGACAGGACGCATATGAAATGTGAAGCTTTGCACATGTTCTTAATGCTCCTCAAAATCAACTACCCTCTTTCAGCATGCTTGGTACACTTCCCAACATCAGCTGCTATCTCTTAACCCCTTAATGCCAGAGCAGCGCAGGGAGGAAGGTAAGCTGGGCCTGAACACCGCAGGCGACCTAGCACTCGCCGCGGCTCTCTGGCCACTCCCCTGGCCTGCTTCCCTTCCCTATGGCCAATCGCCACCATTGGCTGCAGACAAGACTGCTTGAACAAAAGCAGCCTGGCTGCAGCCATTGCAGAGAAGGGGGGCAAGCTGGGAGAGTAGCTGGAGATCTGCGGGTAGGGTTGCCAGGTCGGCCATGTTTTCCTGGATGCATATAATTTATACATGCTGATGGGAGGTGCATGAAAAATTCTACGCGGCAGGTGAGGGGGGGGAGGAATCCCAGGTGACCTGCCTTGATTTCCTTCCTGCAGTATATGAATTGTGCATGCTGAATGAAATAGTAATGTGTCCAGAAAAACATGGCTGATCTAGCATCCCTATCTGCATGGCATGCAATGCTTTCCCTTCGCATTCATGCTCACCTGCCGCCGCAATGTCATCGCTTGCCCAGCGGCGTCAAGAGGTTAAAATCGCCACTATACATCCGAAAATCAACTGTAATCTCTAAACATGCCCATTGTGCTTCCCACCATCAAATACTTGTTAATCTTTCCCACATCAGCTGCCCTCTCTGAACATGCTCACTATGCTTTGCAAAATCTGTTGCTTTCTCTGAACATGCCTGCTGTTCTTCCCAACATCAGCTGCCATCTCTGAACAAGCTTGCTATTAGACATGTGCACAGCACAAAATTTCGTTTTGAACTAATGGATTAGTCCTAAAATGCAATTTATTTAGTTACTAAAGAAATTTGTTTTCAGTTCTTTATTATGAAAACTAATTTCATTCATCCGAAAACCAGTGGATAGAATTACTATTGTAGTGGCTCCTCAGAGGGCTGAGATCGCCGCTTGTTACAGTATCTCTCACTCTCAGCACAATGTGTCAGGCAAAGCTGTTACAGTAACTGACTGCTGCTCATCACAGTGCTCAGAGTTTCAGTCAAACTAGTAAATATAGTTTTATATATGAGGTTAGAACAATATTATTTCCTTGTTTTACTGAAACTCTGAGCGCTGTTACAGTCAGTTACTGTAACAGCTGAGCCTGATACATTGTACTGAGAGATAATATAACAAGCAGCCGATCTCCGTGCTCACAGCCACTGGATTTAAAGGGCTAAAAATAAAGGCTCCTCTCTGTATAATGTATAGAACATCCTCCTGCATTAATTAATACCCCTCTCTGTATAATGTATAGAACATCCTCCTGAATTAATGTCCCTCTCTGTATAGAACATCCTCCTCAATTTATACCTTTCTATGTATAATGTATATAACATCCTCCTGCATTAATACCCCTCTCTGTATAATGAATAGAACATCCTCCTGCATTAATTAATGCCCCCTCTGTATAGATCATCCTACTGCATTGGCATGTGGAGGGTGCAGAACTTTCGGAATGCAATGCTTATCCAGAACAGGAGAGGGTACTTTTACTTAAACTTTGTATCTCTATGGGGGAGACAGACAGGAATATAAAAGCAGGGGAGAGGTAAAATATTAACGTAAATCGGTCTGAAAACTCAGAAGAGATGACTGGTGCAAATTTGTTTTTATAATAAAATGAAGCACTTTAAATCTAGGGAAAACATTCAAATAAATCACACTGAAGGCTCATAATGACAGAGTAACTATGAGAGCTGGATACTAAATGTATCAGACATAAAAAACCCTTTATAACAAGCAGCACTGGGAGAGGAGAGGGACTTTATATAAAATGTGTATTATAGATGAGGAAAGGGGGATAGGGCTCCTGGATAATATAAAATGTATCAGACCTAACCCCTATTATGCAGAGCGGGAGGGGAGATAACACACGTTTTATAAAGTCCCTCTCTTCTCCCAGCGCTGCTTGTTATAAAGGGGTTTTTACTATCCAGCCCTCCTCTCATTAGCTTTCAGTGTGATTTATTTGAATGTTTTCCTTCTCCAGCTGCTTTTATCATCTTGCCTGCCTCATAGACATGCAAGGGTTAAGTAAAGGTTTCCTCTCCTGGGCTGGCTGGCTGGCTGCGCTGCAAGTGAGTATTCTGGAGCTCTATCACTGTCAGATTTTCGGGTAGGGGTCGGGAAGGATTACGCATGCAAACCTTTTCTGTAGCTTTGCGATGTTGC